>JAROOI010000040.1:600000-690000 GCA_030578255.1 Tiaroga cobitis | reverse complement strand
TCCTTTTTAGCTAATCTTTCTTCTTTCTTTCTTTCTTTCTTTCTTTCTTTCTTTCTTTCTAACTAATCTTTCTTTTTTCTTTCTTTCTAACTAATCTTTCTTATTTCTTTCTTTATTTCTTTCTTTCTTTCTTTCTAACTAATCTTTCTTATTTCTTTCTTTCTTTTTTTCTTTCTTTCTTTCTTTCTTTCTTTCTTTCTTTCTTTCTTCTAACTAATCTTTCTTCTTTCTTTCTTTCTTTCTTTCTAACTAATCTTTCTTTCTTTCTTTCTAACTAATCTTTCTTCTTTCTTTCTTTCTTACTTTCTTTCTAACTAATCTTTCTTCTTTCTTTTTTTCTTTCTTTCTTTCTTTCTTTCTTTCTTTCTAACTAATCTTTCTTTCTTTCTTTCTTTCTTTCTTTCTAACTAAACTTTCTTCTTTCTTTCTAACTAATCTTTCTTCTTTCTTTCTTTCTTTCTTTCTTTCTTTCTTTCTTTCATTCTTTCTTTCTTTCTTTCTAACTAATCTTTCTTCTTTCTTTCTTACTAATCTTTCTTTCTTTCTTTCTAACTAATCTTTCTTCTTTCTTTCTAACTAATCTTTCTTTCTTCTTTCTTTCTTTCTTTCTTTCTTTCTTTCTTTCTAACTAATCTTTCTTCTTTCTTTCTAACTAATCTTTCTTCTTTCTTTCTTTCTTTCTTTCTTTCTTTCTTTCTTTCTAACTAATCTTTCTTCTTTCTTTCTTTCTAACTAATCTTTCTTTCTTTCTTTCTTTCTAACTAATCTTTCTTCTTTCTTTCTTTCTTTCTTTCTTTCTTTCTTTCTAACTAATCTTTCTTTCTTTCTTTCTTTCTAACTAATCTTTCTTCTTTCTTTCTTTCTTACTTTCTTTCTAACTAATCTTTCTTCTTTCTTTTTTTCTTTCTTTCTTTCTTTCTTTCTTTCTAACTAATCTTTCTTTCTTTCTTTCTTTCTTTCTTTCTAACTAAACTTTCTTCTTTCTTTCTAACTAATCTTCTTCTTTCTTTCTTTCTTTCTTTCTTTCTTTCTTTCTTTCTTTCATTCTTTCTTTCTTTCTTTCTAACTAATCTTTCTTCTTTCTTTCTTACTAATCTTTCTTTCTTTCTTTCTAACTAATCTTTCTTCTTTCTTTCTAACTAATCTTTCTTTCTTCTTTCTTTCTTTCTTTCTTTCTAACTAATCTTTCTTCTTTCTTTCTAACTAATCTTTCTTCTTTCTTTCTTTCTTTCTTTCTTTCTTTCTTTCTTTCTAACTAATCTTTCTTCTTTCTTTCTTTCTAACTAATCTTTCTTTCTTTCTTTCTTTCTAACTAATCTTTCTTCTTTCTTTCTTTCTTTCTTTCTTTCTTTCTTTCTTTCTAACTAATCTTTCTTCTTTCTTTCTTTCTAACTAATCTTTCTTCTTTCTTTCTTTCTCTCTTTCTAACTAATCTTTCTTCCTTTTTTAGCTAATCTTTCTTTCTTTCTTTCTTTCTTTCTTTCTTTCTTTCTTTCTAACTAATCTTTCTTTCTTTCTTTCTAACTAATCTTTCTTCTTTCTTTCTTTCTTTCTTTCTTTCTTTCTTTCTTTCTTTCTTTTTTTCTAACTAATCTTTCTTTCTTTCTAACTATTCTTTCTTCTTTCTTTCTTTCTTTCTTTCTAGCTAATCTTTCTTCTTTCTTTCTATTTTTCTTTCTTTCTAACTAATCTTTCTTCTTTCTTTCTTTCTTTCTTTCTTTCTTTCTAACCTATCTTTCTTCTTTCTTTCTTTCTTTCTTTCTTTCTAACTAATCTTTCTTCTTTCTGTCTTTCTAACTAATCTTTCTTCTTTCTTTCTTTCTTTCTTTCTTTCTTTCTTTCTTTCTTTCTTTCTTTCTTTCTAACTAATCTTTCTTCCTTTTTTTAGCTAATCTTTCTTCTTTCTTTCTTTCTTTCTTTCTTTCTTTCTTTCTTTCTAACTAATCTTTCTTCTTTATTTCTAACTATTCTTTCTTCTTTCTTTCTTTCTTTCTTTCTTTCTTTCTTTCTTTCTAACTAATCTTTCTTCCTTTTTTAGCTAATCTTTCTTCTTTCTTCTTTCTTTCTTTCTTTCTTTCTTTCTTTCTTTCTTTCTTTCTAACTAATCTTTCTTTCTTTCTTTCTAACTATTCTTTCTTCTTTCTTTCTTTCTAGCTAATCTTTCTTCTTTCTTTCTAACTAATATTTCTTCTTTCTTTCTTTCTTTCTACCTAATCTTTCTTTCTTTATCTCTTTTTTAAACTAATCTTTCTTTCTTTCTAACTAATCTTTCTTCTTTCTTTCTAACTAATCTTTCTTCTTTCTTTCTAACTAATCTTTCTTCTTTCTTTCTTTCTTTCTTTTTTTCTTTCTTTCATTCTTTCTTTCTTTCTTTCTAACTAATCTTTCTTCTTTCTTTCTTACTAATCTTTCTTTCTTTCTTTCTAACTAATCTTTCTTCTTTCTTTCTTTCTAACTAATCTTTCTTTCTTCTTTCTTTCTTTCTTTCTAACTAATCTTTCTTCTTTCTTTCTAACTAATCTTTCTTCTTTCTTTCTAACTAATCTTTCTTCTTTCTTTCTAACTAATCTTTCTTCTTTCTTTCTTTCTTTCTTTCTTTCTTTCTTTCTTTCTTTCTCTTTCTTTCTTACTAATCTTTCTTCTTTCTTTCTTTCTTTCTTTCTAACTAATCTTTCTTTCTTTCTTTCTTTCTTTCTTTCTAACTAATCTTTCTTTCTTTCTTTCTAACTAATCTTTCTTCTTTCTTTCTTTCTTTCTAACTAATCTTTCTTTCTTTCTTTCTAACTATTCTGTCTTCTTTCTTTCTTTCTTTCTTTCTTTCTAGCTAATCTTTCTTCTTTCTTTCTTTCCTTCTTTCTAACTAATCTTTCTTCTTTCTTTCTTTCTTTCTTTCTTTCTAACCTATCTTTCTTCTTTCTTTTTTTCTTTCTTTCTTTCTAACTAATCTTTCTTCTTTCTTTCTTTCTAACTAATCTTTCTTCTTTCTTTCTTTCTTTCTTTCTTTCTTTCTTTCTAACTAATCTTTCTTCCTTTTTTTAGCTAATCTTTCTTCTTTCTTTCTTTCTTTCTTTCTTTCTTTCTTTCTTTCTTTCTAACTAATCTCTCTTCTTTATTTCTAACTATTCTTTCTTCTTTCTTTCTTTCTTTCTAACTAATCTTTCTTCCTTTTTTAGCTAATCTTTCTTCTTTCTTTCTTTCTTTCTTTCTAACTAATCTTTCTTCCTTTTTTAGCTAATCTTTCTTCTTTCTTTCTTTCTTTCTTTCTTTCTAACTATTCTTTCTTCTTTCTTTCTAACTAATATTTCTTCTTTCTTTCTTTCTTTCTACCTAATCTTTCTTTCTTTATCTCTTTTTTAAACTAATCTTTCTTTCTTTCTTTCTAACTAATCTTTCTTTCTTTCTTTCTAACTAATCTTTCTTTCTTTCTAACTAATCTTTCTTTCAGTGAAACCAATCCTTCTGTCTATCTAACTAATCTTTCTTTTCTTTTCTAACTAATCCATCTATCCGACTTCAAATTACTTTAAACTTCTTCAAACTCTCTGGTCCGGCTTTCTAAAGCCAACTTAAAGTTTGTCTCATTAAACTTTTTTTCAAGTTATTATTCTTCTTCTTATTATTCTTCTGATCCAAAATTTTCTGACTGCTACTCCTCCTAGAGTTTTAACTCTACAAACTCCAAACTCGGGTCAGACCTTCAGACTGTTCTGACTTAGTGTGCTATATCTTTTCAGACTGATTTGACTTTCAGATTTCTTAAAAATGAATATTAAAAATCATAAAAATCCCATTGACTTTCATTGCAACAGTTCAAATTGAGCCAAGGCTACGGTGGCCCAGTAGTGCACAACATAAAAACTCAAATCTAAACTCCCTGAAGCCCTAGACTCAATTAAACTACCATTCTATATGTACTAATTAACTTTATATATCTATCTATCTATCTATCTATCTATCTATCTATCTATCTATCTATCTATCTCTTTCTAACTATCTATCTATCTATCTATCTATCTATCTATCTATCTATCTATCTATCTATCTATCTATCTATCTATCTATCTATCTCTTTCTAACTAATCTAGCTATCTTTTTATTCTTTCTAACTAATCTTTCTTTCTTTCAAACTACTTTCTTTCTAACTAATTAATCTTTTTTTCTTTCTAACAAATCTTTCTTTGTTTCTTTCTAATCTTTCTTTCTTTCTAACTAATCTTTCTTTCTTTCTTTCTAACTAATCTATCTTTCTTTCTTTCTAACTAATCTTTCTTCCTTTTTAGCTAATCTTTCTTCTTTCTTTCTTTCTTTCTTTCTTTCTTTCTTTCTTTCTTTCTTTCTTTCTTTCTAACTAATCTTTCTTTTTTCTTTCTTTCTAACTAATCTTTCTTATTTCTTTCTTTATTTCTTTCTTTCTTTCTTTCAAACTAATCTATCTTTCTTTCTTTCTTTCTAACTAATCTATCTTTCTTTTTCATTCTAACTAATCTTTCTTTCTTTCTAACTAATCTATCTTTCTTTCTAACTAATCTATCTTTCTTTCTTTCTAACTAATCTTTCTTTCTTTCTAACTAATCTATCTTTCTTTCTAACTAATCTATCTATCTTTCTTTCTAACTAATCTTTCTTTCTTTCTAACTAATCTGTCTTTCTTTCTAACTAATCTATCTTTCTTTCTTTCTAACTAATCTTTCTTCCTTTTTAGCTAATCTTTCTTCTTTCTTTCTTTCTTTCTTTCTTTCTTTCTTTCTTTCTTTCTTTCTTTCTAACTAATCTTTCTTTTTTCTTTCTTTCTAACTAATCTTTCTTATTTCTTTCTTTATTTCTTTCTTTCTTTCTTTCTAACTAATCTTTCTTATTTCTTTCTTTCTTTTTTTCTTTCTTTCTTTCTTTCTTTCTTTCTTTCTTTCTTTCTTTCTTTCTTTCTTCTAACTAATCTTTCTTCTTTCTTTCTTTCTTTCTAACTAATCTGTCTTTCTTTCTAACTAATCTATCTTTCTTTCTTTCTAACTAATCTTTCTTCCTTTTTAGCTAATCTTTCTTCTTTCTTTCTTTCTTTCTTTCTTTCTTTCTTTCTTTCTTTCTTTCTTTCTTTCTTTCTAACTAATCTTTCTTTTTTCTTTCTTTCTAACTAATCTTTCTTATTTCTTTCTTTATTTCTTTCTTTCTTTCTTTCTAACTAATCTTTCTTATTTCTTTCTTTCTTTTTTTCTTTCTTTCTTTCTTTCTTTCTTTCTTTCTTTCTTTCTTCTAACTAATCTTTCTTCTTTCTTTCTTTCTTTCTAACTAATCTTTCTTTCTTTCTTTCTTTCTTTCTAACTAATCTTTCTTCTTTCTTTCTTTCTTACTTTCTTTCTAACTAATCTTTCTTCTTTCTTTTTTTCTTTCTTTCTTTCTTTCTTTCTTTCTTTCTTTCTTTCTTTCTTTCTTCTAACTAATCTTTCTTCTTTCTTTCTTTCTTTCTTTCTAACTAATCTTTCTTTCTTTCTTTCTTTCTAACTAATCTTTCTTCTTTCTTTCTTTCTTACTTTCTTTCTAACTAATCTTTCTTCTTTCTTTTTTTCTTTCTTTCTTTCTTTCTTTCTTTCTTTCTAACTATTCTTTCTTCTTTCTTTCTAACTAATCTTTCTTTCTTTCTTTCTAACTAATCTTTCTTCTTTCTTTCTTTCTTTCTTTCTTTCTTTCTTTCTTTCTTTCTTTCTAACTAATCTTTCTTTCTTTCTTTCTAACTAATATTTCTTTTTTCTTTCTTTCTTTCTTTCTTTCTCTTTCTTTCTAACTAATCTTTCTTCTTTCTTTCTTTCTTTCTTTCTTTCTTTCTTTCTAACTAATCTTTCTTCCTTTTTAGCTAATCTTTCTTCTTTCTTTCTTTCTTTCTTTCTTTCTTTCTTTCTTTCTTTCTTTCTTTCTTTCTAACTAATCTTTCTTTTTTCTTTCTTTCTAACTAATCTTTCTTATTTCTTTCTTTATTTCTTTCTTTCTTTCTTTCTAACTAATCTTTCTTATTTCTTTCTTTCTTTTTTTCTTTCTTTCTTTCTTTCTTTCTTTCTTTCTTTCTTTCTTCTAACTAATCTTTCTTCTTTCTTTCTTTCTTTCTAACTAATCTTTCTTTCTTTCTTTCTTTCTAACTAATCTTTCTTCTTTCTTTCTTTCTTACTTTCTTTCTAACTAATCTTTCTTCTTTCTTTTTTTCTTTCTTTCTTTCTTTCTTTCTTTCTAACTAATCTTTCTTTCTTTCTTTCTTTCTTTCTTTCTAACTAAACTTTCTTCTTTCTTTCTAACTAATCTTTCTTCTTTCTTTCTTTCTAGCTAATCTTTCTTCTTTCTTTCTAACTAATATTTCTTCTTTCTTTCTTTCTTTCTACCTAATCTTTCTTTCTTTATCTCTTTTTTAAACTAATCTTTCTTTCTTTCTAACTAATCTTTCTTCTTTCTTTCTAACTAATCTTTCTTCTTTCTTTCTAACTAATCTTTCTTCTTTCTTTCTTTCTTTCTTTTTTTCTTTCTTTCATTCTTTCTTTCTTTCTTTCTAACTAATCTTTCTTCTTTCTTTCTTACTAATCTTTCTTTCTTTCTTTCTAACTAATCTTTCTTCTTTCTTTCTTTCTAACTAATCTTTCTTTCTTCTTTCTTTCTTTCTTTCTAACTAATCTTTCTTCTTTCTTTCTAACTAATCTTTCTTCTTTCTTTCTAACTAATCTTTCTTCTTTCTTTCTAACTAATCTTTCTTCTTTCTTTCTTTCTTTCTTTCTTTCTTTCTTTCTTTCTTTCTCTTTCTTTCTTACTAATCTTTCTTCTTTCTTTCTTTCTTTCTTTCTAACTAATCTTTCTTTCTTTCTTTCTTTCTTTCTTTCTAACTAATCTTTCTTTCTTTCTTTCTAACTAATCTTTCTTCTTTCTTTCTTTCTTTCTAACTAATCTTTCTTTCTTTCTTTCTAACTATTCTGTCTTCTTTCTTTCTTTCTTTCTTTCTTTCTAGCTAATCTTTCTTCTTTCTTTCTTTCCTTCTTTCTAACTAATCTTTCTTCTTTCTTTCTTTCTTTCTTTCTTTCTAACCTATCTTTCTTCTTTCTTTTTTTCTTTCTTTCTTTCTAACTAATCTTTCTTCTTTCTTTCTTTCTAACTAATCTTTCTTCTTTCTTTCTTTCTTTCTTTCTTTCTTTCTTTCTTTCTAACTAATCTTTCTTCCTTTTTTTAGCTAATCTTTCTTCTTTCTTTCTTTCTTTCTTTCTTTCTTTCTTTCTTTCTTTCTAACTAATCTCTCTTCTTTATTTCTAACTATTCTTTCTTCTTTCTTTCTTTCTTTCTAACTAATCTTTCTTCCTTTTTTAGCTAATCTTTCTTCTTTCTTTCTTTCTTTCTTTCTAACTAATCTTTCTTCCTTTTTTAGCTAATCTTTCTTCTTTCTTTCTTTCTTTCTTTCTTTCTAACTATTCTTTCTTCTTTCTTTCTAACTAATATTTCTTCTTTCTTTCTTTCTTTCTACCTAATCTTTCTTTCTTTATCTCTTTTTTAAACTAATCTTTCTTTCTTTCTTTCTAACTAATCTTTCTTTCTTTCTTTCTAACTAATCTTTCTTTCTTTCTAACTAATCTTTCTTTCAGTGAAACCAATCCTTCTGTCTATCTAACTAATCTTTCTTTTCTTTTCTAACTAATCCATCTATCCGACTTCAAATTACTTTAAACTTCTTCAAACTCTCTGGTCCGGCTTTCTAAAGCCAACTTAAAGTTTGTCTCATTAAACTTTTTTTCAAGTTATTATTCTTCTTCTTATTATTCTTCTGATCCAAAATTTTCTGACTGCTACTCCTCCTAGAGTTTTAACTCTACAAACTCCAAACTCGGGTCAGACCTTCAGACTGTTCTGACTTAGTGTGCTATATCTTTTCAGACTGATTTGACTTTCAGATTTCTTAAAAATGAATATTAAAAATCATAAAAATCCCATTGACTTTCATTGCAACAGTTCAAATTGAGCCAAGGCTACGGTGGCCCAGTAGTGCACAACATAAAAACTCAAATCTAAACTCCCTGAAGCCCTAGACTCAATTAAACTACCATTCTATATGTACTAATTAACTTTATATATCTATCTATCTATCTATCTATCTATCTATCTATCTATCTATCTATCTATCTCTTTCTAACTATCTATCTATCTATCTATCTATCTATCTATCTATCTATCTATCTATCTATCTATCTATCTATCTCTTTCTAACTAATCTAGCTATCTTTTTATTCTTTCTAACTAATCTTTCTTTCTTTCAAACTACTTTCTTTCTAACTAATTAATCTTTTTTTCTTTCTAACAAATCTTTCTTTGTTTCTTTCTAATCTTTCTTTCTTTCTAACTAATCTTTCTTTCTTTCTTTCAAACTAATCTATCTTTCTTTCTTTCTTTCTAACTAATCTATCTTTCTTTTTCATTCTAACTAATCTTTCTTTCTTTCTAACTAATCTATCTTTCTTTCTAACTAATCTATCTTTCTTTCTTTCTAACTAATCTTTCTTTCTTTCTAACTAATCTATCTTTCTTTCTAACTAATCTATCTATCTTTCTTTCTAACTAATCTTTCTTTCTTTCTAACTAATCTGTCTTTCTTTCTAACTAATCTATCTTTCTTTCTTTCTAACTAATCTTTCTTCCTTTTTAGCTAATCTTTCTTCTTTCTTTCTTTCTTTCTTTCTTTCTTTCTTTCTTTCTTTCTTTCTTTCTAACTAATCTTTCTTTTTTCTTTCTTTCTAACTAATCTTTCTTATTTCTTTCTTTATTTCTTTCTTTCTTTCTTTCTAACTAATCTTTCTTATTTCTTTCTTTCTTTTTTTCTTTCTTTCTTTCTTTCTTTCTTTCTTTCTTTCTTTCTTTCTTTCTTTCTTTCTTCTAACTAATCTTTCTTCTTTCTTTCTTTCTTTCTAACTAATCTTTCTTTCTTTCTTTCTTTCTTTCTAACTAATCTTTCTTCTTTCTTTCTTTCTTACTTTCTTTCTAACTAATCTTTCTTCTTTCTTTTTTTCTTTCTTTCTTTCTTTCTTTCTTTCTTTCTTTCTTTCTTTCTTTCTTTCTTCTAACTAATCTTTCTTCTTTCTTTCTTTCTTTCTTTCTAACTAATCTTTCTTTCTTTCTTTCTTTCTAACTAATCTTTCTTCTTTCTTTCTTTCTTACTTTCTTTCTAACTAATCTTTCTTCTTTCTTTTTTTCTTTCTTTCTTTCTTTCTTTCTTTCTTTCTAACTATTCTTTCTTCTTTCTTTCTAACTAATCTTTCTTTCTTTCTTTCTAACTAATCTTTCTTCTTTCTTTCTTTCTTTCTTTCTTTCTTTCTTTCTTTCTTTCTAACTAATCTTTCTTTCTTTCTTTCTAACTAATATTTCTTTTTTCTTTCTTTCTTTCTTTCTTTCTCTTTCTTTCTAACTAATCTTTCTTCTTTCTTTCTTTCTTTCTTTCTTTCTTTCTTTCTTTCTAACTAATCTTTCTTCCTTTTTAGCTAATCTTTCTTCTTTCTTTCTTTCTTTCTTTCTTTCTTTCTTTCTTTCTTTCTTTCTAACTAATCTTTCTTTTTTCTTTCTTTCTAACTAATCTTTCTTATTTCTTTCTTTATTTCTTTCTTTCTTTCTTTCTAACTAATCTTTCTTATTTCTTTCTTTCTTTTTTTCTTTCTTTCTTTCTTTCTTTCTTTCTTTCTTTCTTTCTTCTAACTAATCTTTCTTCTTTCTTTCTTTCTTTCTAACTAATCTTTCTTTCTTTCTTTCTTTCTAACTAATCTTTCTTCTTTCTTTCTTTCTTACTTTCTTTCTAACTAATCTTTCTTCTTTCTTTTTTTCTTTCTTTCTTTCTTTCTTTCTTTCTAACTAATCTTTCTTTCTTTCTTTCTTTCTTTCTTTCTAACTAAACTTTCTTCTTTCTTTCTAACTAATCTTTCTTCTTTCTTTCTTTCTTTCTTTCTTTCTTTCTTTCTTTCTTTCTTTCTTTCTTTCTTTCATTCTTTCTTTCTTTCTTTCTAACTAATCTTTCTTCTTTCTTTCTTACTAATCTTTCTTTCTTTCTTTCTAACTAATCTTTCTTCTTTCTTTCTAACTAATCTTTCTTTCTTCTTTCTTTCTTTCTTTCTTTCTTTCTTTCTAACTAATCTTTCTTCTTTCTTTCTAACTAATCTTTCTTCTTTCTTTCTTTCTTTCTTTCTTTCTTTCTTTCTAACTAATCTTTCTTCTTTCTTTCTTTCTAACTAATCTTTCTTTCTTTCTTTCTTTCTAACTAATCTTTCTTCTTTCTTTCTTTCTTTCTTTCTTTCTTTCTTTCTTTCTAACTAATCTTTCTTTCTTTCTTTCTTTCTAACTAATCTTTCTTCTTTCTTTCTTTCTTACTTTCTTTCTAACTAATCTTTCTTCTTTCTTTTTTTCTTTCTTTCTTTCTTTCTTTCTTTCTAACTAATCTTTCTTTCTTTCTTTCTTTCTTTCTTTCTAACTAAACTTTCTTCTTTCTTTCTAACTAATCTTCTTCTTTCTTTCTTTCTTTCTTTCTTTCTTTCTTTCTTTCTTTCATTCTTTCTTTCTTTCTTTCTAACTAATCTTTCTTCTTTCTTTCTTACTAATCTTTCTTTCTTTCTTTCTAACTAATCTTTCTTCTTTCTTTCTAACTAATCTTTCTTTCTTCTTTCTTTCTTTCTTTCTTTCTAACTAATCTTTCTTCTTTCTTTCTAACTAATCTTTCTTTCTAACTAATCTTTCTTTCTTCTTTCTTTCTTTCTTTCTTTCTAACTAATCTTTCTTCTTTCTTTCTAACTAATCTTTCTTCTTTCTTTCTTTCTTTCTTTCTTTCTTTCTTTCTTTCTTTCTAACTAATCTTTCTTCTTTCTTTCTTTCTAACTAATCTTTCTTTCTTTCTTTCTTTCTAACTAATCTTTCTTCTTTCTTTCTTTCTTTCTTTCTTTCTTTCTTTCTAACTAATCTTTCTTCTTTCTTTCTAACTAATCTTTCTTCTTTCTTTCTTTCTCTCTTTCTAACTAATCTTTCTTCCTTTTTTAGCTAATCTTTCTTTCTTTCTTTCTTTCTTTCTTTCTTTCTTTCTTTCTTTCTAACTAATCTTTCTTTCTTTCTTTCTAACTAATCTTTCTTCTTTCTTTCTTTCTTTCTTTCTTTCTTTCTTTCTTTCTTTCTTTCTTTTTTTCTAACTAATCTTTCTTTCTTTCTAACTATTCTTTCTTCTTTCTTTCTTTCTTTCTTTCTAGCTAATCTTTCTTCTTTCTTTCTATTTTTCTTTCTTTCTAACTAATCTTTCTTCTTTCTTTCTTTCTTTCTTTCTTTCTTTCTAACCTATCTTTCTTCTTTCTTTCTTTCTTTCTTTCTTTCTTTCTAACTAATCTTTCTTCTTTCTGTCTTTCTAACTAATCTTTCTTCTTTCTTTCTTTCTTTCTTTCTTTCTTTCTTTCTTTCTTTCTTTCTTTCTAACTAATCTTTCTTCCTTTTTTTAGCTAATCTTTCTTCTTTCTTTCTTTCTTTCTTTCTTTCTTTCTTTCTTTCTAACTAATCTTTCTTCTTTATTTCTAACTATTCTTTCTTCTTTCTTTCTTTCTTTCTTTCTTTCTTTCTTTCTTTCTAACTAATCTTTCTTCCTTTTTTAGCTAATCTTTCTTCTTTCTTCTTTCTTTCTTTCTTTCTTTCTTTCTTTCTTTCTTTCTAACTAATCTTTCTTTCTTTCTTTCTAACTATTCTTTCTTCTTTCTTTCTTTCTAGCTAATCTTTCTTCTTTCTTTCTAACTAATATTTCTTCTTTCTTTCTTTCTTTCTACCTAATCTTTCTTTCTTTATCTCTTTTTTAAACTAATCTTTCTTTCTTTCTAACTAATCTTTCTTCTTTCTTTCTAACTAATCTTTCTTCTTTCTTTCTAACTAATCTTTCTTCTTTCTTTCTTTCTTTCTTTTTTTCTTTCTTTCATTCTTTCTTTCTTTCTTTCTAACTAATCTTTCTTCTTTCTTTCTTACTAATCTTTCTTTCTTTCTTTCTAACTAATCTTTCTTCTTTCTTTCTTTCTAACTAATCTTTCTTTCTTCTTTCTTTCTTTCTTTCTAACTAATCTTTCTTCTTTCTTTCTAACTAATCTTTCTTCTTTCTTTCTAACTAATCTTTCTTCTTTCTTTCTAACTAATCTTTCTTCTTTCTTTCTTTCTTTCTTTCTTTCTTTCTTTCTTTCTTTCTTTCTTTCTCTTTCTTTCTTACTAATCTTTCTTCTTTCTTTCTTTCTTTCTTTCTAACTAATCTTTCTTTCTTTCTTTCTTTCTTTCTTTCTAACTAATCTTTCTTTCTTTCTTTCTAACTAATCTTTCTTCTTTCTTTCTTTCTTTCTAACTAATCTTTCTTTCTTTCTTTCTAACTATTCTGTCTTCTTTCTTTCTTTCTTTCTTTCTTTCTAGCTAATCTTTCTTCTTTCTTTCTTTCCTTCTTTCTAACTAATCTTTCTTCTTTCTTTCTTTCTAACTAATCTTTCTTCTTTCTTTCTTTCTTTCTTTCTTTCTTTCTTTCTTTCTTTCTAACTAATCTTTCTTCCTTTTTTTAGCTAATCTTTCTTCTTTCTTTCTTTCTTTCTTTCTTTCTTTCTTTCTTTCTTTCTAACTAATCTCTCTTCTTTATTTCTAACTATTCTTTCTTCTTTCTTTCTTTCTTTCTAACTAATCTTTCTTCCTTTTTTAGCTAATCTTTCTTCTTTCTTTCTTTCTTTCTTTCTTTCTAACTAATCTTTCTTCCTTTTTTAGCTAATCTTTCTTCTTTCTTTCTTTCTTTCTTTCTTTCTTTCTAACTATTCTTTCTTCTTTCTTTCTAACTAATATTTCTTCTTTCTTTCTTTCTTTCTACCTAATCTTTCTTTCTTTATCTCTTTTTTAAACTAATCTTTCTTTCTTTCTTTCTAACTAATCTTTCTTTCTTTCTTTCTAACTAATCTTTCTTTCTTTCTAACTAATCTTTCTTTCAGTGAAACCAATCCTTCTGTCTATCTAACTAATCTTTCTTTTCTTTTCTAACTAATCCATCTATCCGACTTCAAATTACTTTAAACTTCTTCAAACTCTCTGGTCCGGCTTTCTAAAGCCAACTTAAAGTTTGTCTCATTAAACTTTTTTTCAAGTTATTATTCTTCTTCTTATTATTCTTCTGATCCAAAATTTTCTGACTGCTACTCCTCCTAGAGTTTTAACTCTACAAACTCCAAACTCGGGTCAGACCTTCAGACTGTTCTGACTTAGTGTGCTATATCTTTTCAGACTGATTTGACTTTCAGATTTCTTAAAAATGAATATTAAAAATCATAAAAATCCCATTGACTTTCATTGCAACAGTTCAAATTGAGCCAAGGCTACGGTGGCCCAGTAGTGCACAACATAAAAACTCAAATCTAAACTCCCTGAAGCCCTAGACTCAATTAAACTACCATTCTATATGTACTAATTAACTTTATATATCTATCTATCTATCTATCTATCTATCTATCTCTTTCTAACTATCTATCTATCTATCTATCTATCTATCTATCTATCTATCTATCTCTTTCTAACTAATCTAGCTATCTTTTTATTCTTTCTAACTAATCTTTCTTTCTTTCAAACTACTTTCTTTCTAACTAATTAATCTTTTTTTCTTTCTAACAAATCTTTCTTTGTTTCTTTCTAATCTTTCTTTCTTTCTAACTAATCTTTCTTTCTTTCTTTCAAACTAATCTATCTTTCTTTCTTTCTTTCTAACTAATCTATCTTTCTTTTTCATTCTAACTAATCTTTCTTTCTTTCTAACTAATCTATCTTTCTTTCTAACTAATCTATCTTTCTTTCTTTCTAACTAATCTTTCTTTCTTTCTAACTAATCTATCTTTCTTTCTAACTAATCTATCTATCTTTCTTTCTAACTAATCTTTCTTTCTTTCTAACTAATCTGTCTTTCTTTCTAACTAATCTATCTTTCTTTTTTCTAACTAATCTTTGTTTCTTTCTAACTAATCTGTCTTTCTTTCTAACTAATCTATCTTTCTTTCTAACTAATCTATCTTTCTTTCTAACTAATCTTTCTTTCTTTCTTTCTTTCTTTCTTTCTAACTAATCTTTCTTTCTTTCTAACTAATCTATCTTTCTTTCTAACTAATCTTTCTTTCTTTCTTTCTAACTAATCTTTTTTTCTTTCTTTCTTTCTTTCTTTCTTTCTTTCTTTCTTTCTTTCTTTCTAACTAATCTTTCTTCTTTCTTTCTTTCTAACTAATCTTTCTTCTTTCTTTCTTTCTTTCTTTCTTTCTTTCATTCTTTCTTTCTTTCTTTCTTTCTTTCTAACTAATCTTTCTTCTTTCTTTCTTTCTTTCTGACTAATCTTTCTTTCTTTCTTTCTAACTAATCTTTCTTCTTTCTTTCTTTCTTTCTTTCTAACTAATCTTTCTTCTTTCTTTCTTTCTTACTAATCTTTCTTTCTTTCTTTCTAACTAATCTTTCTTCTTTCTTTCTTTCTTTCTTTCTTTCTTTCTTTCTTTCTTTCTAACTAATCTTTCTTCTTTCTTTCTTTCTTTCTTTCTTTCTTTCTTTCTTTCTAACTAATCTTTCTTCTTTCTTTCTTTCTAACTAATCTTTCTTTCTTTCTTTCTAACTAATCTTTCTTTCTTTATTTCTTTCTAACTATTCTTTCTTTCTTTCTAACTAATCTTTCTTCTTTCTTACTTTCTTTCTAACTAATCTTTCTTCTTTCTTTCTTTCTTTCTTTCTTTCTTTCTTTCTTTCTTTCTTTCTTTCTAACTAATCTTTCTTCTTTCTTTCTTCCTAACTAATCTTTCTTCTTTCTTTCTTTCTAACTAATCTTTCTTCTTTCTTTCTTTCTTTCTAACTAATATTTCTTCTTTCTTTCTTTCTAACTAATATTTCTTCTTTCTTTCTTTCTTTCTTTCTTTCTTTCTAACTAATCTTTCTTCTTTCTTTCTTTCTTTCTTTCTTTCTTTCTTTCTAACTAATCTTTCTTTCTTTCTTTCTTTCTAACTATTCTTTCTTCTTTCTTTCTAACTAATCTTTCTTTCTTTCTTTCTAACTAATCTTTCTTCTTTCTTTCTTTCTTTCTTTCTTTCTTTCTTTCTTTCTTTCTTTCTAACTAATCTTTCTTCTTTCTTTCTTTCTTTCTTTCTTTCTAACTAATATTTCTTCTTTCTTACTTTCTAACTAATCTTTCTTCTTTCTTTCTTTCTTTCTTTCTTTCTTTCTTTCTTTCTAACTAATCTTTCTTTCTTTCTTTCTTTCTTTCTAACTAATCTTTCTTTCTTTCTAACTAATCTTTCTTTCTTTCTTTCTTTCTTTCTAACTAATCTTTCTTTCTTTCTTTCTAACTAATCTTTCTTCTTTCTTTCTTTCTTTCTAACTAATCTTTCTTTCTTTCTTTCTAACTATTCTGTCTTCTTTCTTTCTTTCTTTCTTTCTTTCTTTCTTTCTAGCTAATCTTTCTTCTTTCTTTCTTTCCTTCTTTCTAACTAATCTTTCTTCTTTCTTTCTTTCTTTCTTTCTAACCTATCTTTCTTCTTTCTTTCTTTCTTTCTTTCTTTCTTTCTTTCTTTCTAACTAATCTTTCTTCTTTCTTTCTTTCTAACTAATCTTTCTTCTTTCTTTCTTTCTTTCTTTCTTTCTTTCTTTCTTTCTTTCTTTCTAACTAATCTTTCTTCTTTCTTTCTTTCTTTCTTTCTTTCTTTCTTTCTAACTAATCTCTCTTCTTTATTTCTAACTATTCTTTCTTCTTTCTTTCTTTCTTTCTAACTAATCTTTCTTCCTTTTTTAGCTAATCTTTCTTCTTTCTTTCTTTCTTTCTTTCTTTCTAACTAATCTTTCTTCGTTTTTTAGCTAATCTTTCTTCTTTCTTTCTTTCTTTCTTTCTTTCTAACTATTCTTTCTTCTTTCTTTCTAACTAATATTTCTTCTTTCTTTCTTTCTTTCTACCTAATCTTTCTTTCTTTATCTCTTTTTTAAACTAATCTTTCTTTCTTTCTTTCTAACTAATCTTTCTTTCTTTCTTTCTAACTAATCTTTCTTTCTTTCTAACTAATCTTTCTTTCAGTGAAACCAATCCTTCTGTCTATCTAACTAATCTTTCTTTTCTTTTCTAACTAATCCATCTATCCGACTTCAAATTACTTTAAACTTCTTCAAACTCTCTGGTCCGGCTTTCTCAAGCCAACTTAAAGTTTGTCTCATTAAACTTTTTTTCAAGTTATTATTCTTCTTCTTATTATTCTTCTGATCCAAAATTTTCTGACTGCTACTCCTCCTAGAGTTTTAACTCTACAAACTCCAAACTCGGGTCAGACCTTCAGACTGTTCTGACTTAGTGTGCTATATCTTTTCAGACTGATTTGACTTTCAGATTTCTTAAAAATGAATATTAAAAATCATAAAAATCCCATTGACTTTCATTGCAACAGTTCAAATTGAGCCAAGGCTACGGTGGCCCAGTAGTGCACAACATAAAAACTCAAATCTAAACTCCCTGAAGCCCTAGACTCAATTAAACTACCATTCTATATGTACTAATTAACTTTATCTATCTATCTATCTATCTATCTATCTATCTATCTATCTATCTATCTCTTTCTAACTATCTATCTATCTATCTATCTATCTATCTATCTATCTATCTATCTATCTATCTATCTATCTATCTATCTCTTTCTAACTAATCTAGCTATCTTTTTATTCTTTCTAACTAATCTTTCTTCCTTTCAAACTACTTTCTTTCTAACTAATTAATCTTTTTTTCTTTCTAACAAATCTTTCTTTGTTTCTTTCTAATCTTTCTTTCTTTCTAACTAATCTTTCTTTCTTTCTTTCAAACTAATCTATCTTTCTTTCTTTCTTTCTAACTAATCTATCTTTCTTTTTCATTCTAACTAATCTTTCTTTCTTTCTAACTAATCTTTCTTTCTTTATCTCTTTTTTAAACTAATCTTTCTTTCTTTCTAACTAATCTTTCTTCTTTCTTTCTAACTAATCTTTCTTCTTTCTTTCTAACTAATCTTTCTTCTTTCTTTCTTTCTTTCTTTTTTTCTTTCTTTCATTCTTTCTTTCTTTCTTTCTAACTAATCTTTCTTCTTTCTTTCTTACTAATCTTTCTTTCTTTCTTTCTAACTAATCTTTCTTCTTTCTTTCTTTCTAACTAATCTTTCTTTCTTCTTTCTTTCTTTCTTTCTAACTAATCTTTCTTCTTTCTTTCTAACTAATCTTTCTTCTTTCTTTCTAACTAATCTTTCTTCTTTCTTTCTAACTAATCTTTCTTCTTTCTTTCTTTCTTTCTTTCTTTCTTTCTTTCTTTCTTTCTTTCTTTCTCTTTCTTTCTTACTAATCTTTCTTCTTTCTTTCTTTCTTTCTTTCTAACTAATCTTTCTTTCTTTCTTTCTTTCTTTCTTTCTTTCTTTCTAACTAATCTTTCTTTCTTTCTTTCTAACTAATCTTTCTTCTTTCTTTCTTTCTTTCTAACTAATCTTTCTTTCTTTCTTTCTAACTATTCTGTCTTCTTTCTTTCTTTCTTTCTTTCTTTCTAGCTAATCTTTCTTCTTTCTTTCTTTCCTTCTTTCTAACTAATCTTTCTTCTTTCTTTCTTTCTTTCTTTCTTTCTAACCTATCTTTCTTCTTTCTTTTTTTCTTTCTTTCTTTCTAACTAATCTTTCTTCTTTCTTTCTTTCTAACTAATCTTTCTTCTTTCTTTCTTTCTTTCTTTCTTTCTTTCTTTCTTTCTAACTAATCTTTCTTCCTTTTTTTAGCTAATCTTTCTTCTTTCTTTCTTTCTTTCTTTCTTTCTTTCTTTCTTTCTTTCTTTCTTTCTTTCTAACTAATCTCTCTTCTTTATTTCTAACTATTCTTTCTTCTTTCTTTCTTTCTTTCTAACTAATCTTTCTTCCTTTTTTAGCTAATCTTTCTTCTTTCTTTCTTTCTTTCTTTCTTTCTAACTAATCTTTCTTCCTTTTTTAGCTAATCTTTCTTCTTTCTTTCTTTCTTTCTTTCTTTCTTTCTAACTATTCTTTCTTCTTTCTTTCTAACTAATATTTCTTCTTTCTTTCTTTCTTTCTACCTAATCTTTCTTTCTTTATCTCTTTTTTAAACTAATCTTTCTTTCTTTCTTTCTAACTAATCTTTCTTTCTTTCTTTCTAACTAATCTTTCTTTCTTTCTAACTAATCTTTCTTTCAGTGAAACCAATCCTTCTGTCTATCTAACTAATCTTTCTTTTCTTTTCTAACTAATCCATCTATCCGACTTCAAATTACTTTAAACTTCTTCAAACTCTCTGGTCCGGCTTTCTAAAGCCAACTTAAAGTTTGTCTCATTAAACTTTTTTTCAAGTTATTATTCTTCTTCTTATTATTCTTCTGATCCAAAATTTTCTGACTGCTACTCCTCCTAGAGTTTTAACTCTACAAACTCCAAACTCGGGTCAGACCTTCAGACTGTTCTGACTTAGTGTGCTATATCTTTTCAGACTGATTTGACTTTCAGATTTCTTAAAAATGAATATTAAAAATCATAAAAATCCCATTGACTTTCATTGCAACAGTTCAAATTGAGCCAAGGCTACGGTGGCCCAGTAGTGCACAACATAAAAACTCAAATCTAAACTCCCTGAAGCCCTAGACTCAATTAAACTACCATTCTATATGTACTAATTAACTTTATATATCTATCTATCTATCTATCTATCTATCTATCTCTTTCTAACTATCTATCTATCTATCTATCTATCTATCTATCTATCTATCTCTTTCTAACTAATCTAGCTATCTTTTTATTCTTTCTAACTAATCTTTCTTTCTTTCAAACTACTTTCTTTCTAACTAATTAATCTTTTTTTCTTTCTAACAAATCTTTCTTTGTTTCTTTCTAATCTTTCTTTCTTTCTAACTAATCTTTCTTTCTTTCTTTCAAACTAATCTATCTTTCTTTCTTTCTTTCTAACTAATCTATCTTTCTTTTTCATTCTAACTAATCTTTCTTTCTTTCTAACTAATCTATCTTTCTTTCTAACTAATCTATCTTTCTTTCTTTCTAACTAATCTTTCTTTCTTTCTAACTAATCTATCTTTCTTTCTAACTAATCTATCTATCTTTCTTTCTAACTAATCTTTCTTTCTTTCTAACTAATCTGTCTTTCTTTCTAACTAATCTATCTTTCTTTTTTCTAACTAATCTTTGTTTCTTTCTAACTAATCTGTCTTTCTTTCTAACTAATCTATCTTTCTTTCTAACTAATCTATCTTTCTTTCTAACTAATCTTTCTTTCTTTCTTTCTTTCTTTCTTTCTAACTAATCTTTCTTTCTTTCTAACTAATCTATCTTTCTTTCTAACTAATCTTTCTTTCTTTCTTTCTAACTAATCTTTTTTTCTTTCTTTCTTTCTTTCTTTCTTTCTTTCTTTCTTTCTTTCTTTCTTTCTTTCTTTCTAACTAATCTTTCTTCTTTCTTTCTTTCTAACTAATCTTTCTTCTTTCTTTCTTTCTTTCTTTCTTTCTTTCATTCTTTCTTTCTTTCTTTCTTTCTTTCTAACTAATCTTTCTTCTTTCTTTCTTTCTGACTAATCTTTCTTTCTTTCTTTCTAACTAATCTTTCTTCTTTCTTTCTTTCTTTCTTTCTAACTAATCTTTCTTCTTTCTTTCTTTCTTACTAATCTTTCTTTCTTTCTTTCTAACTAATCTTTCTTCTTTCTTTCTTTCTTTCTTTCTTTCTTTCTTTCTTTCTTTCTAACTAATCTTTCTTCTTTCTTTCTTTCTTTCTTTCTTTCTTTCTTTCTTTCTTTCTTTCTAACTAATCTTTCTTCTTTCTTTCTTTCTAACTAATCTTTCTTTCTTTCTTTCTAACTAATCTTTCTTTCTTTATTTCTTTCTAACTATTCTTTCTTTCTTTCTAACTAATCTTTCTTCTTTCTTACTTTCTTTCTAACTAATCTTTCTTCTTTCTTTCTTTCTTTCTTTCTTTCTTTCTTTCTTTCTTTCTTTCTTTCTTTCTAACTAATCTTTCTTCTTTCTTTCTTCCTAACTAATCTTTCTTCTTTCTTTCTTTCTAACTAATCTTTCTTCTTTCTTTCTTTCTTTCTAACTAATATTTCTTCTTTCTTTCTTTCTAACTAATATTTCTTCTTTCTTTCTTTCTTTCTTTCTTTCTTTCTAACTAATCTTTCTTCTTTCTTTCTTTCTTTCTTTCTTTCTTTCTTTCTAACTAATCTTTCTTTCTTTCTTTCTTTCTAACTATTCTTTCTTCTTTCTTTCTAACTAATCTTTCTTTCTTTCTTTCTAACTAATCTTTCTTCTTTCTTTCTTTCTTTCTTTCTTTCTTTCTTTCTTTCTTTCTTTCTAACTAATCTTTCTTCTTTCTTTCTTTCTTTCTTTCTTTCTAACTAATATTTCTTCTTTCTTACTTTCTAACTAATCTTTCTTCTTTCTTTCTTTCTTTCTTTCTTTCTTTCTTTCTTTCTAACTAATCTTTCTTTCTTTCTTTCTTTCTTTCTAACTAATCTTTCTTTCTTTCTAACTAATCTTTCTTTCTTTCTTTCTTTCTTTCTAACTAATCTTTCTTTCTTTCTTTCTAACTAATCTTTCTTCTTTCTTTCTTTCTTTCTAACTAATCTTTCTTTCTTTCTTTCTAACTATTCTGTCTTCTTTCTTTCTTTCTTTCTTTCTTTCTTTCTTTCTAGCTAATCTTTCTTCTTTCTTTCTTTCCTTCTTTCTAACTAATCTTTCTTCTTTCTTTCTTTCTTTCTTTCTAACCTATCTTTCTTCTTTCTTTCTTTCTTTCTTTCTTTCTTTCTTTCTTTCTAACTAATCTTTCTTCTTTCTTTCTTTCTAACTAATCTTTCTTCTTTCTTTCTTTCTTTCTTTCTTTCTTTCTTTCTTTCTTTCTTTCTTTCTAACTAATCTTTCTTCTTTCTTTCTTTCTTTCTTTCTTTCTTTCTTTCTAACTAATCTCTCTTCTTTATTTCTAACTATTCTTTCTTCTTTCTTTCTTTCTTTCTAACTAATCTTTCTTCCTTTTTTAGCTAATCTTTCTTCTTTCTTTCTTTCTTTCTTTCTTTCTAACTAATCTTTCTTCGTTTTTTAGCTAATCTTTCTTCTTTCTTTCTTTCTTTCTTTCTTTCTAACTATTCTTTCTTCTTTCTTTCTAACTAATATTTCTTCTTTCTTTCTTTCTTTCTACCTAATCTTTCTTTCTTTATCTCTTTTTTAAACTAATCTTTCTTTCTTTCTTTCTAACTAATCTTTCTTTCTTTCTTTCTAACTAATCTTTCTTTCTTTCTAACTAATCTTTCTTTCAGTGAAACCAATCCTTCTGTCTATCTAACTAATCTTTCTTTTCTTTTCTAACTAATCCATGTATCCGACTTCAAATTACTTTAAACTTCTTCAAACTCTCTGGTCCGGCTTTCTCAAGCCAACTTAAAGTTTGTCTCATTAAACTTTTTTTCAAGTTATTATTCTTCTTCTTATTATTCTTCTGATCCAAAATTTTCTGACTGCTACTCCTCCTAGAGTTTTAACTCTACAAACTCCAAACTCGGGTCAGACCTTCAGACTGTTCTGACTTAGTGTGCTATATCTTTTCAGACTGATTTGACTTTCAGATTTCTTAAAAATGAATATTAAAAATCATAAAAATCCCATTGACTTTCATTGCAACAGTTCAAATTGAGCCAAGGCTACGGTGGCCCAGTAGTGCACAACATAAAAACTCAAATCTAAACTCCCTGAAGCCCTAGACTCAATTAAACTACCATTCTATATGTACTAATTAACTTTATCTATCTATCTATCTATCTATCTATCTATCTATCTATCTATCTATCTATCTATCTATCTATCTCTTTCTAACTATCTATCTATCTATCTATCTATCTATCTATCTATCTATCTATCTATCTATCTATCTCTTTCTAACTAATCTAGCTATCTTTTTATTCTTTCTAACTAATCTTTCTTCCTTTCAAACTACTTTCTTTCTAACTAATTAATCTTTTTTTCTTTCTAACAAATCTTTCTTTGTTTCTTTCTAATCTTTCTTTCTTTCTAACTAATCTTTCTTTCTTTCTTTCAAACTAATCTATCTTTCTTTCTTTCTTTCTAACTAATCTATCTTTCTTTTTCATTCTAACTAATCTTTCTTTCTTTCTAACTAATCTTTCTTTCTTTATCTCTTTTTTAAACTAATCTTTCTTTCTTTCTAACTAATCTTTCTTCTTTCTTTCTAACTAATCTTTCTTCTTTCTTTCTAACTAATCTTTCTTCTTTCTTTCTTTCTTTCTTTTTTTCTTTCTTTCATTCTTTCTTTCTTTCTTTCTAACTAATCTTTCTTCTTTCTTTCTTACTAATCTTTCTTTCTTTCTTTCTAACTAATCTTTCTTCTTTCTTTCTTTCTAACTAATCTTTCTTTCTTCTTTCTTTCTTTCTTTCTAACTAATCTTTCTTCTTTCTTTCTAACTAATCTTTCTTCTTTCTTTCTAACTAATCTTTCTTCTTTCTTTCTAACTAATCTTTCTTCTTTCTTTCTTTCTTTCTTTCTTTCTTTCTTTCTTTCTTTCTTTCTTTCTCTTTCTTTCTTACTAATCTTTCTTCTTTCTTTCTTTCTTTCTTTCTAACTAATCTTTCTTTCTTTCTTTCTTTCTTTCTTTCTAACTAATCTTTCTTTCTTTCTTTCTAACTAATCTTTCTTCTTTCTTTCTTTCTTTCTAACTAATCTTTCTTTCTTTCTTTCTAACTATTCTGTCTTCTTTCTTTCTTTCTTTCTTTCTTTCTAGCTAATCTTTCTTCTTTCTTTCTTTCCTTCTTTCTAACTAATCTTTCTTCTTTCTTTCTTTCTTTCTTTCTTTCTAACCTATCTTTCTTCTTTCTTTTTTTCTTTCTTTCTTTCTAACTAATCTTTCTTCTTTCTTTCTTTCTAACTAATCTTTCTTCTTTCTTTCTTTCTTTCTTTCTTTCTTTCTTTCTTTCTAACTAATCTTTCTTCCTTTTTTTAGCTAATCTTTCTTCTTTCTTTCTTTCTTTCTTTCTTTCTTTCTTTCTTTCTTTCTTTCTAACTAATCTCTCTTCTTTATTTCTAACTATTCTTTCTTCTTTCTTTCTTTCTTTCTAACTAATCTTTCTTCCTTTTTTAGCTAATCTTTCTTCTTTCTTTCTTTCTTTCTTTCTTTCTAACTAATCTTTCTTCCTTTTTTAGCTAATCTTTCTTCTTTCTTTCTTTCTTTCTTTCTTTCTTTCTAACTATTCTTTCTTCTTTCTTTCTAACTAATATTTCTTCTTTCTTTCTTTCTTTCTACCTAATCTTTCTTTCTTTATCTCTTTTTTAAACTAATCTTTCTTTCTTTCTTTCTAACTAATCTTTCTTTCTTTCTTTCTAACTAATCTTTCTTTCTTTCTAACTAATCTTTCTTTCAGTGAAACCAATCCTTCTGTCTATCTAACTAATCTTTCTTTTCTTTTCTAACTAATCCATCTATCCGACTTCAAATTACTTTAAACTTCTTCAAACTCTCTGGTCCGGCTTTCTAAAGCCAACTTAAAGTTTGTCTCATTAAACTTTTTTTCAAGTTATTATTCTTCTTCTTATTATTCTTCTGATCCAAAATTTTCTGACTGCTACTCCTCCTAGAGTTTTAACTCTACAAACTCCAAACTCGGGTCAGACCTTCAGACTGTTCTGACTTAGTGTGCTATATCTTTTCAGACTGATTTGACTTTCAGATTTCTTAAAAATGAATATTAAAAATCATAAAAATCCCATTGACTTTCATTGCAACAGTTCAAATTGAGCCAAGGCTACGGTGGCCCAGTAGTGCACAACATAAAAACTCAAATCTAAACTCCCTGAAGCCCTAGACTCAATTAAACTACCATTCTATATGTACTAATTAACTTTATATATCTATCTATCTATCTATCTATCTATCTATCTCTTTCTAACTATCTATCTATCTATCTATCTATCTATCTATCTATCTATCTCTTTCTAACTAATCTAGCTATCTTTTTATTCTTTCTAACTAATCTTTCTTTCTTTCAAACTACTTTCTTTCTAACTAATTAATCTTTTTTTCTTTCTAACAAATCTTTCTTTGTTTCTTTCTAATCTTTCTTTCTTTCTAACTAATCTTTCTTTCTTTCTTTCAAACTAATCTATCTTTCTTTCTTTCTTTCTAACTAATCTATCTTTCTTTTTCATTCTAACTAATCTTTCTTTCTTTCTAACTAATCTATCTTTCTTTCTAACTAATCTATCTTTCTTTCTTTCTAACTAATCTTTCTTTCTTTCTAACTAATCTATCTTTCTTTCTAACTAATCTATCTATCTTTCTTTCTAACTAATCTTTCTTTCTTTCTAACTAATCTGTCTTTCTTTCTAACTAATCTATCTTTCTTTTTTCTAACTAATCTTTGTTTCTTTCTAACTAATCTGTCTTTCTTTCTAACTAATCTATCTTTCTTTCTAACTAATCTATCTTTCTTTCTAACTAATCTTTCTTTCTTTCTTTCTTTCTTTCTTTCTAACTAATCTTTCTTTCTTTCTAACTAATCTATCTTTCTTTCTAACTAATCTTTCTTTCTTTCTTTCTAACTAATCTTTTTTTCTTTCTTTCTTTCTTTCTTTCTTTCTTTCTTTCTTTCTTTCTTTCTTTCTTTCTAACTAATCTTTCTTCTTTCTTTCTTTCTAACTAATCTTTCTTCTTTCTTTCTTTCTTTCTTTCTTTCTTTCATTCTTTCTTTCTTTCTTTCTTTCTTTCTAACTAATCTTTCTTCTTTCTTTCTTTCTGACTAATCTTTCTTTCTTTCTTTCTAACTAATCTTTCTTCTTTCTTTCTTTCTTTCTTTCTAACTAATCTTTCTTCTTTCTTTCTTTCTTACTAATCTTTCTTTCTTTCTTTCTAACTAATCTTTCTTCTTTCTTTCTTTCTTTCTTTCTTTCTTTCTTTCTTTCTTTCTTTCTTTCTAACTAATCTTTCTTCTTTCTTTCTTTCTTTCTTTCTTTCTTTCTTTCTTTCTTTCTAACTAATCTTTCTTCTTTCTTTCTTTCTAACTAATCTTTCTTTCTTTCTTTCTAACTAATCTTTCTTTCTTTATTTCTTTCTAACTATTCTTTCTTTCTTTCTAACTAATCTTTCTTCTTTCTTACTTTCTTTCTAACTAATCTTTCTTCTTTCTTTCTTTCTTTCTTTCTTTCTTTCTTTCTTTCTTTCTTTCTAACTAATCTTTCTTCTTTCTTTCTTCCTAACTAATCTTTCTTCTTTCTTTCTTTCTAACTAATCTTTCTTCTTTCTTTCTTTCTTTCTAACTAATATTTCTTCTTTCTTTCTTTCTAACTAATATTTCTTCTTTCTTTCTTTCTTTCTTTCTTTCTTTCTAACTAATCTTTCTTCTTTCTTTCTTTCTTTCTTTCTTTCTTTCTTTCTAACTAATCTTTCTTTCTTTCTTTCTTTCTAACTATTCTTTCTTCTTTCTTTCTAACTAATCTTTCTTTCTTTCTTTCTAACTAATCTTTCTTCTTTCTTTCTTTCTTTCTTTCTTTCTTTCTTTCTTTCTTTCTTTCTTTCTAACTAATCTTTCTTCTTTCTTTCTTTCTTTCTTTCTTTCTAACTAATATTTCTTCTTTCTTACTTTCTAACTAATCTTTCTTCTTTCTTTCTTTCTTTCTTTCTTTCTTTCTTTCTTTCTAACTAATCTTTCTTTCTTTCTTTCTTTCTTTCTAACTAATCTTTCTTTCTTTCTAACTAATCTTTCTTTCTTTCTTTCTTTCTTTCTAACTAATCTTTCTTTCTTTCTTTCTAACTAATCTTTCTTCTTTCTTTCTTTCTTTCTAACTAATCTTTCTTTCTTTCTTTCTAACTATTCTGTCTTCTTTCTTTCTTTCTTTCTTTCTTTCTTTCTTTCTAGCTAATCTTTCTTCTTTCTTTCTTTCCTTCTTTCTAACTAATCTTTCTTCTTTCTTTCTTTCTTTCTTTCTAACCTATCTTTCTTCTTTCTTTCTTTCTTTCTTTCTTTCTTTCTTTCTTTCTAACTAATCTTTCTTCTTTCTTTCTTTCTAACTAATCTTTCTTCTTTCTTTCTTTCTTTCTTTCTTTCTTTCTTTCTTTCTTTCTTTCTAACTAATCTTTCTTCTTTCTTTCTTTCTTTCTTTCTTTCTTTCTTTCTAACTAATCTCTCTTCTTTATTTCTAACTATTCTTTCTTCTTTCTTTCTTTCTTTCTAACTAATCTTTCTTCCTTTTTTAGCTAATCTTTCTTCTTTCTTTCTTTCTTTCTTTCTTTCTAACTAATCTTTCTTCGTTTTTTAGCTAATCTTTCTTCTTTCTTTCTTTCTTTCTTTCTTTCTAACTATTCTTTCTTCTTTCTTTCTAACTAATATTTCTTCTTTCTTTCTTTCTTTCTACCTAATCTTTCTTTCTTTATCTCTTTTTTAAACTAATCTTTCTTTCTTTCTTTCTAACTAATCTTTCTTTCTTTCTTTCTAACTAATCTTTCTTTCTTTCTAACTAATCTTTCTTTCAGTGAAACCAATCCTTCTGTCTATCTAACTAATCTTTCTTTTCTTTTCTAACTAATCCATCTATCCGACTTCAAATTACTTTAAACTTCTTCAAACTCTCTGGTCCGGCTTTCTCAAGCCAACTTAAAGTTTGTCTCATTAAACTTTTTTTCAAGTTATTATTCTTCTTCTTATTATTCTTCTGATCCAAAATTTTCTGACTGCTACTCCTCCTAGAGTTTTAACTCTACAAACTCCAAACTCGGGTCAGACCTTCAGACTGTTCTGACTTAGTGTGCTATATCTTTTCAGACTGATTTGACTTTCAGATTTCTTAAAAATGAATATTAAAAATCATAAAAATCCCATTGACTTTCATTGCAACAGTTCAAATTGAGCCAAGGCTACGGTGGCCCAGTAGTGCACAACATAAAAACTCAAATCTAAACTCCCTGAAGCCCTAGACTCAATTAAACTACCATTCTATATGTACTAATTAACTTTATCTATCTATCTATCTATCTATCTATCTATCTATCTATCTATCTATCTATCTATCTATCTCTTTCTAACTATCTATCTATCTATCTATCTATCTATCTATCTATCTCTTTCTAACTAATCTAGCTATCTTTTTATTCTTTCTAACTAATCTTTCTTCCTTTCAAACTACTTTCTTTCTAACTAATTAATCTTTTTTTCTTTCTAACAAATCTTTCTTTGTTTCTTTCTAATCTTTCTTTCTTTCTAACTAATCTTTCTTTCTTTCTTTCAAACTAATCTATCTTTCTTTCTTTCTTTCTAACTAATCTATCTTTCTTTTTCATTCTAACTAATCTTTCTTTCTTTCTAACTAATCTATCTTTCTTTCTAACTAATCTATCTTTCTTTCTTTCTAACTAATCTTTCTTTCTTTCTAACTAATCTATCTTTCTTTCTAACTAATCTTTCTTTCTTTCTTTCTTTCTTTCTTTCTAACTAATCTTTCTTTCTTTCTAACTAATCTATCTTTCTTTCTAACTAATCTTTCTTTCTTTCTTTCTAACTAATCTTTTTTTCTTTCTTTCTTTCTTTCTTTCTTTCTTTCTTTCTTTCTTTCTTTCTAACTAATCTTTCTTATTTCTTTCTTTCTAACTAATCTTTCTTCTTTCTTTCTTTCTTTCTTTCTTTCTTTCATTCTTTCTTTCTTTCTTTCTAACTAATCTTTCTTCTTTCTTTTTTTCTTTCTGACTAATCTTTCTTTCTTTCTTTCTAACTAATCTTTCTTCTTTCTTTCTTTCTTTCTTTCTTTCTAACTAATCTTTCTTCTTTCTTTCTTTCTTTCTTACTAATCTTTCTTTCTTTCTTTCTAACTAATCTTTCTTCTTTCTTTCTTTCTTTCTTTCTTTCTTTCTTTCTTTCTTTCTTTCTAACTAATCTTTCTTCTTTCTTTCTTTATTTCTTTCTTTCTTTCTTTCTTTCTTTCTAACTAATCTTTCTTCTTTCTTTCTTTCTAACTAATCTTTCTTTCTTTCTTTCTAACTAATCTTTATTTATTTATTTCTTTCTAACTATTCTTTCTTTCTTTCTTTCTTTCTAACTAATCTTTCTTCTTTCTTACTTTCTTTCTAACTAATCTTTCTTCTTTCTTTCTTTCTTTCTTTCTTTCTTTCTTTCTTTCTTTCTAACTAATCTTTCTTCTTTCTTTCTTTCTAACTAATCTTTCTTCTTTCTTTCTTTCTAACTAATCTTTCTTCTTTCTTTCTTTCTTTCTAACTAATATTTCTTCTTTCTTTCTTTCTAACTAATATTTCTTCTTTCTTTCTTTCTTTCTTTCTTTCTTTCTTTCTTTCTTTCTAACTAATCTTTCTTCTTTCTTTCTTTCTTTCTTTCTTTCTTTCTTTCTTTCTAACTAATCTTTCTTTCTTTCTTTCTTTCTAACTATTCTTTCTTCTTTCTTTCTAACTAATCTTTCTTTCTTTCTTTCTAACTAATCTTTCTTCTTTCTTTCTTTCTTTCTTTCTTTCTTTCTTTCTAACTAATCTTTCTTTCTTTCTTTCTAACTAATATTTCTTTTTTCTTTCTTTCTTTCTTTCTTTCTTTCTCTTTCTTTCTAACTAATCTTTCTTCTTTCTTTCTTTCTTTCTTTCTTTCTTTCTAACTAATCTTTCTTCCTTTTTAGCTAATCTTTCTTCTTTCTTTCTTTCTTTCTTTCTTTCTTTCTTTCTTTCTTTCTTTCTTTCTAACTAATCTTTCTTTTTTCTTTCTTTCTAACTAATCTTTCTTATTTCTTTCTTTATTTCTTTCTTTCTTTCTTTCTAACTAATCTTTCTTATTTCTTTCTTTCTTTTTTTCTTTCTTTCTTTCTTTCTTTCTTTCTTTCTTTCTTTCTTTCTTTCTTTCTTTCTAACTAATCTTTCTTTCTTTCTTTCTTTCTAACTAATCTTTCTTCTTTCTTTCTTTCTTACTTTCTTTCTAACTAATCTTTCTTCTTTCTTTTTTTCTTTCTTTCTTTCTTTCTTTCTAACTATTCTTTCTTCTTTCTTTCTAACTAATCTTTCTTTCTTTCTTTCTTTCTAACTAATCTTTCTTCTTTCTTTCTTTCTTTCTTTCTTTCTTTCTTTCTAACTAATCTTTCTTTCTTTCTTTCTAACTAATATTTCTTTTTTCTTTCTTTCTTTCTTTCTCTTTCTTTCTAACTAATCTTTCTTCTTTCTTTCTTTCTTTCTTTCTTTCTTTCTAACTAATCTTTCTTCCTTTTTAGCTAATCTTTCTTCTTTCTTTCTTTCTTTCTTTCTTTCTTTCTTTCTTTCTTTCTTTCTTTCTAACTAATCTTTCTTTTTTCTTTCTTTCTAACTAATCTTTCTTATTTCTTTCTTTATTTCTTTCTTTCTTTCTTTCTAACTAATCTTTCTTATTTCTTTCTTTCTTTTTTTCTTTCTTTCTTTCTTTCTTTCTTTCTTTCTTTCTTTCTTCTAACTAATCTTTCTTCTTTCTTTCTTTCTTTCTAACTAATCTTTCTTTCTTTCTTTCTTTCTTTCTAACTAATCTTTCTTCTTTCTTTCTTTCTTACTTTCTTTCTAACTAATCTTTCTTCTTTCTTTTTTTCTTTCTTTCTTTCTTTCTTTCTTTCTTTCTTTCTTTCTTTCTTTCTTTCTTCTAACTAATCTTTCTTCTTTCTTTCTTTCTTTCTTTCTAACTAATCTTTCTTTCTTTCTTTCTTTCTAACTAATCTTTCTTCTTTCTTTCTTTCTTACTTTCTTTCTAACTAATCTTTCTTCTTTCTTTTTTTCTTTCTTTCTTTCTTTCTTTCTAACTATTCTTTCTTCTTTCTTTCTAACTAATCTTTCTTTCTTTCTTTCTAACTAATCTTTCTTCTTTCTTTCTTTCTTTCTTTCTTTCTTTCTTTCTTTCTAACTAATCTTTCTTTCTTTCTTTCTAACTAATATTTCTTTTTTCTTTCTTTCTTTCTTTCTTTCTCTTTCTTTCTAACTAATCTTTCTTCTTTCTTTCTTTCTTTCTTTCTTTCTTTCTAACTAATCTTTCTTCCTTTTTAGCTAATCTTTCTTCTTTCTTTCTTTCTTTCTTTCTTTCTTTCTTTCTTTCTTTCTTTCTTTCTTTCTTTCTAACTAATCTTTCTTTTTTCTTTCTTTCTAACTAATCTTTCTTATTTCTTTCTTTATTTATTTCTTTCTTTCTTTCTAACTAATCTTTCTTATTTCTTTCTTTCTTTTTTTCTTTCTTTCTTTCTTTCTTTCTTTCTTTCTTTCTTTCTTTCTTTCTTCTAACTAATCTTTCTTCTTTCTTTCTTTCTTTCTAACTAATCTTTCTTTCTTTCTTTCTTTCTAACTAATCTTTCTTCTTTCTTTCTTTCTTACTTTCTTTCTAACTAATCTTTCTTCTTTCTTTTTTTCTTTCTTTCTTTCTTTCTTTCTTTCTAACTAATCTTTCTTTCTTTCTTTCTTTCTTTCTTTCTTTCTTTCTAACTAAACTTTCTTCTTTCTTTCTAACTAATCTTTCTTCTTTCTTTCTTTCTTTCTTTCTTTCTTTCTTTCTTTCTTTCTTTCATTCTTTCTTTCTTTCTTTCTAACTAATCTTTCTTCTTTCTTTCTTACTAATCTTTCTTTCTTTCTTTCTAACTAATCTTTCTTCTTTCTTTCTAACTAATCTTTCTTTCTTCTTTCTTTCTTTCTTTCTTTCTAACTAATCTTTCTTCTTTCTTTCTAACTAATCTTTCTTTCTTTCTTACTGATCTATCTTTCTAACTAACTAATCTTTCTTTCTTTCTAACTAATCTTTCTTTCTTTTGTAACTAATCCTTCTTTCTTTCTAACTAATTTTTCTTTCTTTCTCTCTAACTAATCTTTCTTTCTTTCTTACTGATCTATCTTTCTTTCTAACTGATCATCTTTTCTTTCTTTCTTTCTTTCTTTCTTTCTTTCTAACTAATTTTCTTTCTTTCTTTCTAACTAATCTTTCTTTCTTTCTAACTAATCTATCTTTCTTTCTTTCTGACTAATCTTTCTTTTTTCTTTCTAACTAATCTTTCTTTCTTTCTTTCTAACTAATCTTTTTTTTCTTTCTAACTATCTATCTTTCTTTCTTTCTTTATAATTAATCTATCTTTCTTTTTTCTTTCTTTCTTCCCAACTAATGTCTTTCTTTCTTTCTTTCTTTCTTTCTTTCTTACTGATCTATCTTTCTTTCTATCTTATCTTTCTTTTTTTCTAACTAATCTTTCTTTCTTTCTTTTTACCTAATCTTTCTTTATTTTTACCTAATCTTTCTTTCTTTTTACCTAATCTTTCTTTCTTTTTTCTTTCTTTCTTTCCAACTAATCTTTCTTTCTTCTTTCTTACTGATCTATCTTTCTTTCTATCTTATCTTTCTTTCTGTCTTTCTAACTAATCCATCCTTCTTTCTTTCTGACTAATCCATCTTTCTTTCTAACTAATCCCTCCTTCTTTCTTTCTGACTAATCCATCTTTCTTTCTAACTAATCAATCTTTCATTCTTTCTAACTAATCTTTCTTCTTTCTTTCTAACTAAACTTTTTTCTTTTTTTCTAACTAATCCATCTATCAAACTTCAAACTATTTTAAACTTCTTCAAACTCTCTGGTCTGGCTTTTTCAAGCCAACTTAAAGTTTGTCTCATCAAACTTTTTTCTAGTTAAGTTGGCTTGGAGAGCCAACTTACTGAAATCCTATTTAAACTTATTAAGTTGGCTTGGAGAGCCAACTTACTGAAATCCTATTTAAACTTATTATTATTATTCTTCTTACTCAAATTTACAACTCTAACTCCTCCTAGAGCTTTAACTCCACATACTCCAAACTCGGCACAGACACTCAAACTGTTCTGACTCGGTGTGCTATATCTTTTCTAACTGATCGGACTTACAGATTTCTTAAAAATTAATATTAAACATCATAAAATTCCCATAGACTTTCATTGCAGCATGTTCAAAATGAGCCAAGGCTACGGTGGCCCAGTAGTGCACAAAATAAAAACTCAAATCTAAACTCCCTGAAGCCCTAGACTCAATTAAACTACCATTCAATGTACTAATAAACTTCTATCTATCTATCTATCTATCTATCTATCTATCTATCTATCTATCTATCTGTCTGTCTGTCTGTCTGTCTGTCTGTCTTTCTTTCTAACTATTCTTTCTTTCTAACTAATCGCTCTTTCTTTTTTCATTCTTTCTTTCTAACAATTCTTTCTTTTTTCTTTCTCTTTAACTAATCTTTCTTTCTAACTATTCTTTCTTTCTTTCTTTCTTTCTTTCTTTCTTATCTATCTATCTATCTATCTATCTATCTATCTATCTATCTATCTATCTATCTATCTATCTATCTATCTATCTATCTATCTCTCTTTCTAACTAATCTTTCTTTCTTTCTAACTAATCTTTCTTTCTTTCTTTCTTTCTTTCCAACTAATCTTTCTTTCTTTCTAACTAATTTTTCTTTCTGTCTTTCTAACTAATCGTTCTTTCCAACTAATCGCTCTTTTCTTTTTTCTTTCTTTCTTTCTAACAAATCTTTCTTTCTTTCTTTCTTTCTAACTAATCTTTCTTTCTAACTATTCTTTTTTTCTTTCTTTCTGTCTTTCTAACTATTCTTTCTTTCTAACTAATCGCTCTTTCTTTTTTCATTCTTTCTTTCTAACAATTCTTTCTTTTTTCTTTCTCTTTAACTAATCTTTCTTTCTAACTATTCTTTCTTTCTTTCTAACAAATCTTTCTTTCTTTCTTTCTAACTAATCTTTCTTTCTTTCTAACTAATCTTTCTTTCTTTTTTTCTAACTAATCTTTTTTTCTTTCTCTCTTTCATTCTTTCTTTCTTTCTTTCTATCTATCTATCTATCTATCTATCTATCTATCTATCTTTCTAACTAATCTTTCTTTCTTTCTAACTAATCTTTTTTTCTTTCTTTCTTTCTAACTAATCTTTCTTTCTTTCTTTCTTTCTTTCTAACTAATCTTTCTTTCTAACTATTCTTTTTTTCTTTCTTTCTGTCTTTCTAACTATTCTTTCTTTCTAACTAATCGCTCTTTCTTTTTTCATTCTTTCTTTCTAACAATTCTTTCTTTTTTCTTTCTCTTTAACTAATCTTTCTTTCTAACTAATTTTTCTTTCTTTCTTTCTAACTAACTAATCTTTCTTTCTAACTGATCATCTTTTCTTTCTTTCTTTCTTTCTTTCTTTCTTTCTTTCTTTCTTTCTTTCTAAGTAATCTTTCTTTCTTTCTAAGTAATCCATCTTTCTTTCTAAGTAATCCATCTTTCTTTCTTTCTTTCTTTCTAACTAGTCTTTCTTTCTTTCTAACTAATCTATCTTTCTTTCTTTTTAACTAATCTATCTCTTTCTTTCTAACTAATCTATCTATCTTTCTTTCTTTCTAACTAATCTATCTTTCTTTCTTTTTAACTAATCTATCTATCTATCTTTCTCTCTAAATAATCATTCTTTCTTTCTTTCTTTCTTTCTTTCTTTCTTTCTTTCTTTCTTTCTTACTGATCTATCTTTCTAACTAACTAATCTTTCTTTCTTTCTAACTAATCTTTCTTTCTTTTGTAACTAATCTTTCTTTCTTTCTAACTAATCTTTCTTTCTTTCTTTCTAACTAATTTTTCTTTCTTTCTTTCTAACTAATCTTTCTTTCTTTCTTTCTTTCTTTCTTTCTTTCTTTCTCTCTTTCTTACTGATCTATCTTTCTAACTAACTAATCTTTCTTTCTTTCTTTCTAACTAATCTTTCTTTCTTTTGTAACTAATCTTTCTTTCTTTCTTTCTTTCTTTCTTTCTTTCTTTCTTACTGATCTATCTTTCTAACTAACTAATCTTTCTTTCTTTCTAACTAATCTTTCTTTCTTTTGTAACTAATCTTTCTTTCTTTCTAACTAATCTTTCTTTCTTTCTTTCTAACTAATTTTTCTTTCTTTCTTTCTAACTAATCTTTCTTTCTTAATGATCTATCTTTATTTCTAACTAACTAATCTTTTTTTCTAACTGATCATCTTTTCTTTCTTTCTTTCTTTCTAACTAATTTTCTTTCTTTCTTTCTAACAAATTTTCTTTCTTTCTTTCTTTCTAACTAATCTTTCTTTCTTTCTAACTAATCTATCTTTCTTTCTTTCTAACTAATCTTTCTTTTTTTCTTTCTAACTAATCTTTCTTTCTTTCTAACTAATCTTTCTTTTTTTCTTTCTAACTAATTATCTTTCGTTCTTTCTTTATAATTAATCTATCTTTCTTTATAAATAATCCATCTTTCTTTTTTCTTTCTTTCTTTCCAACTAATGTCTTTCTTCCTTTCTTTCTTACTGATCTATCTTTCTTTCTATCTTATCTTTCTTTTTTCTAACTAATCTTTCTTTCTTTATAACTAATCTTTCTTTCTTTTTACCTAATTTTTCTTTCTTTTTACCTAATCTTTCTTTTTTCTTTCTTTCTTTCCAACTAATCTCTTTCTTTATTTCTTTCTAACTAATCTTTTCTTTCTTTCTAACTAATCTTTCTTTCATTCTTTCTAACTAATCCATCCTTCTTTCTTTCTGACTAATTCATCTTTCTTTCTTTCTTTCTTTCTTTCTTTCTAACTAATCCATCTTTCTTTCTTTCTAACTAATCTTTCTTTCTTCTTTCTTTCTTTCTAACTAATCTTTCTTTCATTCTTTCTAACTAATCTTTCTTCTTTCTTTCTAACTAAATTTTCTTCTTTTTTTCTAACTAATCCATCTATCAAACTTCAAACTATTTTAAACTTCTTCAAACTCTCTGGTCTGGCTTTTTCAAGCCAACTTAAAGTTTGTCTCATCAAACTTTTTTCTAGTTATTACTATTATTCTTCTTACTCAAATTTACAACTCTAACTCCTCCTAGAGCTTTAACTCCACATACTCCAAACTCGGCACGGACACTCAAACTGTTCTGACTCGGTGTGCTATATCTTTTCTAACTGATCGGACTTACAGTTTTCTTAAAAATTAATATTAAACATCATAAAATTCCCATAGACTTTCATTGCAGCATGTTCAAAATGAGCCAAGGCTACGGTGGCCCAGTAGTGCACAACATAAAAACTCAAATCTAAACTCCCTGAAGCCCTAGACTCAATTAAACTACCATTCAATGTACTAATAAACTTCTATCTATCTATCTATCTATCTATCTATCTATCTATCTATCTATCTATCTATCTATCTATCTATTTATCTATCTATCTATCTATCTATCTATCTAACTAATCTATCTATCTATCGATCTTTCTTTCTAACTAATCTATTTATCTTTCTAACTAATCTATCTATCTATCTATCTATCTATCTATCTATCTATCTATCTATCTATCTATATCTATCTATCTATCTCTATCTATCTATCTATCTATCTATCTATCTATCTTTCTAAATAATCTATCTATCTAACTAATCTATCTATCTTTCTAACTAATCTATCTATCTATCGATCTTTCTTTCTAACTAATCTATTTATCTTTCTTACTAATCTATCTATCTATCTATCTATCTATCTATCTATCTATCTATCTATCTATCTATCTTTCTATCTATCTATCTATCTTTCTATCTATCTATCTATCTATCTATCTTTCTAACTAATCTATCTATCTATCTTTCTAACTAATATATCTATCTATCTATCTTTCTAACTAATCTATCTATCTATATCTATCTTTCTAACTAAACTATCTATCTATCTTTCGATCTATCTATCTATCTATCTATCTATCTATCTATCTATCTTTCTAAATAATCTATCTATCTAACTGATCTATCTATCTTTCTAACTAATCTATCTATCTATCGATCTTTCTATCTATCTCTATCTCTATCTATCTATCTATCTATCTATCTATCTATCTATCTATCTATCTATCTATCTATCTATCTATCTATCTATCTATCTATCTTTATTTCTTTCTAACTAATCTTTTCTTTCTTTCTAACTAATCTTTCTTTCTTTCTTTCTTTCTAACTAATCCATCCTTCTTTCTTTCTTACTGATCTATCTTTCTTTCTGTCTTTCTAACTAATCTTTCTTTATTTCTTTCTAACTAATCTTTTCTTTTTTTCTAACTAATCTTTCTTTCTTTCTTTCTTTCTAATTATCTTTCTTTCTTTTTACCTAATCTTTCTTTCTTTTTCTTTCTTTCTTTCCAACTAATCTCTTTCTTTCTTTCTTTCTTTCTTTCTTTCTTTCTTTCTTTCTTTCTTTCTTACTGATCTATCTTTCTTTCTATCTTATCTTTCTTTCTGTCTTTCTAACTAATATTTCTTTATTTCTTTCTAACTGATCTTTTCTTTCTTTCTAACTAATCATTATTTCTTTCTTTCTTTCTTTCTTTCTTTCTTTCTTTCTTTCTTTCTTTCTTTCTTTCTTTCTAACTAATCCATCATTCTTTCTTTCTGACTAATCCATCTTTCTTTCTTTCTAACTAATCTTTCTTTCATTCTTTCTAACTAATCTTTCTTTCTTTCTAAGTAATCCATCTTTCATTCTTTTTAACTAATCTATCTATCTTTCTTTCTAACTAATCTATCTATCTTTCTTTTTAACTAATCTATCTATCTTTCTTTCTTTTTAACTAATCTATCTATCTTTCTTTCTTTCTAACTAATCTTTCTTTCTAACTAATCTTTCTTTCTTTCTTTCTTTCTTACTGATCTATCTTTCTAACTAACTAATCTTTCTTTCTTTCTAACTAATCTTTCTCTCTTTCTAACTAATCTTTCTTCTTTCTTTCTTTCTTTCTTTCTTTCTTTCTTTCTTTCTTTCTTTCTTTTGTAACTAATCTTTCTTTCTTTCTAACTAATCTTTCTTTCTTTCTAACTAATCTTTCTTTCTTTCTTACTGATCTATCTTTCTTTCTAACTAACTAATCTTTTTCTAACTGATGATCTTTTCTTTCTTTCTTTCTTTCTTTCTTTCTTTCTTTCTTTCTAACTAATCTTTCTTCTTTCTTTCTTTCTTTCTTTCTTTTTTTCTTTCTTTTTTTTCTTTCTTTCTTTCTTTCTTTCTTTATTTCTTTATAACTAATCTTTCTTTCTTTCTAACTAATCTTTCCTCTTTCTTTCTTTCTTTCTTTCTTTCTTTCTTTCTTTCTAACTAATCTTTCTTTCTTTATAACTAATCTTTCTTCTTTCTTTCTTTCTTTCTTTCTTTCTTTCTTTCTTTCTAACTAATCTTTCTTCTTTCTTTCTTTCTTTCTTTCTTTCTTTATAACTAATCTTTCTTTCTTTCTTTCTTTCTAACTAATCTTTCTTCTTTCTTTCTTTCTTCCTAATATTTCTTTCTTTTTTCTTTCTTTCTTTCTAACTAATCTTTCTTTCTTTCTTTCTTTCTTTCTTTCTTTCTTTCTTTCTTTCTTTCTTTCTAACTAATATTCTTTCTTTCTTTCTTTCTTTCTCTCTTTCTAACTAATCTTTCTTCTTTCTTTCTTTCTTTCTTTCTTTCTAACTAATCTTTTTTCTTTCTTTCTTTCTTTCTTTCTTTCTTTCTTTCTTTCTTTCTTTCTTTCTAACTAATCTTTCTTTCTTTCTAACTAATCTTTCTTCTTTCTTTCTTTCTTTCTAGCTAATCTTTCTTCTTTCTTTCTTTCTTTCTTTCTTTCTTTCTTTCTTTCTAGCTAATCTTTCTACTTTCTTTCTTTCTTTCTAACTAATCTTTCTTTCTTTCTAAGTAATCCATCTTTCTTTCTTTCTTTCTAACTAGTCTTTCTTTCTTTCTTTTTAACTAATCTATATATCTTTCTTTCTAACTAATCTATCTATCTTTCTTTCTTTATAACTAATCTATCTATCTTTCTTTCTTTTTAACTAAACTATCTATCTATCTTTATTTTTAACTAATCTATCTATCTCTCTTTCTTTCTAACTAATCCTTCTTTCTTTCTTTCTAAGTAATCTTTCTTTCTTTCTTTCTTTCTTTCTTTCTAACTAATCTTTCTTCTCTCTTTCTTCTTTCTTTCTTTCTTTCTTTCTTTCTTTCTTTCTTTCTTTCTTTCTTTCTTTCTTTCTTCTCTCTTTCTTCTTTCTTTCTTTCTTTCTTTTCTTTCTAACTAATCTTTCTTCTTTCTTTCTTTCTTTCTTTCTTTCTTTCTTTCTTTCTAACTAATCTTCTTTCTTTCTTTCTTTCTAACTAATCTTTCTTTCTTTCTTTCTTTCTTTCTAACTAATCTTTCTTTCTTCCTAATATTTCTTTCTTTTTTCTTTCTTTCTTTCTTTCTTTCTTTCTTTCTTTCTAACTAATCTTTCTTCTTTCTTTCTTTCTTCCTAATATTTCTTTCTTTTTTCTTTCTTTCTTTCTAACTAATCTTTCTTCTTTCTTTCTTTCTTTCTTTCTTTCTAACTAATCTTTCTTCTTTCTTTCTTTTTTCTTTCTAACTAATCTTTCTTCTTTCTTTCTTTCTTTCTAGCTAATCTTTCTTCTTTCTTTCTTTCTTCTTTCTTTCTTTCTTTCTAGCTAATCTTTCTTCTTTCTTTCTTTCTTTCTTTATTTCTTTCTAACTAATCTTTCTTCTTTCTTTCTTTCTTTCTTTCTTTCTTTCTTTCTTTCTCTCTTTCTAACTAATCTTTCTTCTTTCTTTCTTTCTTTCTAACTAATCTTTCTTCTTTCTTTCTTTCTTTCTTTCTTTCTTTCTTTCTTTCTTTCTAACTAATCTTTTTTCTTTCTTTCTTTCTTTCTTTCTTTCTTTCTTTCTTTCTTTCTTTCTTTCTTTCTAACTAATCTTTCTTTCTTTCTAACTAATCTTTCTTCTTTCTTTCTTTCTTTCTAACTAATCTTTCTTTCTTTCTAAGTAATCCATCTTTCTTTCTTTCTTTCTTTCTTTCTTTCTAACTAGTCTTTCTTTCTTTCTTTTTAACTAATCTATATATCTTTCTTTCTAACTAATCTATCTATCTTTCTTTCTTTTTAACTAATCTATCTATCTTTCTTTATTTTTAACTAATCTATCTTTATTTTTAACTAATCTATCTATCTCTCTTTCTTTCCAACTAATCCTTCTTTCTTTCTTTCTAACTAATCTTTCTTTCTTTCTTTCTTTCTTTCTTTCTTTCTTTCTTTCTTTCTAACTAATCTTTCTTCTCTCTTTCTTCTTTCTTTCTTTCTTCTCTCTTTCTTCTTTCTTTCTTTCTTTCTTTTCTTTCTAACTAATCTTTCTTCTTTCTTTCTTTCTTTCTAACTAATCTTCTTTCTTTCTTTCTTTCTTTCTTTCTAACTAATCTTTCTTTCTTTCTTTCTTTCTTTCTAACTAATCTTTCTTTCTTCCTAATATTTCTTTCTTTTTTCTTTCTTTCTTTCTTTCTTTCTTTCTTTCTTTCTTTCTTTCTAACTAATCTTTCTTCTTTCTTTCTTTCTTCCTAATATTTCTTTCTTTTTTCTTTCTTTCTTTCTAACTAATCTTTCTTTCTTTATAACTAATCTTTCTTCTTTCTTTCTTTCTTTCTTTCTTTCTTTCTTTCTTTCTTTCTTTCTAACTAATCTTTCTTCAATCTTTCTTCTTTCTTTCTTTCTTTCTAACTAATCTTTCTTTCTTTCTTTCTTTCTTTCTAACTAATCTTTCTTCTTTCTTTCTTTCTTCCTAATATTTCTTTCTTTTTTCTTTCTTTCTTTCTAACTAATCTTTCTTTCTTTCTTTCTTTCTTTCTTTCTAACTAATCTTTCTTCTTTCTTTCTTTCTTTCTTTCTTTCTTTATTTCTTTCTTTCTAACTAATCTTTTTTCTTTCTTTCTTTCTTTCTTTCTTTCTTTCTTTCTTTCTAACTAATCTTTCTTTCTTTCTAACTAATCTTTCTTCTTTCTTTCTTTCTTTCTAACTAATCTTTCTTCTTTCTTTCTTTCTTTCTTTCTAGCTAATCTTTCTACTTTCTTTCTTTCTTTCTTTCTTTCTAACTAATCTTTCTTTCTTTCTAAGTAATCCATCTTTCTTTCTTTCTTTCTAACTAGTCTTTCTTTCTTTCTTTTTAACTAATCTATATATCTTTCTTTCTAACTAATCTATCTATCTTTCTTTCTTTTTAACTAATCTATCTATCTTTCTTTCTTTTTAACTAATCTATCTATCTATCTTTATTTTTAACTAATCTATCTATCTCTCTTTCTTTCTAACTAATCCTTCTTTCTTTCTTTCTAACTAATCTTTCTTTCTTTCTTTCTTTCTTTCTTTCTTTCTTTCTTTCTTTCTTTCTAACTAATCTTTCTTTCTTTCTTTCTTTCTAACTAATCTTTCTTTCTATCTTTCTAACTAATCTTTCTTCTTTCTTTCTTTCTAACTAATATTTCTTCTTTCTTTCTTTCTTTCTTTCTTTCTAACTAATCTTTCTTCTTTCTTTCTTTCTTTCTTTCTTTCTTTCTAACTAATCTTTCTTCTTTCTTTCTTTCTTTCTAACTAATCTTTCTTCTTTCTTTCTTTCTTTCTTTCTTTCTTTCTTTCTAACTAATCTTCTTTCTTTCTTTCTTTCTAACTAATCTTTCTTTCTTTCTTTCTTTCTTTCTAACTAATCTTTCTTTCTTCCTAATATTTCTTTCTTTTTTCTTTCTTTCTTTCTTTCTTTCTTTCTTTCTAACTAATCTTTCTTCTTTCTTTCTTTCTTCCTAATATTTCTTTCTTTTTTCTTTCTTTCTTTCTAACTAATCTTTCTTCTTTCTTTCTTTCTTTCTTTCTTTCTAACTAATCTTTCTTCTTTCTTTCTTTTTTCTTTCTAACTAATCTTTCTTCTTTCTTTCTTTCTTTCTAGCTAATCTTTCTTCTTTCTTTCTTTCTTCTTTCTTTCTTTCTTTCTAGCTAATCTTTCTTCTTTCTTTCTTTCTTTCTTTCTTTCTTTCTTTCTTTCTAACTAATCTTTCTTCTTTCTTTCTTTCTTTCTTTCTTTCTTTCTTTCTCTCTTTCTAACTAATCTTTCTTCTTTCTTTCTTTCTTTCTAACTAATCTTTCTTCTTTCTTTCTTTCTTTCTTTCTTTCTTTCTTTCTTTCTTTCTAACTAATCTTTTTTCTTTCTTTCTTTCTTTCTTTCTTTCTTTCTTTCTTTCTTTCTAACTAATCTTTCTTTCTTTCTAACTAATCTTTCTTCTTTCTTTCTTTCTTTCTAACTAATCTTTCTTTCTTTCTAAGTAATCCATCTTTCTTTCTTTCTTTCTTTCTTTCTTTCTAACTAGTCTTTCTTTCTTTCTTTTTAACTAATCTATATATCTTTCTTTCTAACTAATCTATCTATCTTTCTTTCTTTTTAACTAATCTATCTATCTTTCTTTCTTTTTAACTAATCTATCTTTATTTTTAACTAATCTATCTATCTCTCTTTCTTTCCAACTAATCCTTCTTTCTTTCTTTCTAACTAATCTTTCTTTCTTTCTTTCTTTCTTTCTTTCTTTCTTTCTTTCTTTCTAACTAATCTTTCTTCTCTCTTTCTTCTTTCTTTCTTTCTTTCTTCTCTCTTTCTTCTTTCTTTCTTTCTTTCTTTTCTTTCTAACTAATCTTTCTTCTTTCTTTCTTTCTTTCTAACTAATCTTCTTTCTTTCTTTCTTTCTTTCTTTCTAACTAATCTTTCTTTCTTTCTTTCTTTCTTTCTAACTAATCTTTCTTTCTTCCTAATATTTCTTTCTTTTTTCTTTCTTTCTTTCTTTCTTTCTTTCTTTCTTTCTTTCTTTCTTTCTTTCTTTCTTTCTAACTAATCTTTCTTCTTTCTTTCTTTCTTCCTAATATTTCTTTCTTTTTTCTTTCTTTCTTTCTAACTAATCTTTCTTTCTTTATAACTAATCTTTCTTCTTTCTTTCTTTCTTTCTTTCTTTCTTTCTTTCTTTCTTTCTAACTAATCTTTCTTCAATCTTTCTTCTTTCTTTCTTTCTTTCTAACTAATCTTTCTTTCTTTCTTTCTTTCTAACTAATCTTTCTTCTTTCTTTCTTTCTTCCTAATATTTCTTTCTTTTTTCTTTCTTTCTTTCTAACTAATCTTTCTTTCTTTCTTTCTTTCTTTCTTTCTTTCTAACTAATCTTTCTTCTTTCTTTCTTTCTTTCTTTCTTTCTTTATTTCTTTCTTTCTAACTAATCTTTTTTCTTTCTTTCTTTCTTTCTTTCTTTCTTTCTTTCTTTCTTTCTAACTAATCTTTCTTTCTTTCTAACTAATCTTTCTTCTTTCTTTCTTTCTTTCTTTCTTTCTAACTAATCTTTCTTCTTTCTTTCTTTCTTTCTTTCTTTCTAGCTAATCTTTCTACTTTCTTTCTTTCTTTCTTTCTTTCTAACTAATCTTTCTTCTCTCTTTCTTCTTTCTTTCTTTCTTTCTTCTCTCTTTCTTCTTTCTTTCTTTCTTTCTTTTCTTTCTAACTAATCTTTCTTCTTTCTTTCTTTCTTTCTAACTAATCTTCTTTCTTTCTTTCTTTCTTTCTTTCTAACTAATCTTTCTTTCTTTCTTTCTTTCTTTCTTTCTTTCTAACTAATCTTTCTTTCTTCCTAATATTTCTTTCTTTTTTCTTTCTTTCTTTCTTTCTTTCTTTCTTTCTTTCTTTCTTTCTTTCTAACTAATCTTTCTTCTTTCTTTCTTTCTTCCTAATATTTCTTTCTTTTTTCTTTCTTTCTTTCTAACTAATCTTTCTTTCTTTATAACTAATCTTTCTTCTTTCTTTCTTTCTTTCTTTCTTTCTTTCTTTCTTTCTTTCTAACTAATCTTTCTTCAATCTTTCTTCTTTCTTTCTTTCTTTCTAACTAATCTTTCTTTCTTTCTTTCTTTCTAACTAATCTTTCTTCTTTCTTTCTTTCTTCCTAATATTTCTTTCTTTTTTCTTTCTTTCTTTCTAACTAATCTTTCTTTCTTTCTTTCTTTCTTTCTTTCTTTCTTTCTAACTAATCTTTCTTCTTTCTTTCTTTCTTTCTTTCTTTCTTTATTTCTTTCTTTCTAACTAATCTTTTTTCTTTCTTTCTTTCTTTCTTTCTTTCTTTCTTTCTTTCTAACTAATCTTTCTTTCTTTCTAACTAATCTTTCTTCTTTCTTTCTTTCTTTCTTTCTAACTAATCTTTCTTCTTTCTTTCTTTCTTTCTTTCTTTCTAGCTAATCTTTCTACTTTCTTTCTTTCTTTCTTTCTTTCTAACTAATCTTTCTTTCTTTCTAAGTAATCCATCTTTCTTTCTTTCTTTCTAACTAGTCTTTCTTTCTTTCTTTTTAACTAATCTATATATCTTTCTTTCTAACTAATCTATCTATCTTTCTTTCTTTTTAACTAATCTATCTATCTTTCTTTCTTTTTAACTAATCTATCTATCTATCTTTATTTTTAACTAATCTATCTATCTCTCTTTCTTTCTAACTAATCCTTCTTTCTTTCTTTCTAACTAATCTTTCTTTCTTTCTTTCTTTCTTTCTTTCTTTCTTTCTTTCTTTCTTTCTAACTAATCTTTCTTTCTTTCTTTCTTTCTAACTAATCTTTCTTTCTATCTTTCTAACTAATCTTTCTTCTTTCTTTCTTTCTAACTAATATTTCTTCTTTCTTTCTTTCTTTCTTTCTAACTAATCTTTCTTCTTTCTTTCTTTCTTTCTTTCTTTCTAACTAATCTTTCTTCTTTCTTTCTTTCTTTCTAACTAATCTTTCTTCTTTCTATCTTTCTTTCTTTCTTTCTTTCTTTCTTTCTTTCTTTCTTTCTTTCTAACTAATATTTCTTCTTTCTTTCTTTCTAACTAATCTTTCTTCTTTCTTTCTTTCTTTCTTTCTTTCTAACTAATCTTTCTTTCTTTCTTTCTTTCTAACTAATCTTTCTTTCTTTCTTTCTAACTAATCTTTATTCTTTCTTTCTTTCTTTCTTTCTAACTAATCTTCCTTTCTTTCTTTCTAACTATTCTGTCTTCTTTCTTTCTTTCTTTCTAGCTAATCTTTCTTCTTTCTTTCTTTCTTTCTTTCTTTCTTTCTAACTAATCTTTCTTCTTTCTTTCTTTCTTTCTCTCTTTCTAACTAATCTTTCTTCTTTCTTTCTCTCTTTCTTTCTAACTAATCTTTCTTCTTTCTTTCTTTCGTTCTTTCTTTCTTTCTAACTAATCTTTCTTCTTTCTTTCTTTCTCTCTTTCTAACTAATCTTTCTTCTTTCTTTCTAGCTAATTTTTCTTCTTTCTTTCTTTCTTTCTTTCTTTCTTTCTAACTAATCTTTCTCCTTTCTTTGTTTTTTTTAACTAATCTTTCTTTCTTTCTTTCTTTCTTTCTTTCTTTCTTTCTTTCTTTCTAACTAATCTTTCTCATTTCTTTGTTTCCTTCTAACTAATCTTTCTTCTTTCTTTCTTTCTTTCTTTCTTTCTTTCTTTCTTTCTTTCTAACTAATCATTCTTCTTTCTTTCTTTTTTCTTTCTAACAAATCTTTTTTTCAATTCTTTCTAACTAATCTTTCTTCTTTCTTTCTTTCTTTCTTTCTTTCTTTCTTTCTTTCTTTCTTTCTCTCTTTCTAACTAATCTTTCTTCTTTCTTTCTCTCTTTCTTTCTAACTAATCTTTCTTCTTTCTTTCTTTCTTTCTAACTAATCTTTCTTCTTTCTTTCTTTCTCTCTTTCTAACTAATCTTTCTTCTTTCTTTCTTTCTTTCTTTCTAGCTAATCTTTCTTCTTTCTTTCTTTCTTTCTTTCTTTCTTTCTTTCTTTCTAACTAATCTTTCTTCTTTCTTTCTTTTTTCTTTCTAACAAATCTTTCTTTCTTTCTTTTTTTCTTTCTAACTAATCTTTCTTCTTTCTTTTTTCTTTCTTTCTTTTTAACTAATCGTTCTTTCTTTATCTTTTTAAACTAATCTTTCTTTCTTTCTTTCTTTCTAACTAACTCATCTTTCTTTCTAACTGATCATCTTTTCTTTCTTTCTAACTAATTTTCTTTCTTTCTTTTTAACTAATCTATCTATCTCTCTTTCTAACTAATCTATCTATCTTTCTTTCTTTTCAACTAATCTATCTATCTTTCTTTCTTTTTAACTAATCTATCTATCTATCTTTCTTTCTAACTAATCCTTCTTTCTTTCTAACTAATCTTTCTTTCTTTCTTACTGATCTATCTTTCTAACTAACTAATCTTTCTTTCTTTCTAACTAATCTTTCTTTCTTTTGTAACTAATCCTTCTTTCTTTCTAACTAATTTTTCTTTCTTTCTCTCTAACTAATCTTTCTTTCTTTCTTACTGATCTATCTTTCTTTCTAACTGATCATCTTTTCTTTCTTTCTTTCTTTCTTTCTTTCTTTCTTTCTAACTAATTTTCTTTCTTTCTTTCTAACTAATCTTTCTTTCTTTCTAACTAATCTATCTTTCTTTCTTTCTGACTAATCTTTCTTTTTTCTTTCTAACTAATCTTTCTTTCTTTCTTTCTAACTAATCTTTTTTTTTCTTTCTAACTATCTATCTTTCTTTCTTTCTTTATAATTAATCTATCTTTCTTTTTTCTTTCTTTCTTCCCAACTAATGTCTTTCTTTCTTTCTTTCTTTCTTTCTTACTGATCTATCTTTCTTTCTATCTTATCTTTCTTTTTTTCTAACTAATCTTTCTTTCTTTCTTTTTACCTAATCTTTCTTTATTTTTACCTAATCTTTCTTTCTTTTTACCTAATCTTTCTTTCTTTTTTCTTTCTTTCTTTCCAACTAATCTTTCTTTCTTCTTTCTTACTGATCTATCTTTCTTTCTATCTTATCTTTCTTTCTGTCTTTCTAACTAATCCATCCTTCTTTCTTTCTGACTAATCCATCTTTCTTTCTAACTAATCCATCCTTCTTTCTTTCTGACTAATCCATCTTTCTTTCTAACTAATCAATCTTTCATTCTTTCTAACTAATCTTTCTTCTTTCTTTCTAACTAAACTTTTTTCTTTTTTTCTAACTAATCCATCTATCAAACTTCAAACTATTTTAAACTTCTTCAAACTCTCTGGTCTGGCTTTTTCAAGCCAACTTAAAGTTTGTCTCATCAAACTTTTTTCTAGTTAAGTTGGCTTGGAGAGCCAACTTACTGAAATCCTATTTAAACTTATTAAGTTGGCTTGGAGAGCCAACTTACTGAAATCCTATTTAAACTTATTATTATTATTCTTCTTACTCAAATTTACAACTCTAACTCCTCCTAGAGCTTTAACTCCACATACTCCAAACTCGGCACAGACACTCAAACTGTTCTGACTCGGTGTGCTATATCTTTTCTAACTGATCGGACTTACAGATTTCTTAAAAATTAATATTAAACATCATAAAATTCCCATAGACTTTCATTGCAGCATGTTCAAAATGAGCCAAGGCTACGGTGGCCCAGTAGTGCACAAAATAAAAACTCAAATCTAAACTCCCTGAAGCCCTAGACTCAATTAAACTACCATTCAATGTACTAATAAACTTCTATCTATCTATCTATCTATCTATCTATCTATCTATCTATCTATCTATCTATCTATCTATCTATCTGTCTGTCTGTCTGTCTGTCTGTCTGTCTTTCTTTCTAACTATTCTTTCTTTCTAACTAATCGCTCTTTCTTTTTTCATTCTTTCTTTCTAACAATTCTTTCTTTTTTCTTTCTCTTTAACTAATCTTTCTTTCTAACTATTCTTTCTTTCTTTCTTTCTTTCTTTCTTATCTATCTATCTATCTATCTATCTATCTATCTATCTATCTATCTATCTATCTATCTATCTATCTATCTATCTCTCTTTCTAACTAATCTTTCTTTCTTTCTAACTAATCTTTCTTTCTTTCTTTCTTTCTTTCCAACTAATCTTTCTTTCTTTCTAACTAATTTTTCTTTCTGTCTTTCTAACTAATCGTTCTTTCCAACTAATCGCTCTTTTCTTTTTTCTTTCTTTCTTTCTAACAAATCTTTCTTTCTTTCTTTCTTTCTAACTAATCTTTCTTTCTAACTATTCTTTTTTTCTTTCTTTCTGTCTTTCTAACTATTCTTTCTTTCTAACTAATCGCTCTTTCTTTTTTCATTCTTTCTTTCTAACAATTCTTTCTTTTTTCTTTCTCTTTAACTAATCTTTCTTTCTAACTATTCTTTCTTTCTTTCTAACAAATCTTTCTTTCTTTCTTTCTAACTAATCTTTCTTTCTTTCTAACTAATCTTTCTTTCTTTTTTTCTAACTAATCTTTTTTTCTTTCTCTCTTTCATTCTTTCTTTCTTTCTTTCTTTCTATCTATCTATCTATCTATCTATCTATCTATCTATCTATCTATCTATCTATCTTTCTAACTAATCTTTCTTTCTTTCTAACTAATCTTTTTTTCTTTCTTTCTTTCTAACTAATCTTTCTTTCTTTCTTTCTTTCTTTCTAACTAATCTTTCTTTCTAACTATTCTTTTTTTCTTTCTTTCTGTCTTTCTAACTATTCTTTCTTTCTAACTAATCGCTCTTTCTTTTTTCATTCTTTCTTTCTAACAATTCTTTCTTTTTTCTTTCTCTTTAACTAATCTTTCTTTCTAACTAATTTTTCTTTCTTTCTTTCTAACTAACTAATCTTTCTTTCTAACTGATCATCTTTTCTTTCTTTCTTTCTTTCTTTCTTTCTTTCTTTATTTCTTTCTTTCTTTCTTTCTTTCTAAGTAATCTTTCTTTCTTTCTAAGTAATCCATCTTTCTTTCTAAGTAATCCATCTTTCTTTCTTTCTTTCTTTCTAACTAGTCTTTCTTTCTTTCTAACTAATCTATCTTTCTTTCTTTTTAACTAATCTATCTCTTTCTTTCTAACTAATCTATCTATCTTTCTTTCTTTCTAACTAATCTATCTTTCTTTCTTTTTAACTAATCTATCTATCTATCTTTCTCTCTAAATAATCATTCTTTCTTTCTTTCTTTCTTTCTTTCTTTCTTTCTTTCTTACTGATCTATCTTTCTAACTAACTAATCTTTCTTTCTTTCTAACTAATCTTTCTTTCTTTTGTAACTAATCTTTCTTTCTTTCTAACTAATCTTTCTTTCTTTCTTTCTAACTAATTTTTCTTTCTTTCTTTCTAACTAATCTTTCTTTCTTTCTTTCTTTCTTTCTTTCTTTCTTTCTCTCTTTCTTACTGATCTATCTTTCTAACTAACTAATCTTTCTTTCTTTCTTTCTAACTAATCTTTCTTTCTTTTGTAACTAATCTTTCTTTCTTTCTTTCTTTCTTTCTTTCTTTCTTACTGATCTATCTTTCTAACTAACTAATCTTTCTTTCTTTCTAACTAATCTTTCTTTCTTTTGTAACTAATCTTTCTTTCTTTCTAACTAATCTTTCTTTCTTTCTTTCTAACTAATTTTTCTTTCTTTCTTTCTAACTAATCTTTCTTTCTTAATGATCTATCTTTCTTTCTAACTAACTAATCTTTTTTTCTAACTGATCATCTTTTCTTTCTTTCTTTCTTTCTAACTAATTTTCTTTCTTTCTTTCTAACAAATTTTCTTTCTTTCTTTCTTTCTAACTAATCTTTCTTTCTTTCTAACTAATCTATCTTTCTTTCTTTCTAACTAATCTTTCTTTTTTTCTTTCTAACTAATCTTTCTTTCTTTCTAACTAATCTTTCTTTTTTTCTTTCTAACTAATTATCTTTCGTTCTTTCTTTATAATTAATCTATCTTTCTTTATAAATAATCCATCTTTCTTTTTTCTTTCTTTCTTTCCAACTAATGTCTTTCTTCCTTTCTTTCTTACTGATCTATCTTTCTTTCTATCTTATCTTTCTTTTTTCTAACTAATCTTTCTTTCTTTATAACTAATCTTTCTTTCTTTTTACCTAATTTTTCTTTCTTTTTACCTAATCTTTCTTTCTTTTTTCTTTCTTTCTTTCCAACTAATCTCTTTCTTTATTTCTTTCTAACTAATCTTTTCTTTCTTTCTAACTAATCTTTCTTTCATTCTTTCTAACTAATCCATCCTTCTTTCTTTCTGACTAATTCATCTTTCTTTCTTTCTTTCTTTCTTTCTTTCTAACTAATCCATCTTTCTTTCTTTCTAACTAATCTTTCTTTCTTCTTTCTTTCTTTCTAACTAATCTTTCTTTCATTCTTTCTAACTAATCTTTCTTCTTTCTTTCTAACTAAATTTTCTTCTTTTTTTCTAACTAATCCATCTATCAAACTTCAAACTATTTTAAACTTCTTCAAACTCTCTGGTCTGGCTTTTTCAAGCCAACTTAAAGTTTGTCTCATCAAACTTTTTTCTAGTTATTACTATTATTCTTCTTACTCAAATTTACAACTCTAACTCCTCCTAGAGCTTTAACTCCACATACTCCAAACTCGGCACGGACACTCAAACTGTTCTGACTCGGTGTGCTATATCTTTTCTAACTGATCGGACTTACAGTTTTCTTAAAAATTAATATTAAACATCATAAAATTCCCATAGACTTTCATTGCAGCATGTTCAAAATGAGCCAAGGCTACGGTGGCCCAGTAGTGCACAACATAAAAACTCAAATCTAAACTCCCTGAAGCCCTAGACTCAATTAAACTACCATTCAATGTACTAATAAACTTCTATCTATCTATCTATCTATCTATCTATCTATCTATCTATCTATCTATCTATCTATTTATCTATCTATCTATCTATCTATCTATCTAACTAATCTATCTATCTATCGATCTTTCTTTCTAACTAATCTATTTATCTTTCTAACTAATCTATCTATCTATCTATCTATCTATCTATCTATCTATCTATCTATCTATCTATCTATATCTATCTATCTATCTCTATCTATCTATCTATCTATCTATCTTTCTAAATAATCTATCTATCTAACTAATCTATCTATCTTTCTAACTAATCTATCTATCTATCGATCTTTCTTTCTAACTAATCTATTTATCTTTCTTACTAATCTATCTATCTATCTATCTATCTATCTATCTATCTATCTATCTATCTATCTATCTATCTATCTATCTATCTATCTATCTTTCTATCTATCTATCTATCTTTCTATCTATCTATCTTTCTAACTAATCTATCTATCTATCTTTCTAACTAATATATCTATCTATCTATCTTTCTAACTAATCTATCTATCTATATCTATCTTTCTAACTAAACTATCTATCTATCTTTCGATCTATCTATCTATCTATCTATCTATCTATCTATCTATCTATCTATCTTTCTAAATAATCTATCTATCTAACTGATCTATCTATCTTTCTAACTAATCTATCTATCTATCGATCTTTCTATCTATCTCTATCTCTATCTATCTATCTATCTATCTATCTATCTATCTATCTATCTATCTTTATTTCTTTCTAACTAATCTTTTCTTTCTTTCTAACTAATCTTTCTTTCTTTCTTTCTTTCTAACTAATCCATCCTTCTTTCTTTCTTACTGATCTATCTTTCTTTCTGTCTTTCTAACTAATCTTTCTTTATTTCTTTCTAACTAATCTTTTCTTTTTTTCTAACTAATCTTTCTTTCTTTCTTTCTTTCTAATTATCTTTCTTTCTTTTTACCTAATCTTTCTTTCTTTTTCTTTCTTTCTTTCCAACTAATCTCTTTCTTTCTTTCTTTCTTTCTTTCTTTCTTTCTTTCTTTCTTTCTTTCTTACTGATCTATCTTTCTTTCTATCTTATCTTTCTTTCTGTCTTTCTAACTAATATTTCTTTATTTCTTTCTAACTGATCTTTTCTTTCTTTCTAACTAATCATTATTTCTTTCTTTCTTTCTTTCTTTCTTTCTTTCTTTCTTTCTTTCTTTCTTTCTTTCTTTCTAACTAATCCATCATTCTTTCTTTCTGACTAATCCATCTTTCTTTCTTTCTAACTAATCTTTCTTTCATTCTTTCTAACTAATCTTTCTTTCTTTCTAAGTAATCCATCTTTCATTCTTTTTAACTAATCTATCTATCTTTCTTTCTAACTAATCTATCTATCTTTCTTTTTAACTAATCTATCTATCTTTCTTTCTTTTTAACTAATCTATCTATCTTTCTTTCTTTCTAACTAATCTTTCTTTCTAACTAATCTTTCTTTCTTTCTTTCTTTCTTACTGATCTATCTTTCTAACTAACTAATCTTTCTTTCTTTCTAACTAATCTTTCTCTCTTTCTAACTAATCTTTCTTCTTTCTTTCTTTCTTTCTTTCTTTCTTTCTTTCTTTCTTTCTTTCTTTTGTAACTAATCTTTCTTTCTTTCTAACTAATCTTTCTTTCTTTCTAACTAATCTTTCTTTCTTTCTTACTGATCTATCTTTCTTTCTAACTAACTAATCTTTTTCTAACTGATGATCTTTTCTTTCTTTCTTTCTTTCTTTCTTTCTTTCTTTCTTTCTTTCTAACTAATCTTTCTTCTTTCTTTCTTTCTTTCTTTCTTTTTTTCTTTCTTTTTTTTCTTTCTTTCTTTCTTTCTTTCTTTCTTTCTTTATAACTAATCTTTCTTTCTTTCTAACTAATCTTTCCTCTTTCTTTCTTTCTTTCTTTCTTTCTTTCTAACTAATCTTTCTTTCTTTATAACTAATCTTTCTTCTTTCTTTCTTTCTTTCTTTCTTTCTTTCTTTCTTTCTTTCTAACTAATCTTTCTTCTTTCTTTCTTTCTTTCTTTCTTTCTTTCTTTCTTTCTTTCTTTCTTTATAACTAATCTTTCTTTCTTTCTTTCTTTCTAACTAATCTTTCTTCTTTCTTTCTTTCTTCCTAATATTTCTTTCTTTTTTCTTTCTTTCTTTCTAACTAATCTTTCTTTCTTTCTTTCTTTCTTTCTTTCTTTCTTTCTAACTAATATTCTTTCTTTCTTTCTTTCTTTCTCTCTTTCTAACTAATCTTTCTTCTTTCTTTCTTTCTTTCTTTCTTTCTTTCTTTCTTTCTTTCTTTCTTTCTTTCTAACTAATCTTTTTTCTTTCTTTCTTTCTTTCTTTCTTTCTTTCTAACTAATCTTTCTTTCTTTCTAACTAATCTTTCTTCTTTCTTTCTTTCTTTCTAGCTAATCTTTCTTCTTTCTTTCTTTCTTTCTTTCTTTCTTTCTTTCTAGCTAATCTTTCTACTTTCTTTCTTTCTTTCTTTCTAACTAATCTTTCTTTCTTTCTAAGTAATCCATCTTTCTTTCTTTCTTTCTAACTAGTCTTTCTTTCTTTCTTTTTAACTAATCTATATATCTTTCTTTCTAACTAATCTATCTATCTTTCTTTCTTTATAACTAATCTATCTATCTTTCTTTCTTTTTAACTAAACTATCTATCTATCTTTATTTTTAACTAATCTATCTATCTCTCTTTCTTTCTAACTAATCCTTCTTTCTTTCTTTCTAAGTAATCTTTCTTTCTTTCTTTCTTTCTTTCTTTCTTTCTAACTAATCTTTCTTCTCTCTTTCTTCTTTCTTTCTTTCTTTCTTTCTTTCTTTCTTTCTTTCTTTCTTTCTTTCTTCTCTCTTTCTTCTTTCTTTCTTTCTTTCTTTTCTTTCTAACTAATCTTTCTTCTTTCTTTCTTTCTTTCTTTCTTTCTTTCTTTCTTTCTTTCTAACTAATCTTCTTTCTTTCTTTCTTTCTAACTAATCTTTCTTTCTTTCTTTCTTTCTTTCTTTCTAACTAATCTTTCTTTCTTCCTAATATTTCTTTCTTTTTTCTTTCTTTCTTTCTTTCTTTCTTTCTAACTAATCTTTCTTCTTTCTTTCTTTCTTCCTAATATTTCTTTCTTTTTTCTTTCTTTCTTTCTAACTAATCTTTCTTCTTTCTTTCTTTCTTTCTTTCTTTCTTTCTTTCTTTCTTTCTTTCTAACTAATCTTTCTTCTTTCTTTCTTTTTTCTTTCTAACTAATCTTTCTTCTTTCTTTCTTTCTTTCTAGCTAATCTTTCTTCTTTCTTTCTTTCTTCTTTCTTTCTTTCTTTCTAGCTAATCTTTCTTCTTTCTTTCTTTCTTTCTTTCTTTCTTTCTTTCTTTCTTTCTTTCTTTCTTTCTTTCTTTCTAACTAATCTTTCTTCTTTCTTTCTTTCTTTCTTTCTTTCTTTCTTTCTCTCTTTCTAACTAATCTTTCTTCTTTCTTTCTTTCTTTCTAACTAATCTTTCTTCTTTCTTTCTTTCTTTCTTTCTTTCTTTCTAACTAATCTTTTTTCTTTCTTTCTTTCTTTCTTTCTTTCTTTCTTTCTTTCTTTCTTTCTAACTAATCTTTCTTTCTTTCTAACTAATCTTTCTTCTTTCTTTCTTTCTTTCTTTCTAACTAATCTTTCTTTCTTTCTAAGTAATCCATCTTTCTTTCTTTCTTTCTTTCTTTCTTTCTAACTAGTCTTTCTTTCTTTCTTTTTAACTAATCTATATATCTTTCTTTCTAACTAATCTATCTATCTTTCTTTCTTTTTAACTAATCTATCTATCTTTCTTTCTTTTTAACTAATCTATCTTTATTTTTAACTAATCTATCTATCTCTCTTTCTTTCCAACTAATCCTTCTTTCTTTCTTTCTAACTAATCTTTCTTTCTTTCTTTCTTTCTTTCTTTCTTTCTTTCTTTCTTTCTTTCTTTCTTTCTAACTAATCTTTCTTCTCTCTTTCTTCTTTCTTTCTTTCTTTCTTCTCTCTTTCTTCTTTCTTTCTTTCTTTCTTTTCTTTCTAACTAATCTTTCTTCTTTCTTTCTTTCTTTCTAACTAATCTTCTTTCTTTCTTTCTTTCTTTCTTTCTAACTAATCTTTCTTTCTTTCTTTCTTTCTTTCTAACTAATCTTTCTTTCTTCCTAATATTTCTTTCTTTTTTCTTTCTTTCTTTCTTTCTTTCTTTCTTTCTTTCTTTCTTTCTTTCTTTCTTTCTTTCTAACTAATCTTTCTTCTTTCTTTCTTTCTTCCTAATATTTCTTTCTTTTTTCTTTCTTTCTTTCTAACTAATCTTTCTTTCTTTATAACTAATCTTTCTTCTTTCTTTCTTTCTTTCTTTCTTTCTTTCTTTCTTTCTTTCTAACTAATCTTTCTTCAATCTTTCTTCTTTCTTTCTTTCTTTCTAACTAATCTTTCTTTCTTTCTTTCTTTCTAACTAATCTTTCTTCTTTCTTTCTTTCTTCCTAATATTTCTTTCTTTTTTCTTTCTTTCTTTCTAACTAATCTTTCTTTCTTTCTTTCTTTCTTTCTTTCTAACTAATCTTTCTTCTTTCTTTCTTTCTTTCTTTCTTTCTTTCTTTCTTTCTAACTAATCTTTCTTCTTTCTTTCTTTCTTTCTTTCTTTCTTTCTTTCTTTCTTTCTAACTAATCTTTCTTTCTTTCTAACTAATCTTTCTTCTTTCTTTCTTTCTTTCTAACTAATCTTTCTTCTTTCTTTCTTTCTTTCTTTCTTTCTAGCTAATCTTTCTACTTTCTTTCTTTCTTTCTTTCTTTCTAACTAATCTTTCTTTCTTTCTAAGTAATCCATCTTTCTTTCTTTCTTTCTAACTAGTCTTTCTTTCTTTCTTTTTAACTAATCTATATATCTTTCTTTCTAACTAATCTATCTATCTTTCTTTCTTTTTAACTAATCTATCTATCTTTCTTTCTTTTTAACTAATCTATCTATCTATCTTTATTTTTAACTAATCTATCTATCTCTCTTTCTTTCTAACTAATCCTTCTTTCTTTCTTTCTAACTAATCTTTCTTTCTTTCTTTCTTTCTTTCTTTCTTTCTTTCTTTCTTTCTTTCTTTCTTTCTTTCTTTCTAACTAATCTTTCTTCTCTCTTTCTTCTTTCTTTCTTTCTAACTAATCTTCTTTCTTTCTTTCTTTCTTTCTTTCTAACTAATCTTTCTTTCTTTCTTTCTTTCTTTCTAACTAATCTTTCTTTCTTCCTAATATTTCTTTCTTTTTTCTTTCTTTCTTTCTTTCTTTCTTTCTTTCTTTCTTTCTTTCTTTCTTTCTTTCTAACTAATCTTTCTTCTTTCTTTCTTTCTTCCTAATATTTCTTTCTTTTTTCTTTCTTTCTTTCTAACTAATCTTTCTTTCTTTCTTTCTTTCTTTCTTTCTTTCTTTCTAACTAATATTCTTTCTTTCTTTCTTTCTTTCTTTCTAACTAATCTTTCTTTCTTTCTTTCTTTCTTTCTTTCTTTGTAACTAATCTTTCTTTCTTTCTTTCTTTCTTTCTTTCTTTCTAACTAATCTTCTTTCTTTCTTTCTTTCTTTCTTTCTTTCTTACTTTCTAACTAATCTTTCTTTCTTTCTTTCTTTCTCTCTTTCTAACTAATCTTTCTTCTTTCTTTCTTTCTTTCTTTCTTTCTTTCTTTCTTTCTTTCTTTCTTTCTAACTAATCTTTCTTCTTTCTTTCTTTCTTCCTAATATTTCTTTCTTTTTTCTTTCTTTCTTTCTAACTAATCTTTCTTTCTTTATAACTAATCTTTCTTCTTTCTTTCTTTCTTTCTTTCTAACTAATCTTTCTTCTTTCTTTCTTTCTTCCTAATATTTCTTTCTTTTTTCTTTCTTTCTTTCTAACTAATCTTTCTTTCTTTCTTTCTTTCTTTCTTTCTTTCTTTCTAACTAATATTCTTTCTTTCTTTCTTCCTAACTAATCTTTCTTTCTTTCTTTCTTTCTTTCTTTCTTTCTAACTAATCTTTCTTTCTTTCTTTCTTTCTAACTAATCTTTCTTCTTTCTTTCTTTCTTTCTTTCTTTCTTTCTTTCTTTCTTTCTTTCTTTCTAACTAATCTTTCTTTCTTTATAACTAATCTTTCTTCTTTCTTTCTTTCTTTCTTTCTTTCTTCCTTTCTTTCTTTCTTTCTTTCTTTCTTTCTTTCTTTCTTACTTTCTAACTAATCTTTCTTTCTTTCTTTCTTTTTAACTAATCTTTCTTCTTTCTTTCTTTCTTTCTTTCTTTCTTTCTTTCTTTCTTTCTTTCTCTCTTTCTAACTAATCTTTCTTCTCTCTTTCTTTCTTTCTTTCTAACTAATCTTTCTTCTTTCTTTCTTTCTTTCTTTCTTTCTTTCTTTCTTTCTTTCTTTCCTTCTTACTTTCTAACTAATCTTTCTTTCTTTCTTTCTTTCTTTCTAACTAATCTTTCTTCTTTCTTTCTTTCTTTCTCTCTTTCTAACTAATCTTTCTTCTTTCTTTCTTTCTTTCTAACTAATCTTTCTTTCTTTATAACTAATCTTTCTTCTTTCTTTCTTCCTTTATAACTAATCTTTCTTCTTTCTTTCTTTCTTTCTTTCTTTCTTTTTTTCTCTTTCTTTCTTTCTTTCTTTCTAACTAATCTTTCTTCTTTCTTTCTTTCTTTCTTTCTAACTAATCTTTCTTCTTTCTTTCTTTCTTTCTTTCTTTCTTTCTCTCTTTCTAACTAATCTTTCTTCTTTCTTTCTTTCTTTCTTTCTTTCTAACTAATCTTTCTTCTTTCTTTCTTTCTTTATTTCTTTCTTTCTTTCTTTCTTACTTTCTAACTAATCTTTCTTTCTTTCTTTCTTTCTAACTAATCTTTCTTCTTTCTTTCTTTCTTTCTTTCTTTCTTTCTTTCTTTCTTTCTTTCTCTCTTTCTAACTAATCTTTCTTTTTTCTTTTTCTCTTTCTTTCTAACTTATCTTTCTTCTTTCTTTCTTTCTTTCTTTCTTTCTAACTAATCTTTCTTCTTTCTTTCTTTTTTCTTTCTAACTAATCTTTCTTCTTTCTTTCTTTCTTTCTAGCTAATCTTTCTTCTTTCTTTCTTTCTTCTTTCTTTCTTTCTTTCTAGCTAATCTTTCTTCTTTCTTTCTTTCTTTCTTTCTTTCTAACTAATCTTTCTTCTTTCTTTCTTTCTTTCTTTCTTTCTTTCTAACTAATCTTTCTTCTTTCTTTCTTTCTTTCTCTCTTTCTAACTAATCTTTCTTCTTTCTTTCTCTCTTTCTTTCTAACTAATCTTTCTTCTTTCTTTCTTTCTTTCTTTCTTTCTTTCTTTCTAACTAATCTTTCTTCTTTCTTTCTTTCTCTCTTTCTAACTAATCTTTCTTCTTTCTTTCTAGCTAATTTTTCTTCTTTCTTTCTTTCTTTCTTTCTTTCTTTCTTTCTTTCTTTCTTTCTTTCTAACTAATCTTTCTCCTTTCTTTGTTTTTTTTTAACTAATCTTTCTTTCTTTCTTTCTTTCTTTCTTTCTTTCTAACTAATCTTTCTCATTTCTTTGTTTCCTTCTAACTAATCTTTCTTCTTTCTTTCTTTCTTTCTTTCTTTCTTTCTTTCTTTCTTTCTTTCTTTCTAACTAATCGTTCTTCTTTCTTTCTTTTTTCTTTCTAACAAATCTTTTTTTCAATTCTTTCTAACTAATCTTTCTTCTTTCTTTCTTTCTTTCTTTCTTTCTTTCTCTCTTTCTAACTAATCTTTCTTCTTTCTTTCTCTCTTTCTTTCTAACTAATCTTTCTTCTTTCTTTCTTTCTTTCTTTCTAACTAATCTTTCTTCTTTCTTTCTTTCTCTCTTTCTAACTAATCTTTCTTCTTTCTTTCTTTCTTTCTAGCTAATCTTTCTTCTTTCTTTCTTTCTTTCTTTCTTTCTTTCTTTCTTTCTTTCTTTCTAACTAATCTTTCTTCTTTCTTTCTTTTTTCTTTCTAACAAATCTTTCTTTCTTTTTTTCTTTCTAACTAATCTTTCTTCTTTCTTTTTTCTTTCTTTCTTTTTAACTAATCGTTCTTTCTTTATCTTTTTAAACTAATCTTTCTTTCTTTCTTTCTTTCTTTCTTTCTAACTAACTCATCTTTCTTTCTAACTGATCATCTTTTCTTTCTTTCTAACTAATTTTCTTTCTTTCTTTTTAACTAATCTATCTATCTCTCTTTCTAACTAATCTATCTTTCTTTCTTTCTTTTCAACTAATCTATCTATCTTTCTTTCTTTTTAACTAATCTATCTATCTATCTTTCTTTCTAACTAATCCTTCTTTCTTTCTAACTAATCTTTCTTTCTTTCTTTCTTTCTTACTGATCTATCTTTCTAACTAACTAATCTTTCTTTCTTTCTAACTAATCTTTCTTTCTTTTGTAACTAATCCTTCTTTCTTTCTAACTAATTTTTCTTTCTTTCTTTCTAACTAATCTTTCTTTCTTTCTTACTGATCTATCTTTCTTTCTAACTGATCATCTTTTCTTTCTTTCTTTCTTTCTTTCTTTCTTTCTTTCTAACTAATTTTCTTTCTTTCTTTCTAACTAATCTTTCTTTCTTTCTAACTAATCTATCTTTCTTTCTTTCTGAGTAATCTTTCTTTTTTCTTTCTAACTAATCTTTCTTTCTTTCTTTCTAACTAATCTTTTTTTTTTCTTTCTAACTAATTATCTTTCTTTCTTTCTTTATAATTAATCTATCTTTCTTTTTTCTTTCTTTCTTCCCAACTAATGTCTTTCTTTCTTTCTTTCTTTCTTTCTTTCTTTCTTTCTTACTGATCTATCTTTCTTTCTATCTTATCTTTCTTTTTTTCTAACTAATCTTTCTTTCTTTCTTTTTACCTAATCTTTCTTTATTTTTACCTAATCTTTCTTTCTTTTTACCTAATCTTTCTTTCTTTTTTCTTTCTTTCTTTCCAACTAATCTTTCTTTCTTCTTTCTTACTGATCTATCTTTCTTTCTATCTTATCTTTCTTTCTGTCTTTCTAACTAATCCATCCTTCTTTCTTTCTGACTAATCCATCTTTCTTTCTAACTAATCCATCCTTCTTTCTTTCTGACTAATCCATCTTTCTTTCTAACTAATCAATCTTTCTTTCTTTCTAGCTAATCTTTCTTTCTTCTTTCTTTCTTTCTAACTAATCTTTCTTTCATTCTTTCTAACTAATCTTTCTTCTTTCTTTCTAACTAAACTTTTTTCTTTTTTTCTAACTAATCCATCTATCAAACTTCAAACTATTTTAAACTTCTTCAAACTCTCTGGTCTGGCTTTTTCAAGCCAACTTAAAGTTTGGCTTGGAGAGCCAACTTACTGAAATCCTATTTAAACTTATTAAGTTGGCTTGGAGAGCCAACTTACTGAAATCCTATTTAAACTTATTATTATTATTCTTCTTACTCAAATTTACAACTCTAACTCCTCCTAGAGCTTTAACTCCACATACTCCAAACTCGGCACAGACACTCAAACTGTTCTGACTCGGTGTGCTATATCTTTTCTAACTGATCGGACTTACAGATTTCTTAAAAATTAATATTAAACATCATAAAATTCCCATAGACTTTCATTGCAGCATGTTCAAAATGAGCCAAGGCTACAGTGGCCCAGTAGTGCACAAAATAAAAACTCAAATCTAAACTCCCTGAAGCCCTAGACTCAATTAAACTACCATTCAATGTACTAATAAACTTCTATCTATCTATCTATCTATCTATCTATCTATCTATCTATCTATCTATCTATCTATCTATCTATCTATCTATCTATCTGTCTGTCTGTCTGTCTGTCTTTCTTTCTAACTATTCTTTCTTTTTAACTAATCGCTCTTTCTTTTTTCATTCTTTCTTTCTAACAATTCTTTCTTTTTTCTTTCTCTTTAACTAATCTTTCTTTCTAACTATTCTTTCTTTCTTTCTTTCTTTCTTTCTTATCTATCTATCTATCTATCTATCTATCTATCTATCTATCTATCTATCTATCTATCTCTCTTTCTAACTAATCTTTCTTTCTTTCTAACTAATCTTTCTTTCTTTCTTTCTTTCTTATCTATCTATCTATCTATCTATCTATCTATCTATCTATCTATCTATCTATCTATCTATCTCTCTTTCTAACTAATCTTTCTTTCTTTCTAACTAATCTTTCTTTCTTTTGTAACTAATCTTTCTTTCTTTCTAACTAATCTTTCTTTCTTTCTTTCTAACTAATTTTTCTTTCTTTCTTTCTAACTAATCTTTCTTTCTTAATGATCTATCTTTCTTTCTAACTAACTAATCTTTTTTTCTAACTGATCATCTTTTCTTTCTTTCTTTCTTTCTAACTAATTTTCTTTCTTTCTTTCTAACAAATTTTCTTTCTTTCTTTCTTTCTAACTAATCTTTCTTTCTTTCTAACTAATCTATCTTTCTTTCTTTCTAACTAATCTTTCTTTTTTTCTTTCTAACTAATCTTTCTTTCTTTCTAACTAATCTTTCTTTTTTTCTTTCTAACTAATTATCTTTCGTTCTTTCTTTATAATTAATCTATCTTTCTTTATAAATAATCCATCTTTCTTTTTTCTTTCTTTCTTTCCAACTAATGTCTTTCTTCCTTTCTTTCTTACTGATCTATCTTTCTTTCTATCTTATCTTTCTTTTTTCTAACTAATCTTTCTTTCTTTATAACTAATCTTTCTTTCTTTTTACCTAATTTTTCTTTCTTTTTACCTAATCTTTCTTTCTTTTTTCTTTCTTTCTTTCCAACTAATCTCTTTCTTTATTTCTTTCTAACTAATCTTTTCTTTCTTTCTAACTAATCTTTCTTTCATTCTTTCTGACTAATCCATCCTTCTTTCTTTCTGACTAATTCATCTTTCTTTCTTTCTTTCTTTCTTTCTTTCTTTCTAACTAATCCATCTTTCTTTCTTTCTAACTAATCTTTCTTTCTTCTTTCTTTCTTTCTAACTAATCTTTCTTTCATTCTTTCTAACTAATCTTTCTTCTTTCTTTCTAACTAAATTTTCTTCTTTTTTTCTAACTAATCCATCTATCAAACTTCAAACTATTTTAAACTTCTTCAAACTCTCTGGTCTGGCTTTTTCAAGCCAACTTAAAGTTTGTCTCATCAAACTTTTTTCTAGTTATTACTATTATTCTTCTTACTCAAATTTACAACTCTAACTCCTCCTAGAGCTTTAACTCCACATACTCCAAACTCGGCACGGACACTCAAACTGTTCTGACTCGGTGTGCTATATCTTTTCTAACTGATCGGACTTACAGTTTTCTTAAAAATTAATATTAAACATCATAAAATTCCCATAGACTTTCATTGCAGCATGTTCAAAATGAGCCAAGGCTACGGTGGCCCAGTAGTGCACAACATAAAAACTCAAATCTAAACTCCCTGAAGCCCTAGACTCAATTAAACTACCATTCAATGTACTAATAAACTTCTATCTATCTATCTATCTATCTATCTATCTATCTATCTATCTATCTATCTATCTATCTATCTATCTATCTATTTATCTATCTATCTATCTATCTATCTATCTAACTAATCTATCTATCTATCGATCTTTCTTTCTAACTAATCTATTTATCTTTCTAACTAATCTATCTATCTATCTATCTATCTATCTATCTATCTATCTATCTATCTATCTATCTATATCTATCTATCTATCTCTATCTATCTATCTATCTATCTATCTATCTTTCTAAATAATCTATCTATCTAACTAATCTATCTATCTTTCTAACTAATCTATCTATCTATCGATCTTTCTTTCTAACTAATCTATTTATCTTTCTTACTAATCTATCTATCTATCTATCTATCTATCTATCTATCTATCTATCTTTCTATCTATCTATCTATCTTTCTATCTATCTATCTATCTATCTTTCTAACTAATCTATCTATCTATCTTTCTAACTAATATATCTATCTATCTATCTTTCTAACTAATCTATCTATCTATATCTATCTTTCTAACTAAACTATCTATCTATCTTTCGATCTATCTATCTATCTATCTATCTATCTATCTATCTATCTATCTATCTATCTATCTATCTTTCTAAATAATCTATCTATCTAACTGATCTATCTATCTTTCTAACTAATCTATCTATCTATCGATCTTTCTATCTATCTCTATCTCTATCTATCTATCTATCTATCTATCTATCTATCTTTATTTCTTTCTAACTAATCTTTTCTTTCTTTCTAACTAATCTTTCTTTCTTTCTTTCTTTCTTTCTAACTAATCCATCCTTCTTTCTTTCTTACTGATCTATCTTTCTTTCTGTCTTTCTAACTAATCTTTCTTTATTTCTTTCTAACTAATCTTTTCTTTTTTTCTAACTAATCTTTCTTTCTTTCTTTCTTTCTAATTATCTTTCTTTCTTTTTACCTAATCTTTCTTTCTTTTTCTTTCTTTCTTTCCAACTAATCTCTTTCTTTCTTTCTTTCTTTCTTTCTTTCTTTCTTTCTTACTGATCTATCTTTCTTTCTATCTTATCTTTCTTTCTGTCTTTCTAACTAATATTTCTTTATTTCTTTCTAACTGATCTTTTCTTTCTTTCTAACTAATCATTATTTCTTTCTTTCTTTCTTTCTTTCTTTCTTTCTTTCTTTCTAACTAATCCATCATTCTTTCTTTCTGACTAATCCATCTTTCTTTCTTTCTAACTAATCTTTCTTTCATTCTTTCTAACTAATCTTTCTTTCTTTCTAAGTAATCCATCTTTCATTCTTTTTAACTAATCTATCTATCTTTCTTTCTAACTAATCTATCTATCTTTCTTTTTAACTAATCTATCTATCTTTCTTTCTTTTTAACTAATCTATCTATCTTTCTTTCTTTCTAACTAATCTTTCTTTCTAACTAATCTTTCTTTCTTTCTTTCTTTCTTACTGATCTATCTTTCTAACTAACTAATCTTTCTTTCTTTCTAACTAATCTTTCTCTCTTTCTAACTAATCTTTCTTCTTTCTTTCTTTCTTTCTTTCTTTCTTTCTTTCTTTCTTTCTTTCTTTCTTTCTTTCTTTCTTTCTTTTGTAACTAATCTTTCTTTCTTTCTAACTAATCTTTCTTTCTTTCTAACTACCGTAAAACTTCAAATAATAGCCGAGTCCCAAATAGACGCCTGTCTCTTTTACACGCCTGGTGTGGCTGCAGGTTTGGGTAAATAAAGGCCGGTCTCAAATAGAGGCCGGGTCTGTTTTTTAGTTTCGGGTTGTATTTAATCCTCTAAAACCGTCAGATCGTCCGCTTTTTCGCGGCCGCCAAAGCAATTTTTTGTCCCTCCAAAGCTTTTTTTGATCGATGAGTGATGTAGAATAGAATGACTGCTGCGCTTGACAGGGCGCGTTACGAGCAGAGAGAGAGAGAGAGAGAGAGAGAGAGAGAGAGAGAGAGCGCGCCCCGGCCGCGCGCGCGCACTCTCACATCTTCAAACAACACGAGCGCTGTCTTGCTCTCTCTCCCTCGCGCATATTAATCAAAATCAATTGACGACGCGACAGTAAAAGGTTGGAAGACCGCAGTTTAACGTGGAGCATTTGGAGATTTTTATAGATTAGAGACATACACTCAATGACCAACATCTCAACACTAAATTATAAAGGCCTGACTCATATAGACGCCTGTCTCAAATACAAGCCGGTGCAATTCGTCGGTTTGGGAAAATAAAAGCCCGGGCTACTATTTGAAGTTTTACGGTAATCTTTCTTTCTTTCTTACTGATCTATCTTTCTTTCTAACTAACTAATCTTTTTCTAACTGATGATCTTTTCTTTCTTTCTTTCTTTCTTTCTTTCTTTCTTTCTAACTAATCTTTCTTCTTTCTTTCTTTCTTTCTTTCTTTTTTTCTTTCTTTTTTTTCTTTCTTTCTTTCTTTCTTTCTTTATTTCTTTATAACTAATCTTTCTTTCTTTCTAACTAATCTTTCCTCTTTCTTTCTTTCTTTCTTTCTTTCTTTCTTTCTTTCTAACTAATCTTTCTTTCTTTATAACTAATCTTTCTTCTTTCTTTCTTTCTTTCTTTCTTTCTTTCTTTCTTTCTTTCTTTCTTTCTTTCTAACTAATCTTTCTTCTTTCTTTCTTTCTTTCTTTCTTTCTTTCTTTATAACTAATCTTTCTTTCTTTCTTTCTTTCTAACTAATCTTTCTTCTTTCTTTCTTTCTTCCTAATATTTCTTTCTTTTTTCTTTCTTTCTTTCTAACTAATCTTTCTTTCTTTCTTTCTTTCTTTCTTTCTTTCTTTCTTTCTTTCTTTCTTTCTAACTAATATTCTTTCTTTCTTTCTTTCTTTCTCTCTTTCTAACTAATCTTTCTTCTTTCTTTCTTTCTTTCTTTCTTTCTTTCTTTCTTTCTTTCTTTCTAACTAATCTTTTTTCTTTCTTTCTTTCTTTCTTTCTTTCTTTCTTTCTTTCTTTCTTTCTAACTAATCTTTCTTTCTTTCTAACTAATCTTTCTTCTTTCTTTCTTTCTTTCTAGCTAATCTTTCTTCTTTCTTTCTTTCTTTCTTTCTTTCTTTCTTTCTAGCTAATCTTTCTACTTTCTTTCTTTCTTTCTTTCTTTCTAACTAATCTTTCTTTCTTTCTAAGTAATCCATCTTTCTTTCTTTCTTTCTAACTAGTCTTTCTTTCTTTCTTTTTAACTAATCTATATATCTTTCTTTCTAACTAATCTATCTATCTTTCTTTCTTTATAACTAATCTATCTATCTTTCTTTCTTTTTAACTAAACTATCTATCTATCTTTATTTTTAACTAATCTATCTATCTCTCTTTCTTTCTAACTAATCCTTCTTTCTTTCTTTCTAAGTAATCTTTCTTTCTTTCTTTCTTTCTTTCTTTCTTTCTAACTAATCTTTCTTCTCTCTTTCTTCTTTCTTTCTTTCTTTCTTTCTTTCTTTCTTCTCTCTTTCTTCTTTCTTTCTTTCTTTCTTTTCTTTCTAACTAATCTTTCTTCTTTCTTTCTTTCTTTCTTTCTTTCTTTCTTTCTTTCTTTCTTTCTAACTAATCTTCTTTCTTTTTTTCTTTCTAACTAATCTTTCTTTCTTTCTTTCTTTCTTTCTAACTAATCTTTCTTTCTTCCTAATATTTCTTTCTTTTTTCTTTCTTTCTTTCTTTCTTTCTTTCTAACTAATCTTTCTTCTTTCTTTCTTTCTTCCTAATATTTCTTTCTTTTTTCTTTCTTTCTTTCTAACTAATCTTTCTTCTTTCTTTCTTTCTTTCTTTCTTTCTTTCTTTCTTTCTTTCTTTCTTTCTAACTAATCTTTCTTCTTTCTTTCTTTTTTCTTTCTAACTAATCTTTCTTCTTTCTTTCTTTCTTTCTAGCTAATCTTTCTTCTTTCTTTCTTTCTTCTTTCTTTCTTTCTTTCTAGCTAATCTTTCTTCTTTCTTTCTTTCTTTCTTTCTTTCTTTCTTTCTTTCTAACTAATCTTTCTTCTTTCTTTCTTTCTTTCTTTCTTTCTTTCTTTCTTTCTCTCTTTCTAACTAATCTTTCTTCTTTCTTTCTTTCTTTCTAACTAATCTTTCTTCTTTCTTTCTTTCTTTCTTTCTAACTAATCTTTTTTCTTTCTTTCTTTCTTTCTTTCTTTCTTTCTTTCTTTCTTTCTAACTAATCTTTCTTTCTTTCTAACTAATCTTTCTTCTTTCTTTCTTTCTTTCTAACTAATCTTTCTTTCTTTCTAAGTAATCCATCTTTCTTTCTTTCTTTCTTTCTTTCTTTCTAACTAGTCTTTCTTTCTTTCTTTTTAACTAATCTATATATCTTTCTTTCTAACTAATCTATCTATCTTTCTTTCTTTTTAACTAATCTATCTATCTTTCTTTCTTTTTAACTAATCTATCTTTATTTTTAACTAATCTATCTATCTCTCTTTCTTTCCAACTAATCCTTCTTTCTTTCTTTCTAACTAATCTTTCTTTCTTTCTTTCTTTCTTTCTTTCTTTCTTTCTTTCTTTCTTTCTTTCTTTCTAACTAATCTTTCTTCTCTCTTTCTTCTTTCTTTCTTTCTTTCTTCTCTCTTTCTTCTTTCTTTCTTTCTTTCTTTCTTTTCTTTCTAACTAATCTTTCTTCTTTCTTTCTTTCTTTCTAACTAATCTTCTTTCTTTCTTTCTTTCTTTCTTTCTAACTAATCTTTCTTTCTTTCTTTCTTTCTTTCTAACTAATCTTTCTTTCTTCCTAATATTTCTTTCTTTTTTCTTTCTTTCTTTCTTTCTTTCTTTCTTTCTTTCTTTCTTTCTTTCTTTCTAACTAATCTTTCTTCTTTCTTTCTTTCTTCCTAATATTTCTTTCTTTTTTCTTTCTTTCTTTCTAACTAATCTTTCTTTCTTTATAACTAATCTTTCTTCTTTCTTTCTTTCTTTCTTTCTTTCTTTCTTTCTAACTAATCTTTCTTCAATCTTTCTTCTTTCTTTCTTTCTTTCTAACTAATCTTTCTTTCTTTCTTTCTTTCTAACTAATCTTTCTTCTTTCTTTCTTTCTTCCTAATATTTCTTTCTTTTTTCTTTCTTTCTTTCTAACTAATCTTTCTTTCTTTCTTTCTTTCTTTCTTTCTAACTAATCTTTCTTCTTTCTTTCTTTCTTTCTTTCTTTCTTTCTTTCTAACTAATCTTTTTTCTTTCTTTCTTTCTTTCTTTCTTTCTTTCTTTCTTTCTTTCTAACTAATCTTTCTTTCTTTCTAACTAATCTTTCTTCTTTCTTTCTTTCTTTCTAACTAATCTTTCTTCTTTCTTTCTTTCTTTCTAGCTAATCTTTCTACTTTCTTTCTTTCTTTCTTTCTTTCTAACTAATCTTTCTTTCTTTCTAAGTAATCCATCTTTCTTTCTTTCTTTCTAACTAGTCTTTCTTTCTTTCTTTTTAACTAATCTATATATCTTTCTTTCTAACTAATCTATCTATCTTTCTTTCTTTTTAACTAATCTATCTATCTTTCTTTCTTTTTAACTAATCTATCTATCTATCTTTATTTTTAACTAATCTATCTATCTCTCTTTCTTTCTAACTAATCCTTCTTTCTTTCTTTCTAACTAATCTTTCTTTCTTTCTTTCTTTCTTTCTTTCTTTCTTTCTTTCTTTCTAACTAATCTTTCTTCTTTCTTTCTTTCTTTCTAGCTAATCTTTCTACTTTCTTTCTTTCTTTCTTTCTTTCTAACTAATCTTTCTTTCTTTCTAAGTAATCCATCTTTCTTTCTTTCTTTCTAACTAGTCTTTCTTTCTTTCTTTTTAACTAATCTATATATCTTTCTTTCTAACTAATCTATCTATCTTTCTTTCTTTTTAACTAATCTATCTATCTTTCTTTCTTTTTAACTAATCTATCTATCTATCTTTATTTTTAACTAATCTATCTATCTCTCTTTCTTTCTAACTAATCCTTCTTTCTTTCTTTCTAACTAATCTTTCTTTCTTTCTTTCTTTCTTTCTTTCTTTCTTTCTTTCTTTTCTTTCTAACTAATCTTTCTTCTTTCTTTCTTTCTTTCTAACTAATCTTCTTTCTTTCTTTCTTTCTTTCTTTCTAACTAATCTTTCTTTCTTTCTTTCTTTCTTTCTAACTAATCTTTCTTTCTTCCTAATATTTCTTTCTTTTTTCTTTCTTTCTTTCTTTCTTTCTTTCTTTCTTTCTTTCTTTCTTTCTTTCTAACTAATCTTTCTTCTTTCTTTCTTTCTTCCTAATATTTCTTTCTTTTTTCTTTCTTTCTTTCTAACTAATCTTTCTTTCTTTATAACTAATCTTTCTTCTTTCTTTCTTTCTTTCTTTCTTTCTTTCTTTCTTTCTAACTAATCTTTCTTCAATCTTTCTTCTTTCTTTCTTTCTTTCTAACTAATCTTTCTTTCTTTCTTTCTTTCTAACTAATCTTTCTTCTTTCTTTCTTTCTTCCTAATATTTCTTTCTTTTTTCTTTCTTTCTTTCTAACTAATCTTTCTTTCTTTCTTTCTTTCTTTCTTTCTAACTAATCTTTCTTCTTTCTTTCTTTCTTTCTTTCTTTCTTTCTTTCTAACTAATCTTTTTTCTTTCTTTCTTTCTTTCTTTCTTTCTTTCTTTCTTTCTTTCTAACTAATCTTTCTTTCTTTCTAACTAATCTTTCTTCTTTCTTTCTTTCTTTCTAACTAATCTTTCTTCTTTCTTTCTTTCTTTCTAGCTAATCTTTCTACTTTCTTTCTTTCTTTCTTTCTTTCTAACTAATCTTTCTTTCTTTCTAAGTAATCCATCTTTCTTTCTTTCTTTCTAACTAGTCTTTCTTTCTTTCTTTTTAACTAATCTATATATCTTTCTTTCTAACTAATCTATCTATCTTTCTTTCTTTTTAACTAATCTATCTATCTTTCTTTCTTTTTAACTAATCTATCTATCTATCTTTATTTTTAACTAATCTATCTATCTCTCTTTCTTTCTAACTAATCCTTCTTTCTTTCTTTCTAACTAATCTTTCTTTCTTTCTTTCTTTCTTTCTTTCTTTCTTTCTTTCTTTCTTTCTTTCTAACTAATCTTTCTTCTCTCTTTCTTCTTTCTTTCTTTCTAACTAATCTTCTTTCTTTCTTTCTTTCTTTCTTTCTTTCTAACTAATCTTTCTTTCTTTCTTTCTTTCTTTCTAACTAATCTTTCTTTCTTCCTAATATTTCTTTCTTTTTTCTTTCTTTCTTTCTTTCTTTCTTTCTTTCTTTCTTTCTTTCTTTCTAACTAATCTTTCTTCTTTCTTTCTTTCTTCCTAATATTTCTTTCTTTTTTCTTTCTTTCTTTCTAACTAATCTTTCTTTCTTTCTTTCTTTCTTTCTTTCTTTCTAACTAATATTCTTTCTTTCTTTCTTTCTTTCTAACTAATCTTTCTTTCTTTCTTTCTTTCTTTCTTTCTTTGTAACTAATCTTTCTTTCTTTCTTTCTTTCTTTCTAACTAATCTTCTTTCTTTCTTTCTTTCTTTCTTTCTTTCTTACTTTCTAACTAATCTTTCTTTCTTTCTTTCTTTCTCTCTTTCTAACTAATCTTTCTTCTTTCTTTCTTTCTTTCTTTCTTTCTTTCTTTCTTTCTTTCTTTCTTTCTAACTAATCTTTCTTCTTTCTTTCTTTCTTCCTAATATTTCTTTCTTTTTTCTTTCTTTCTTTCTAACTAATCTTTCTTTCTTTATAACTAATCTTTCTTCTTTCTTTCTTTCTTTCTTTCTAACTAATCTTTCTTCTTTCTTTCTTTCTTCCTAATATTTCTTTCTTTTTTCTTTCTTTCTTTCTAACTAATCTTTCTTTCTTTCTTTCTTTCTTTCTTTCTTTCTAACTAATATTCTTTCTTTCTTTCTTCCTAACTAATCTTTCTTTCTTTCTTTCTTTCTTTCTTTCTTTCTTTCTTTCTTTCTTTCTAACTAATCTTTCTTTCTTTCTTTCTTTCTAACTAATCTTTCTTCTTTCTTTCTTTCTTTCTTTCTTTCTTTCTTTCTTTCTTTCTTTCTTTCTTTCTTTCTTTCTCTCTTTCTAACTAATCTTTCTTCTTTCTTTCTTTCTTTCTAACTAATCTTTCTTTCTTTATAACTAATCTTTCTTCTTTCTTTCTTTCTTTCTTTCTTTCTTTCTTCCTTTCTTTCTTTCTTTCTTTCTTTCTTTCTTTCTTTCTTTCTTCCTTACTTTCTAACTAATCTTTCTTTCTTTCTTTCTTTTTAACTAATCTTTCTTCTTTCTTTCTTTCTTTCTTTCTTTCTTTCTTTCTTTCTTTCTTTCTTTCTTTCTTTCTCTCTTTCTAACTAATCTTTCTTCTCTCTTTCTTTCTTTCTTTCTAACTAATCTTTCTTCTTTCTTTCTTTCTTTCTTTCTTTCTTTCTTTCCTTCTTACTTTCTAACTAATCTTTCTTTCTTTCTTTCTTTCTTTCTAACTAATCTTTCTTCTTTCTTTCTTTCTTTCTCTCTTTCTAACTAATATTTCTTCTTTCTTTCTTTCTTTCTAACTAATCTTTCTTTCTTTATAACTAATCTTTCTTCTTTCTTTCTTCCTTTATAACTAATCTTTCTTCTTTCTTTCTTTCTTTCTTTCTTTCTTTTTTTCTCTTTCTTTCTTTCTTTCTTTCTAACTAATCTTTCTTCTTTCTTTCTTTCTTTCTTTCTAACTAATCTTTCTTCTTTCTTTCTTTCTTTCTTTCTTTCTTTCTTTCTCTCTTTCTAACTAATCTTTCTTTCTTTATTTCTTTCTTTCTTTCTTTCTTACTTTCTAACTAATCTTTCTTTCTTTCTTTCTTTCTAACTAATCTTTCTTCTTTCTTTCTTTCTTTCTTTCTTTCTTTCTTTCTCTCTTTCTAACTAATCTTTCTTTTTTCTTTTTCTCTTTCTTTCTAACTTATCTTTCTTCTTTCTTTCTTTCTTTCTTTCTTTCTAACTAATCTTTCTTCTTTCTTTCTTTTTTCTTTCTAACTAATCTTTCTTCTTTCTTTCTTTCTTTCTAGCTAATCTTTCTTCTTTCTTTCTTTCTTCTTTCTTTCTTTCTTTCTAGCTAATCTTTCTTCTTTCTTTCTTTCTTTCTTTCTTTCTTTCTAACTAATCTTTCTTCTTTCTTTCTTTCTTTCTTTCTTTCTTTCTTTCTTTCTTTCTTTCTAACTAATCTTTCTTCTTTCTTTCTTTCTTTCTTTCTCTCTTTCTAACTAATCTTTCTTCTTTCTTTCTCTCTTTCTTTCTAACTAATCTTTCTTCTTTCTTTCTTTCTTTCTTTCTTTCTTTCTTTCTAACTAATCTTTCTTCTTTCTTTCTTTCTCTCTTTCTAACTAATCTTTCTTCTTTCTTTCTAGCTAATTTTTCTTCTTTCTTTCTTTCTTTCTTTCTTTCTTTCTTTCTTTCTTTCTTTCTTTCTTTCTAACTAATCTTTCTCCTTTCTTTGTTTTTTTTTAACTAATCTTTCTTTCTTTCTTTCTTTCTTTCTTTCTTTCTTTCTTTCTTTCTTTCTTTCTTTCTTTCTTTCTAACTAATCTTTCTCATTTCTTTGTTTCCTTCTAACTAATCTTTCTTCTTTCTTTCTTTCTTTCTTTCTAACTAATCGTTCTTCTTTCTTTCTTTTTTCTTTCTAACAAATCTTTTTTTCAATTCTTTCTAACTAATCTTTCTTCTTTCTTTCTTTCTTTCTTTCTTTCTTTCTTTCTCTCTTTCTAACTAATCTTTCTTCTTTCTTTCTCTCTTTCTTTCTAACTAATCTTTCTTCTTTCTTTCTTTCTTTCTTTCTAACTAATCTTTCTTCTTTCTTTCTTTCTCTCTTTCTAACTAATCTTTCTTCTTTCTTTCTTTCTTTCTAGCTAATCTTTCTTCTTTCTTTCTTTCTTTCTTTCTTTCTTTCTTTCTTTCTAACTAATCTTTCTTCTTTCTTTCTTTTTTCTTTCTAACAAATCTTTCTTTCTTTTTTTCTTTCTAACTAATCTTTCTTCTTTCTTTTTTCTTTCTTTCTTTTTAACTAATCGTTCTTTCTTTATCTTTTTAAACTAATCTTTCTTTCTTTCTTTCTTTCTTTCTAACTAACTCATCTTTCTTTCTAACTGATCATCTTTTCTTTCTTTCTAACTAATTTTCTTTCTTTCTTTTTAACTAATCTATCTATCTCTCTTTCTAACTAATCTATCTATCTTTCTTTCTTTTCAACTAATCTATCTATCTTTCTTTCTTTTTAACTAATCTATCTATCTATCTTTCTTTCTAACTAATCCTTCTTTCTTTCTAACTAATCTTTCTTTCTTTCTTTCTTTCTTACTGATCTATCTTTCTAACTAACTAATCTTTCTTTCTTTCTAACTAATCTTTCTTTCTTTTGTAACTAATCCTTCTTTCTTTCTAACTAATTTTTCTTTCTTTCTTTCTAACTAATCTTTCTTTCTTTCTTACTGATCTATCTTTCTTTCTAACTGATCATCTTTTCTTTCTTTCTTTCTTTCTTTCTTTCTAACTAATTTTCTTTCTTTCTTTCTAACTAATCTTTCTTTCTTTCTAACTAATCTATCTTTCTTTCTTTCTGAGTAATCTTTCTTTTTTCTTTCTAACTAATCTTTCTTTCTTTCTTTCTTTCTAACTAATCTTTTTTTTTTCTTTCTAACTAATTATCTTTCTTTCTTTCTTTATAATTAATCTATCTTTCTTTTTTCTTTCTTTCTTCCCAACTAATGTCTTTCTTTCTTTCTTTCTTTCTTTCTTTCTTTCTTACTGATCTATCTTTCTTTCTATCTTATCTTTCTTTTTTTCTAACTAATCTTTCTTTCTTTCTTTTTACCTAATCTTTCTTTATTTTTACCTAATCTTTCTTTCTTTTTACCTAATCTTTCTTTCTTTTTTCTTTCTTTCTTTCCAACTAATCTTTCTTTCTTCTTTCTTACTGATCTATCTTTCTTTCTATCTTATCTTTCTTTCTGTCTTTCTAACTAATCCATCCTTCTTTCTTTCTGACTAATCCATCTTTCTTTCTAACTAATCCATCCTTCTTTCTTTCTGACTAATCCATCTTTCTTTCTAACTAATCAATCTTTCTTTCTTTCTAGCTAATCTTTCTTTCTTCTTTCTTTCTTTCTAACTAATCTTTCTTTCATTCTTTCTAACTAATCTTTCTTCTTTCTTTCTAACTAAACTTTTTTCTTTTTTTCTAACTAATCCATCTATCAAACTTCAAACTATTTTAAACTTCTTCAAACTCTCTGGTCTGGCTTTTTCAAGCCAACTTAAAGTTTGGCTTGGAGAGCCAACTTACTGAAATCCTATTTAAACTTATTAAGTTGGCTTGGAGAGCCAACTTACTGAAATCCTATTTAAACTTATTATTATTATTCTTCTTACTCAAATTTACAACTCTAACTCCTCCTAGAGCTTTAACTCCACATACTCCAAACTCGGCACAGACACTCAAACTGTTCTGACTCGGTGTGCTATATCTTTTCTAACTGATCGGACTTACAGATTTCTTAAAAATTAATATTAAACATCATAAAATTCCCATAGACTTTCATTGCTGCATGTTCAAAATGAGCCAAGGCTACAGTGGCCCAGTAGTGCACAAAATAAAAACTCAAATCTAAACTCCCTGAAGCCCTAGACTCAATTAAACTACCATTCAATGTACTAATAAACTTCTATCTATCTATCTATCTATCTATCTATCTATCTATCTATCTATCTATCTATCTATCTATCTGTCTGTCTGTCTGTCTGTCTTTCTTTCTAACTATTCTTTCTTTCTAACTAATCGCTCTTTCTTTTTTCATTCTTTCTTTCTAACAATTCTTTCTTTTTTCTTTCTCTTTAACTAATCTTTCTTTCTAACTATTCTTTCTTTCTTTCTTTCTTTCTTTCTTTCTTTCTTTCTTATCTATCTATCTATCTATCTATCTATCTATCTATCTATCTATCTATCTATCTATCTATCTATCTATCTATCTATCTATCTATCTATCTCTCTTTCTAACTAATCTTTCTTTCTTTCTAACTAATCTTTCTTTCTTTCTTTCTTTCTTTCCAACTAATCTTTCTTTCTTTCTAACTAATTTTTCTTTCTGTCTTTCTAACTAATCGTTCTTTCCAACTAATCGCTCTTTTCTTTTTTCTTTCTTTCTTTCTAACAAATCTTTCTTTCTTTCTTTCTTTCTTTCTAACTAATCTTTCTTTCTAACTATTCTTTTTTTCTTTCTTTCTGTCTTTCTAACTATTCTTTCTTTCTAACTAATCGCTCTTTCTTTTTTCATTCTTTCTTTCTAACAATTCTTTCTTTTTTCTTTCTCTTTAACTAATCTTTCTTTCTAACTATTCTTTCTTTCTTTCTTTCTAACAAATCTTTCTTTCTTTCTTTCTAACTAATCTTTCTTTCTTTCTAACTAATCTTTCTTTCTTTTTTTCTAACTAATCTTTTTTTCTTTCTCTCTTTCATTCTTTCTTTCTTTCTATCTATCTATCTATCTATCTATCTATCTATCTATCTATCTATCTATCTATCTATCTATCTTTCTAACTAATCTTTCTTTCTTTCTAACTAATCTTTTTTTCTTTCTTTCTTTCTAACTAATCTTTCTTTCTTTCTTTCTTTCTTTCTTTCTAACTAATCTTTCTTTCTAACTATTCTTTTTTTCTTTCTTTCTGTCTTTCTAACTATTCTTTCTTTCTAACTAATCGCTCTTTCTTTTTTCATTCTTTCTTTCTAACAATTCTTTCTTTTTTCTTTCTCTTTAACTAATCTTTCTTTCTAACTAATTTTTCTTTCTTTCTAACTAACTAATCTTTCTTTCTAACTGATCATCTTTTCTTTCTTTCTTTCTTTCTTTCTTTCTTTCTAAGTAATCTTTCTTTCTTTCTAAGTAATCCATCTTTCTTTCTAAGTAATCCATCTTTCTTTCTTTCTTTCTTTCTAACTAGTCTTTCTTTCTTTCTAACTAATCTATCTTTCTTTCTTTTTAACTAATCTATCTCTTTCTTTCTAACTAATCTATCTATCTTTCTTTCTTTCTAACTAATCTATCTTTCTTTCTTTTTAACTAATCTATCTATCTATCTATCTTTCTCTCTAAATAATCATTCTTTCTTTCTTTCTTTCTTTCTTTCTTTCTTTCTTTCTTTCTTTCTTTCTTTCTTTCTTTCTTACTGATCTATCTTTCTAACTAACTAATCTTTCTTTCTTTCTAACTAATCTTTCTTTCTTTTGTAACTAATCTTTCTTTCTTTCTAACTAATCTTTCTTTCTTTCTTTCTAACTAATTTTTCTTTCTTTCTTTCTAACTAATCTTTCTTTCTTTCTTTCTTTCTTTCTTTCTTTCTTTCTCTCTTTCTTACTGATCTATCTTTCTAACTAACTAATCTTTCTTTCTTTCTTTCTAACTAATCTTTCTTTCTTTTGTAACTAATCTTTCTTTCTTTCTTTCTTTCTTTCTTTCTTACTGATCTATCTGTCTAACTAACTAATCTTTCTTTCTTTCTAACTAATCTTTCTTTCTTTTGTAACTAATCTTTCTTTCTTTCTAACTAATCTTTCTTTCTTTCTTTCTAACTAATTTTTCTTTCTTTCTTTCTAACTAATCTTTCTTTCTTAATGATCTATCTTTCTTTCTAACTAACTAATCTTTCTTTCTAACTGATCATCTTTTCTTTCTTTCTTTCTTTCTAACTAATTTTCTTTCTTTCTTTCTAACAAATTTTCTTTCTTTCTTTCTTTCTAACTAATCTTTCTTTCTTTCTAACTAATCTATCTTTCTTTCTTTCTAACTAATCTTTCTTTTTTTCTTTCTAACTAATCTTTCTTTCTTTCTAACTAATCTTTCTTTTTTTCTTTCTAACTAATTATCTTTTGTTCTTTCTTTATAATTAATCTCTTTCTTTATAAATAATCCATCTTTCTTTTTTCTTTCTTTCTTTCCAACTAATGTCTTTCTTCCTTTCTTTCTTACTGATCTATCTTTCTTTCTATCTTATCTTTCTTTTTTCTAACTAATCTTTCTTTCTTTATAACTAATCTTTCTTTCTTTTTACCTAATTTTTCTTTCTTTTTACCTAATCTTTCTTTCTTTTTTCTTTCTTTCTTTCCAACTAATCTCTTTCTTAATTTCTTTCTAACTAATCTTTTCTTTCTTTCTAACTAATCTTTCTTTCATTCTTTCTAACTAATCTTTCTTTCATTCTTTCTAACTAATCCATCCTTCTTTCTTTCTGACTAATTCATCTTTCTTTCTTTCTTTCTTTCTAACTAATCCATCTTTCTTTCTTTCTAACTAATCTTTCTTTCTTCTTTCTTTCTTTCTAACTAATCTTTCTTTCATTCTTTCTAACTAATCTTTCTTCTTTCTTTCTAACTAAACTTTCTTCTTTCTTTCTAACTAATCCATCTATCAAACTTCAAACTAATTTAAACTTCTTCAAACTCTCTGGTCTGGCTTTTTCAAGCCAACTTAAAGTTTGTCTCATCAAACTTTTTTCTAGTTATTATTAAGTTGGCTTGGAGAGCCAACTTACTGAAATCCTATTTAAACTTATTATTATTAGTGTGAATGCTTCAAGCATTCACACTCTTGAAATCCAAATCTTTATTATTATTATTCCGTATTCTTCCGTACGTTTTTCGGTCGCTTTCTTCTCTTCTCCACTTTGTGCTACAAAAACCATTCAAGTATCAAAATGTGCAGCTTTTCAAGGACATGTGTGCTATTACTTTTCTTTTTTATAACCTTTATACTTTTTGAATTATTAATCTTTTTATGCATATTTTTTAACATGGAAGTCAATGGAGAATTTTTCAAATTCTGCTTTATGCTCCTTCTGCTTTCAAAGCCTACAACTTCTGCATACTTTCAGCTATTTCTGTCATTTAAACTTTAAAATGTAGAGAAATTTGTAAGCTATTAAAGTTGTATTCAACTTTTTGATATCTATTATACTTTTTTCACAATCTCTCCTTTAGTCTCATGATGTTTTTCAAGCCGTTTCTGAAATTATAATGGGAGTGAATGAGAGAGACTGTTCAGAGCTAGAGTGCATGATGTCATAAGCTAGAGTGAGCCAGCTTGAAATCTAATGCTAAAAAATAATTTTTAAATCGCTGGCCTGGCCACAATTTTCACTCTTTGGGCATAAAATTATACTTGAAACGTAGGTATTTTTGTTGTGGTTCCTCTCGTGTGTTTAGTAAATCCCTGGGACTTATAGTTTTGTCTCTGTGTCCTTCCAAAGGACAAGAGTGACAGAAAATCCTCCATTGGCATCAATTATAAATTCAGGTCAAACTTTTGTGATCAGAGCATTACGAACCACTTTTTTAACTTGCCAAAATGGTCCCTTTTTTCAACTCTATCCACAAAAAAAATACATCACATCGTTCACAAAGGCCTTGTCTCGCTCACGGTCAGGTCATTTCGCCGATACAACCTATAGTTTTGTCTCTAGGGAGGTTTGTTCGAGGCCAAGTTTCAGCGATTTTGGCCTCTGTCTAAATAGGAAAGCTGATTGCACAGGTGATGCTGATTAGCAAAGATCAAAGGGAGACACACCTAATTGGTCCTGTGTTCTGATTGGTGGACAGTCACTCAGCTCTTTTCTGAAGGCTACTACAAGTTTTTGTTGCATTTATGCTTCTACTTCTCCTGTTCTCCCTCCCTCTTCCCTTCTCTTCTCCTCCTCCAATCCTCTACTCCTCCTCCAATCCTCTACTCCTCCTGTCCTCCTATTCTCCTTTCCTAATCTCTTCTCCTTTCTACTCTTCCTTTTATCCTCTTCATTCCATCTGCCTGTCTAACTATTTGACTTTCTGTGTCCAAACGATCTATCTATGTAACTATCTATGTAACTATCTATGTATCTATCTATGTATCTATCTATGTTTCTATCTACAGGTGTGACTCTATCTATGCATCTATGCATCTATCTATCTATCTATCTATCTATCTATCTATCTATCTATCTATCTATCTATCTATCTATCTATCTATCTAACCATCTTTCTTTTTAACTAATCCTTTCTTTATTTCTAACTTATCCTTTCTTTCTTTTTTCTTCCTTTCAAATCCATCTTTCTTTCTAACTAGTTCTTTCTTTCTTTCTTTCTTTCTTTCTTTCAAATCCATCTTTCTTTCTGACTAATCTTTTTCTTTCTTTCTTTCTTTCTTACTTTCTTTTTTTCTTTCTTTCTACTGTACCTAATCCATCTTTCTTTCTTTCTTTCTTTCTTTCTTTCTTTCTTTCTTTCTTTCTTTCTTTCTACCTAATCCATCTTTCTTTCTTTCTTTCTTTCTTTCTTTCTTTCTTTCTTTCTTTCTTTCTTTCTTTCAAATCCATATTTCTTTCTGACTAATCTTTCTTTCTTTCTTTCTTTCTACCTAATCCATCTTTCTTTCTTTCTACCTAATCCATCTTTCTTTCTTTCTTTCTACCTAATCCATCTTTCTTTCTTTCATATTTCTTACTAATCCTTTCTTTCTTTCTTTCTTTCTTTCTTTCTTTCTTTCTTTCTTTCTTTCTTTCTTTCTTTCTACCTAATCAATCTTTCTTCCTTCCTTCCTTCCTTCCTTCCTTTCTACCTAATCCATCTTTCTTTCTTTCTTTCTTTCTTTCTTTCTTTCTTTCTTTCTTTCTTTCTTTCTTCCTAATCAATCTTTCTTCCTTCCTTCCTTCCTTCCTTTCTTTCTTTCTTTCTTTCTACCTAATCCATCTTTCTTTCTTTCTTTCTTTCTTTCTTTCTTTCTAATAATCTATCTATCTATCTATCTATCTATCTATCTATCTATCTATCTATCTATCTATCTATCTATCTATCTATCTATCTATCTATCTGTATTTACCTTTCTTTTTTGTACTCCTTTACTTCTCCAGCTCTGTCTTTCTCTACCCCTTTATTTCTTTACCTCTGTGTCTAATTATCTACCTCTCTAATTAAACTCTTTAGTTTTCTACAATTTATTTGGATCTTTTTTTGCATTTCAGCTTATTAATGCATTTGAATTAAGCTTTTTTTGTTGCATTTTTGCTATGTTTTGCATTTGTTTCTGCATTTCAGCTTGTTTAGCAATATTTTGCAGTTTCTACATTTCATTTAAGCATTTGAAGCATTCACACGCATATTCCGCAGGAAATGCAATTGTTCTAGTTATTATTATTATTATTATTATTATTATTATTCTTACTCAAATTTACAACTCTAACTCCTCCTAGAGCTTTAACTCCACATACTCCAAACTCGGCACGGACACTCAAACTGTTCTGACTCGGTGTGCTATATCTTTTCTAACTGATCGGACTTACAGTTTTCTTAAAAATTAATATTAAATATCATAAAATTCCCATAGACTTTCATTGCAGCATGTTCAAAATGAGCCAAGGCTACGGTGGCCCAGTAGTGCACAACATAAAAACTCAAATCTAAACTCCCTGAAGCCCTAGACTCAATTAAACTACCATTCAATGTACTAATATCTATCTATCTATCTATCTATCTATCTATCTATCTATCTAATCTATCTATCTATCGATCTTTCTTTCTAACTAATCTATTTATATTTCTAACTAATCTATCTATCTATCTATCTATCTATCTATCTATCTATCTATCTATCTCTATCTATCTATCTATCTATCTATCTATCTATCTATCTATCTATCTTTCTAAATAATCTATCTATCTAACTAATCTATCTATCTTTCTAACTAATCTATCTATCTATCGATCTTTCTTTCTAACTAATCTATTTATCTTTCTTACTAATCTATCTATCTATCTATCTATCTATCTATCTATCTATCTATCTATCTATCTATCTATCTTTCTAAATAATCTATCTATCTATCTTTCTAACTAATATATCTATCTATCTATCTTTCTAACTAATCTATCTATCTATATCTATCTTTCTAACTAAACTATCTATCTATCTTTCTATCTATCTATCTAACTAATCTATCTATCTTTCTAACTAATCTATCTATCTATCGATCTTTCTTTCTAACTAATCTATTTATCTTTCTAACTAATCTATCTATCTATCTATCTATCTATCTATCTATCTATCTATCTATCTCTATCTATCTATCTATCTATCTATCTATCTATCTATCTATCTTTCTAACTAATCTATCTATCTATCTTTCTAACTAATCTATCTATCTATCTTTCTAACTAATATATCTATCTATCTTTCTATCTATCTATCTATCTATCTATCTATCTATCTATCTATCTATCTTTATTTCTTTCTAACTAATCTTTTCTTTCTTTCTAACTAATCTTTCTTTCTTTCTTTCTTTCTTTCTTTCTTTCTTTCTTTCTTTCTTTCTTTCTTTCTTTCCTTCTAACTAATCCATCCTTCTTTCTTTCTTACTGATCTATCTTTCTTTCTGTCTTTCTAACTAATCTTTCTTTATTTCTTTCTAATTATCTTTCTTTCTTTTTACCTAATCTTTCTTTCTTTTTCTTTCTTTTTTTCCAACTAATCTCTTTCTTTCTCTTTCTTTCTTTCTTTCTTTCTTACTGATCTATCTTTCTTTCTATCTTATCTTTCTTTCTGTCTTTCTAACTAATCTTTCTTTATTTCTTTCTAACTGATCTTTTCTTTCTTTCTAACTAATCCTTCTTTCTTTCTTTCTTTCTTTCTTTCTAACTAATCCATCATTCTTTCTTTCTGACTAATCCATCTTTCTTTCTCTCTAACTAATCTTTCTTTCATTCTTTCTAACTAATCTTTCTTTCTTTCTAAGTAATCCATCTTTCTTTCTTTCTAACTAATCTATCTTTCTTTCTTTTTAACTAATCTATCTATCTTTCTTTCTAACTAATCTATCTATCTTTCTTTTTAACTAATCTATCTATCTTTCTTTCTTTCTAACTAATCTTTCTTTTTCTTTCTTTCTTACTGATCTATCTTTCTAACTAACTAATCTTTCTTTCTTTCTAACTAATCTTTCTTTCTTTCTAACTAATCTTTCTTTCTTTTGTAACTAATCTTTCTTTCTAACTAATCTTTCTTTCTTTCTAACTAATCTATCTTTCTTTCATTCTTTCTAACTAATCTTTCTTTCTTTCTAAGTAATCCATTTTTCTTTCTTTCTAACTAGTCTTTCTTTCTTTCTTTTTAACTAATCTATCTATCTTTCTTTCTTTTTAACTAATCTATATATCTTTCTTTCTAACTAATCTATCTATCTTTCTTTCTTTTTAACTAATCTATCTATCTTTCTTTCTTTTTAACTAATCTATCTATCTATCTTTCTTTTTAACTAATCTGTCTATCTATCTTTCTTTCTAACTAATCCTTCTTTCTTTCTTTCTTTCTTTCTAACTAATCTTGCTTTCTTTCTTTTTTTCTTTCTTTCTTTCTTTCTTTCTTTCTTACTTTCTAACTAATCTTTCTTTCTTTCTTTCTAACTAATCTTTCTTCTTTCTTTCTTTCTTTCTCTCTTTCTAACTAATCTTTCTTCTTTCTTTCTTTCTCTCTTTCTAACTAATCTTTCTTCTTTCTTTCTTTCTCTCTTTCTAACTAATCTTTCTTCTTTCTTTCTTTCTTTCTTTCTTTCTTTCTAACTAATCTTTCTTCTTTCTTTCTTTCTTTCTTTCTAACTAATCTATCTTCTTTCTTTCTTTCTTTCTTTCTTTCTTTCTTTCTTTCTTTCTTTCTTTCTACCTAATCATTCTTTCTTTCTAACTAATCCTTCTTTCTTTCTAACTAATCCTTCTTTCTTTTTCTTTCTTTCTTTCTTTCTTTCTTTCTTTCTTTCTTTCTTTCTTTCTTTCTTTCTACCTAATCTATCTTTCTTTCTTTCTCTCTCTCTCTTTCTCTCTACCTAATCTTTCTTTCTTTCTAACTAATCATTCTTTCTTTCTTTCTTTCTTTCTTTCTTTCTTTCTTTCTTTCTTTCTTTCTTTCTTTCTAACTAATCCATCATTCTTTCTTTCTGACTAATCCATCTTTCTTTCTTTCTAACTAATCTATCTTTCTTTCTTTTTAACTAATCTATCTATCTTTCTTTCTAACTAATCTATCTATCTTTCTTTTTAACTAATCTATCTATCTTTCTTTCTTTTTAACTAATCTATCTATCTTTCTTTCTTTCTAACTAATCTTTCTTTTTCTTTCTTTCTTACTGATCTATCTTTCTAACTAACTAATCTTTCCCTTTCAAGGGAACTCGAGCTGCGTTTGAGACGCGGTGGGAACGCTCTGCGTGATTGCGTCATGAAGCACGTGTAAAATCAGTCCAATGGAAGTCCGATACGTCATGGGTGACGTCATAGACCAGGAAACTATAAAGCACCCTTGCAAACTGACCGCGCCAGCTTCTGTTGTCTTCAGCAAGCGCTCTCTGTGATTCTGTCCTTGTCTATTTATTGTTGTCTGTCCGATCACATTGCTATATATATATATATCATTATGGCGAGCAAGCAAGATTACAAACGTTGTGTTGTTCCCTGCCCTCGTTTCATTACGGGTGGGGACACACATCAGATGTGTGTTGCTTGTTTGGGAGTGGAGCATGCCCAGTCAGTCCTCGAGGGGGCTGATTGTGAGCATTGCATGAGTTTGTCCATGAAAACTCTCCGCTCCCGCCGGGCATTCTTTGAGGAGGATGGTTCGGTTCGTGTTCCCCGTGGTGCGGGTCCCGCTGCTGCTGAGGCACAGCGGCGGCGTGCATCATGGGGTTCACAGATGGATCTAGTAGCGGGGTTTGAGACGGGCCCAGCCCTTTCTCAGCCCTTACCTGCTAGTTCCGGTGTCCCAGCCCAGGAAGGAGCCCGCCCTGCGGTTTCTCCTCCCCAGGTTGAGGCACCAATGTTGCGGCTATCCAGTTCTGAGGAACCGGATGTCGTTGATATGGGGGATTTTGAGTTTTCGCCAGCTCATATCCCCGATGATGAGGAGTTAATGGAGGTTTTATCTCGTGCTGTTACTAAATTAAATATTGAGTGGCCAGCTGATGATATTGATGTTGAATCAAAAAAGAGTCTTCTAGATGATCGTTATTTACCATCTAGATCACGACCTCCTCGTCGGGAGCTCCCGTTTTTTCCTGATCTTCACACTGAGGTGTCTAGATCATGGAATAAACCGGCATCTTTCAGAGTTCATAATCCTCAAACTAGTAATTACAGTAAAGTGAGAGGTATTGATGATTACGGTTATTTGACGATGCCTCGTGCGGAAGAGACGCTTGCGAGCTATCTCTCCCCCGAGTCAGCGTCATCACTGAAAGCCCCGACGTTACCCACCAGACCATTAAAAAATACATCAATGCTGGTGGGTAAAGCGTATTCGGCAGCAGGTCAGGCGGCAGCATGCCTTCATACTATGTCGATATTACAAGCCTATCAAGCTGACCTGCTGAGGGACATAGATGATTGTGAGGAAGTTAGTGCTGATGCAATTCGAGAATTACGTCGCACGACAGATCTATCTCTCCGGGCCACCAAGGAGACGGCCAAATCTGTGGGCCGTTCTATGGCAGCCCTGGTGGCCACGGAACGTCATTTATGGTTGAATCTTTCTGAGATAAAGGATAAAGATAGATCTGTTCTTCTGGACGCACCGGTTTCTCCTACAAGTCTGTTCGGCGATGCTATAAATTGTGTTGTCGATAGGTTTCAAGAAAATAAAAAACAAGCGGCTGCGTTTCAGAGGTTTCTTCCTCGCCGGTCTAATGTCCCCGAGGCTGCACGCAATATAAAGGTTGAGCAGCCTCGTCCGTCTACGAGCTCCTCATATAGATACCAGCAGAAACAGAGCGTTGCTGCTCGGGCTCCTCCACAATCTGGGGTTCCCGAGTGGCGTTCGCAGTCCAGGCCTGCTGGGGGCAGACAGAATCCGAGGACTGTCATGCCTAAAAGAACCTGGACTAAGAAGAAGTCCTGACGCCAAGTGTGCCAGGCTTCTGAGGGTGGTCCCCTCCAGGGAGGAACGATTCCGAGGAACCGTTTCTCTTTGGCGCCCTCCGGGGGGCGGTTCTCCGAGGAGAGTCGCAGCGTTGCCACATCGGTTGTTCCCTGCCGGTTCGCCGTTTCAGGGCACCGAGGTGTCAGCGTCCCCATGCAATCCTCTGAGGAGGATTGTAGAACGGTCAGTTCGGTTGTTCCCTGCCGGTTCGCCGCTTCAGGGCGCCGAAATGATTGTTCAACCAAATCCAGAGGCCAGTCTCGAGAGACTGGTTCCCTTATCAGAATTTCTGGCAGCGTGGAAACTTCTGCCAAATATTTCTTCATGGGTCCTGCATATAATAGAAAAGGGTTACAGAATTCAGTTCGGTTCTCGTCCGCCCAGATTTCAAGGGGTCCTTCCCACAGTGGTGGACCCACAGCAGGCTCTGGTTATGGAGCAGGAAGTTCTGACACTTCTTCAAAAAGGAGCGATAGAGGGGGTGCCTCCTCCCAGCAGAGAGTCAGGGTTTTACAGCCGTTACTTCATTGTTCCGAAAAAAGATGGAGGGTTGCGTCCTATTCTAGATCTGCGCCAGTTAAACAGCAGAGTTCAGAAACTCAAGTTCAGGATGCTCACACTAAAGCAAATTGTATCACAGATTCAGTCCGAGGACTGGTTTGTCACAATAGACCTGAAAGACGTTTACTTTCATGTATCCATCCATCCTCATCACAGGAAGTTCCTGAGGTTCGCTTTCGGGGGCGAAGCTTACCAGTATCGGGTTCTACCGTTTGGCCTAGGTTTATCACCCCGCACCTTTACAAAATGCGTGGATGCAGCTCTGGCTCCTTTGAGACTCCAGGGCATTCGCGTATTAAATTATATCGACGATTGGTTGATTTTAGCTCAGTCAGAGCAGTTGGCAGTTCGGCATCGAGATGTCGTTCTGTCTCACATAAAGGAGTTGGGGTTGCGGCTCAACATCAAGAAGAGTGTTCTCCTCCCTGCTCAGAGGACCACTTTTTTAGGTGTAATTTGGGATTCTACCACAATGCAGGCACGTCTATCTCCTGCTCGGATTTCTGCGATCCTCACAGCCGTAAAGAATGTAAAACTAGGCCAGTCACTCACTGTGAAACAGTTTCAGAGACTGTTGGGGCTCATGGCAGCAGCGTCCAACGTGATTACTTTTGGCCTGCTGTACATGAGACCCCTGCAGTGGTGGCTCAGAACCAAGGGGTTTTCTCCGAGGGGAAATCCGTTCCGCAAGATCAAGGTCACGCGGCTATGCCTTCGTGCCTTGGTCATGTGGAAGAAACCTTGGTTCCTCGCCCAGGGCCCAGTGCTGGGGGCTTCTTGTCGACGCGTCACGCTTTCGACGGATGCTTCCCTCACGGGATGGGGGGCGGTCATGAGTGGCCGCTCGGCGCAAGGTCTTTGGCAGGACCATCATCTGTCATGGCACATAAATCGCTTGGAGATGATGGCGGTATTTCGAGCTCTCAAATATTTCCTGCCAGACCTGAGAGGCCATCATGTGTTGGTCCGTACGGACAACACGTCGGTGGTATCATATATCAACCATCAGGGGGGTCTGAGGTCACGTCACCTTTGCAAGCAGGCCCATCAGATCCTCCTATGGGCCCAAGGGAAGTTGCTATCTCTCAGAGCAGTTTACATTCCGGGGCGTCAGAATGTGGGAGCAGATATACTGTCAAGGCAGGGGCTGAGGCCCGGGGAGTGGAGACTTCACCCCGAGGTGGTGGAGCTCCTTTGGGAGAAATTTGGTCGTGCTCAGATAGACCTTTTCGCATCCTCAAATACAACCCATTGTCCTATGTGGTTCTCTCTAACGCACCCAGCTCCTCTCGGACTGGATGCGATGGTGCAGGTTTGGCCGAGGCTTCACCTGTATGCTTTTCCCCCGATATCATTGCTCCCGGGGGTTCTGGAGAGGGTTCGCCGGGAAGGGGCCAGTCTGTTACTAATAGCCCCTTACTGGCCGACTCGAGTATGGTTCTCGGACTTGGTGTCTCTTCTGAGCGGCTCTCCTATGGAGATTCCAATCAGGAGGGACCTGCTGTCCCAGGTAGAGGGCACGATATTTCACCCTCGACCGGAGTTGTGGAAACTGTGGGCCTGGCCTCTGAGGGGGCCAGGCTCATAGAATCCGGTCTCTCGACTGAGGTCGTTGAGACCATTCTCCATTCCAGAGCCCCATCCACGAGAAAACTGTATGCACTGAAATGGAAATTATTCTCCACCTGGTGTGGTGAGCGTCAGTTAGATCCTGTTAACTGCCCTGTCGGTTCAGTTCTCGATTTTCTGCAAGACCGTTTCTCTGCTGGATTATCTCCTTCCACCTTAAAAGTTTATGTGGCGGCTATCTCGGCCTACCATACCCCTCTGGGGGGTACTTCTATTGGGAGAGATCCTCTGATTACTCGTTTTCTCCGTGGTACATTGAGGTTGAGACCTGCACTGCACTCCAGAGCACCGGCTTGGGATTTAGCCATTGTACTTGAGGGTCTGGCTCTAGCTCCGTTCGAGCCCATTGAAGAGGTTTCAGAAAAATTCCTCACTTTGAAAGCTTTATTTCTCCTTGCTGTTTCATCTATCAAGAGAATTGGAGATTTACACGCCCTGTCGGTTGCTCCGTCATGTTTGGAATTTGCACCTGGTATGGTTAAAGCATTTCTATACCCTAGACCGGGTTATATTCCTAAGGTCCCTGTCAATGTTGGGGGCCCAATAGTGCTGCAGGCCTTCTATCCTCCACCTTTTAATACCCCAGATCAGGAACAATTGAACCTGTTATGTCCAGTTAGGGCATTGGATGCCTACGTTCACAGAGCTGCCCTGTGGCGTAAATCAGAGCAATTATTTGTATGTTTTGGGTCACTCAAAAGAGGGTGCCCTGCATCTAAACAGGTTATGAGCAAGTGGATAGTCGAGGCTATTTCACTAGCTTATGAAGCGGCCGGTCAGCCTTCACCTATGGCTGTACGGGCCCATTCTACTAGGAGTATGGCGGCCTCTACGGCCTTAATTTCAGGGGTTTCCCTTCCTGATATTTGTAATGCGGCAGGATGGTCCTCTCCGCATACATTTGTCAGGTTTTATGACCTTGACCTCTCCACTCCAGGGGCTAGGTTGCTTGCTTCTTAGTGTGCGCAATGGACTTCACACAGAACGGGCATTTGTCACTATGGCGTAGTGGGTATGGGGTTCCCACCGCGTCTCAAACGCAGCTCGAGTTCCCTTGAAAGGGAACGTCTCAGGTTACGTATGTAACCCTGGTTCCCTGATAGGGAACGAGACGCTGCGTTTGCCTGCCATACTTCCTGCACACCCTGATCGACTTGCTTCAGACTTTTCAGAAGCTGGCGCGGTCTGTTTGCAAGGGTGCTTTATAGTTTCCTGGTCTATGACGTCACCCATGACGTATCGGACTTCCATTGGACTGATTTTACACGTGCTTCATGACGCAATCACGCAGAGCGTTCCCACCGCGTCTCAAACGCAGCGTCTCGTTCCCTATCAGGGAACCAGGGTTACATACGTAACCTGAGACGTTCTTTCTTTCTAACTAATCTTTCTTTCTTTCTAACTAATCTTTCTTTCTTTTGTAACTAATCTTTCTTTCTAACTAATCTTTCTTTCTTTCTAACTAATCTTTCTTTCTTTCATTCTTTCTAACTAATCTTTCTTTCTTTCTAAGTAATCCATCTTTCTTTCTTTCTTTCTAACTAGTCTTTCTTTCTTTCTTTTTAACTAATCTATCTATCTTTCTTTCTTTTTAACTAATCTATATATCTTTCTTTCTAACTAATCTATCTATCTTTCTTTCTTTTTAACTAATCTATCTATCTTTCTTTCTTTTTAACTAATCTATCTATCTATCTTTCTTTTTAACTAATCTGTCTATCTATCTTTCTTTCTAACTAATCCTTCTTTCTTTCTTTCTAACTAATCTTTCTTTCTTTCTTTCTTTCTTTCTTTCTTTCTTTCTTTCTTACTTTCTAACTAATCTTTCTTTCTTTCTTTCTTTCTTTCTAACTAATCTTTCTTCTTTCTTTCTTTCTTTCTTTCTCTCTTTCTAACTAATCTTTCTTCTTTCTTTCTTTCTCTCTTTCTAACTAATCTTTCTTCTTTCTTTCTTTCTCTCTTTCTAACTAATCTTTCTTCTTTCTTTCTTTCTTTCTTTCTTTCTTTCTAACTAATCTTTCTTCTTTCTTTCTTTCTTTCTTTCTTTCTTTCTTTCTAACTAATCTATCTTCTTTCTTTCTTTCTTTCTTTCTTTCTTTCTTTCTTTCTAACTAATCTTGCTTTCTTTCTTTTTTTCTTTCTTTCTTTCTTTCTTTCTTTCTTTCTTACTTTCTAACTAATCTTTCTTTCTTTCTTTCTAACTAATCTTTCTTCTTTCTTTCTTTCTTTCTCTCTTTCTAACTAATCTTTCTTCTTTCTTTCTTTCTCTCTTTCTAACTAATCTTTCTTCTTTCTTTCTTTCTCTCTTTCTAACTAATCTTTCTTCTTTCTTTCTTTCTTTCTTTCTTTCTAACTAATCTTTCTTCTTTCTTTCTTTCTTTCTTTCTAACTAATCTATCTTCTTTCTTTCTTTCTTTCTTTCTTTCTTTCTTTCTTTCTTTCTTTCTTTCTTTCTTTCTTTCTTTCTACCTAATCATTCTTTCTTTCTAACTAATCCTTCTTTCTTTCTAACTAATCCTTCTTTCTTTTTCTTTCTTTCTTTCTTTCTTTCTTTCTTTCTTTCTTTCTTTCTTTCTTTCTACCTAATCTATCTTTCTTTCTTTCTCTCTCTCTCTTTCTCTCTACCTAATCTTTCTTTCTTTCTAACTAATCATTCTTTCTTTCTTTCTTTCTTTCTTTCTTTCTTTCTTTCTTTCTTTCTAACTAATCCATCATTCTTTCTTTCTGACTAATCCATCTTTCTTTCTTTCTAACTAATCTATCTTTCTTTCTTTTTAACTAATCTATCTATCTTTCTTTCTAACTAATCTATCTATCTTTCTTTTTAACTAATCTATCTATCTTTCTTTCTTTTTAACTAATCTATCTATCTTTCTTTCTTTCTAACTAATCTTTCTTTTTCTTTCTTTCTTACTGATCTATCTTTCTAACTAACTAATCTTTCTTTCTTTCTAACTAATCTTTCTTTCTTTCTAACTAATCTTTCTTTCTTTTGTAACTAATCTTTCTTTCTAACTAATCTTTCTTTCTTTCTAACTAATCTTTCTTTCTTTCATTCTTTCTAACTAATCTTTCTTTCTTTCTAAGTAATCCATCTTTCTTTCTTTCTTTCTAACTAGTCTTTCTTTCTTTCTTTTTAACTAATCTATCTATCTTTCTTTCTTTTTAACTAATCTATATATCTTTCTTTCTAACTAATCTATCTATCTTTCTTTCTTTTTAACTAATCTATCTATCTTTCTTTCTTTTTAACTAATCTATCTATCTATCTTTCTTTTTAACTAATCTGTCTATCTATCTTTCTTTCTAACTAATCCTTCTTTCTTTCTTTCTAACTAATCTTTCTTTCTTTCTTTCTTACTTTCTAACTAATCTTTCTTTCTTTCTTTCTTTCTTTCTAACTAATCTTTCTTCTTTCTTTCTTTCTTTCTTTCTCTCTTTCTAACTAATCTTTCTTCTTTCTTTCTTTCTCTCTTTCTAACTAATCTTTCTTCTTTCTTTCTTTCTCTCTTTCTAACTAATCTTTCTTCTTTCTTTCTTTCTTTCTTTCTTTCTTTCTAACTAATCTTTCTTCTTTCTTTCTTTCTTTCTTTCTTTCTTTCTTTCTAACTAATCTATCTTCTTTCTTTCTTTCTTTCTTTCTTTCTTTCTTTCTAACTAATCTTGCTTTCTTTCTTTTTTTCTTTCTTTCTTTCTTTCTTTCTTTCTTACTTTCTAACTAATCTTTCTTTCTTTCTTTCTAACTAATCTTTCTTCTTTCTTTCTTTCTTTCTCTCTTTCTAACTAATCTTTCTTCTTTCTTTCTTTCTCTCTTTCTAACTAATCTTTCTTCTTTCTTTCTTTCTCTCTTTCTAACTAATCTTTCTTCTTTCTTTCTTTCTTTCTTTCTTTCTTTCTAACTAATCTTTCTTCTTTCTTTCTTTCTTTCTTTCTAACTAATCTATCTTCTTTCTTTCTTTCTTTCTTTCTTTCTTTCTTTCTTTCTTTCTTTCTTTCTTTCTTTCTACCTAATCATTCTTTCTTTCTAACTAATCCTTCTTTCTTTCTAACTAATCCTTCTTTCTTTTTCTTTCTTTCTTTCTTTCTTTCTTTCTTTCTTTCTTTCTTTCTTTCTACCTAATCTATCTTTCTTTCTTTCTCTCTCTCTCTTTCTCTCTACCTAATCTTTCTTTCTTTCTAACTAATCATTCTTTCTTTCTTTCTTTCTTTCTTTCTTTCTTTCTTTCTTTCTAACTAATCCATCATTCTTTCTTTCTGACTAATCCATCTTTCTTTCTTTCTAACTAATCTATCTTTCTTTCTTTTTAACTAATCTATCTATCTTTCTTTCTAACTAATCTATCTATCTTTCTTTTTAACTAATCTATCTATCTTTCTTTCTTTTTAACTAATCTATCTATCTTTCTTTCTTTCTAACTAATCTTTCTTTTTCTTTCTTTCTTACTGATCTATCTTTCTAACTAACTAATCTTTCTTTCTTTCTAACTAATCTTTCTTTCTTTCTAACTAATCTTTCTTTCTTTTGTAACTAATCTTTCTTTCTAACTAATCTTTCTTTCTTTCTAACTAATCTTTCTTTCTTTCATTCTTTCTAACTAATCTTTCTTTCTTTCTAAGTAATCCATCTTTCTTTCTTTCTTTCTAACTAGTCTTTCTTTCTTTCTTTTTAACTAATCTATCTATCTTTCTTTCTTTTTAACTAATCTATATATCTTTCTTTCTAACTAATCTATCTATCTTTCTTTCTTTTTAACTAATCTATCTATCTTTCTTTCTTTTTAACTAATCTATCTATCTATCTTTCTTTTTAACTAATCTGTCTATCTATCTTTCTTTCTAACTAATCCTTCTTTCTTTCTTTCTAACTAATCTTTCTTTCTTTCTTTCTTTCTTTCTTTCTTTCTTTCTTTCTTTCTTTCTTTCTTTCTTTCTTACTTTCTAACTAATCTTTCTTTCTTTCTTTCTTTCTTTCTAACTAATCTTTCTTCTTTCTTTCTTTCTTTCTTTCTCTCTTTCTAACTAATCTTTCTTCTTTCTTTCTTTCTCTCTTTC
>JAROOI010000040.1:470000-597500 GCA_030578255.1 Tiaroga cobitis | reverse complement strand
CTTTCTTTCTTTCTAACTAATCTTTCTTCTTTCTTTCTTTCTTTCTTCCCAGCAGGCACACAACGTTATATGACGTTGATATTTGGTTTAATTTTGGTTGCGACATCGGTGACCAAAATCCAACATCAACTCAACGTCTATGGCCAACGTTAATTTGATGTCAAATTCTAACATCATTAGACGTTGATATTTTGTTGTTTTTAGGTTGTGTTGTAAAGTTACCAAAATCCAACGTCTTTTTGACGTCATAATGGAAAGTCCACACAACGTCCAAATTCTAACATCATTAGATGTTGATATTTTGTTGGTTTTAGGTTGTGGTATTTACTAACCAAAATTCAACGTCAATCTAACGTCTCATGGCAACGTCATATTTACGTCAAAAACTGACATTTAGTCGTGATGTGTGGTGACCAAAACCCAACATGTTCTTAACGTGAAAATGCATTGTCCACACAACGTCAAATTTTAACATCATTAGACATTAATATTTTGTTGGATTCACGTTGTGGTATTAACTAACCAAAATACAACATCGAGCCAACGTCTCCTGACAACGTCATATTTACGTCAAAAACTGACATTTAGTCGTGAGGTATGGTGACCAAAACCCAACATGTTCTTAACGTGATAATGCATCGTCCACACAACGTCAAATTCTAACATCATTAGACGTTGATATTTTGTTGGTTTCTGTTTGTGGTATTAACTAACCAAAATACAACGTCAAGCCAACGTCTCCTGACAACATCATATTTACGTCAAAAACTGACATTTAGTCGTGAGGTATGGTGACCAAAACCCAACATGTTCTTAACGTGATAATGCATCGTCCACACAACGTCAAATTCTAACATCATTAGACGTTAATATTTTGTTGGTTTTAGGTTGTGGTAATAACTAACCAAAATACAACATCACGACAACGTCTCCTGACAATGTCATATTTACGTCAATTAACATTTAGTCGTATGGTGACCACAACCTAACATCTCCTTAACGTCAAAATGGTAACTTCAACACAATGTCGAATTCTAACATCATTAGACGTTGATCCTTTGTTATTTTTAGGTTGTGTTGTAAAGAAACTAAAATCCAACATTGAGCCAACGTCTCAAACCAACGTCAAATACTGACATTTAGTCATAAAGGTATGGTGACCAAAAATCAGCGTCTCTCTAACGTCATAACGGTAACGTCCATATAACGTCAATTCTAACATCATTAGACGTTGATCTTTTGTTATTTTTAGGTTGCGTTGTAAAGTAACTAAAATCCAACGTTGAGCCAATGTTTCAAACCAATGTCATATTGACGTCAAATACTGACATTTAGTGGTGAGGTATGGTGACCAAAATCTAATGCCATCTTGATGTCATTATGTTAACGTCCATATAACGTCAAATTCTTACATCATTAGATGTTGATATTTTGTTGGTTTTAGGTTGTGGTTTAACTAACCAAAATACAATGTCAAACCAACATCTCCAGACAATGTCATATTTACGTCAAACATTGACATTTAGTCGTTATGTATGGTGACCACAACCTAACATCTCCTTAACGTCAAAATGGTAACATCCACACAATGTCAAATTCTAACATCATTAGACGTTGATCTTTTATTATTTTTAGGTTGTGTTGTAAAGTAAATAAAATCCAACGTTGAGCCAACGTCTCAAACCAACATCATATTGTTGTCAAATACTGACATTTAGTCATGAGGTATGGTGACCAAAAATCCACGTCTCTTCAACGTCATTACGGTAACGTCCATATATTGTCAAATTCTAACATCATTAGACGTTGATCTTTTGTTATCTTTAGGTTGCGTTGTAAAGTAACTAAAATCCAACGTTGAGCCAACGTTTTAAGCTAACGTCATAATGATGTCAAATACTAAATTGTTTTGTTGGGTCACAATCTCACTTCTAAATTGTCGTGAGGTATGGTGGTCTAAACCCAGCAATGTCACTATGTTAACATCTAGACAACACAACATTCCATTATTAGATGTTTTTGTTTTGTTGACTGCACATCATGGTTACTAAACAAAACACAAATGTCAGCATGCTAATGTACATATAGATCTTAAATAGGATACAGGCAACATTAGACATATTTGGTATGATTTCAGTTGTCGTGTTGGGTAAGAGAAATTCAATGTCTAAAATACACCAACTTCATTCTTATGAATAATTCAGACTGAAGTCTTTGTGACCTAGTAAACGTCAAACTTACTGTAAGCATTGCTCTTTATTTTATCTAAGGTGATAGTTTGGATTATCCATAGATTTTCTGGTTCATGCAAGTGTAATAGATCAAGTTGACCCAGTGTGTTCCCTGTCAGAAGAACAAGCTCTTCACCAGGAGTGTGCTGATCTAAAATGAGTACTACCTGCAAGCAAGCAACTGAAAGACTGAAGGTGTGCACAACACACATTGGTTTGGGATTTATTAATGGTTTATACTTATTTCTACAATTATATCATGAATCATAAACCACCCTGTGTTGTTTTGCATATTTACAACAAAAAAAAATCAGCTGGGTTGATGCTCAAAATGATGTTGTTTGCAGGTGTATACAGTACACTTTATTCAATTTGGAGCAGCACACTCCCGGTAAGGTTTTCATTCTCACAAGAGGGAAAGACTTTATGGTTCAATATTGGATGATCTACTTTGCCAGGATGTCATCTAAACCTGAACAGTAAATATCAGCTATATTTTTGGCACATGTTGGTTGTCATGATCAGCCAGCTACCGGGATATGAATTGGCCAGCAGTGTGGTTGAGGTAGCCACCAAGGCATTTCCTAGACTGCTTGGTTAAAGTAAAGCAGTTATGTGTGTTGTCTTTTGGTGTTTTTGGTTCAAACTTGTCTTTATACATGACAGGCAATGGGCCGCTGATGGCTGTTGAGGAACCTGAAAAGCTGTTTTTGTGGCTTGGTGATCTCACAGATGATAACCTTTTATAACTGGTGAATCACATTGAAACCTCAAATAGTTTTTATCTATGTTATCTATCAATGGTTGGTATAATAAACGTATTATGTTTAATTTATATGTGTTTATTTGGGGGTAGTAGCACTGTAATCCTTGAAGGGACTCTTTAATTTGCTAAATATATATATATATATATATATATATATATATATATATATATATATATATATATATATATATATATATATAAAAGGTAAATTAAAATATCTATTGTTCCTGGCCAAAGGGGTTGAGTGGGATATTAGCCCATGTTTATCATACACATGCATCCAGAACATCCCTAATCTATTTTTAATCTGTCTATCTCTAATAATAATAAGATTAATTAAATAACAATAATAACAGAAAATCTTCTTGCATAAATGATATAGATTTTCATAAAGTTGTAGATTTTTAAAATAACTTGACTTGGTCGCGTGTTTTAAATACATTTGCAGGTATATCTTCAAACAAATTTGAAACACATTGCTAGCCAATCACTGTAAAGCGACTCCAACGGTCTTACAGCGGAAAGATACAGTTTCCTGTCGGACACCTTTCATCTGTACGTCGACGGTTACAATTGTTTGGTGGTGGACGGTGATCGCGAGCAGAGGTACGGAAAATAATATATATGTCATTTTTGGCCATAAGAACGTTAAGTTAGTTAGTTAGTTAGTAAGCTTTATAAGTTTTATTTTTTTCAGTGGCACAGAGTTTGTATTGTCAAGTATCTTGTCAGAATTGATGAAGTGAACTGGCGCCTTTTCCCACCTAGCTTAAAATTACGCTTGACTGCATTGTAATATAATACTATGTAATAGTTATTTTACAGAGATTAAAATCAGTGGAATATAGATAGTAACAATAGTGCCATGAATAAAATCGCCGCCGGGCACAGATTTTTCGACTCTGAAGCAGACAGCTACAGCTGTCTTACGTTACGTTTGAATTTCCTCTGACAGAAAGTGTCCCCGCGTGTGCATTCAGCGGTGAGTTCTTCGACTTCCCCAAAGTAAATGAAAAATATAACATGTGGATCGTTTAATCGAACGTTTTAGTATTGTTTCACGATAGTCTAATGATGTTACTGACCAGACACGGAGTTGATTAATTGGTCATCCGTGGTACTTTTTGAAAGCTGGTTCTCTGTAACTTTTTGTAAGGAGTCTCCAGCAGGCACAGTACCTCAATATGCCGTCAAGAAGACGTTGGACTCCAACTAATCCAACGTCAGTCAGACGTCATATTTTGGTTGAAAATGAAAGTCAGGTTGACGTCTAAACCCAACGTTTGTTTGGCGTCAGACAGGCGTTTAATTTTGGTTGTAATAAGCACTGCAAAAAAATTGTTACATGCATGGCAGCACATTAAATCTGTGAAGATCTCAGCAGAGGAGTAAACAACTCAAACATTACCAGCTTCACTTATTACTAACCAGATTTACTTTATTTCATTTCCATTTTAATTAAATCAATAGTAGTTACTTGTATTTTAAAGTCACCATGATGGTGGTTTGCTTTAGTTGAATTCTTTAACCTTGACTTTTTAGTATACAATTTTCTCTGGGTGTTATAATTGCGTGTTAATAAAATACATTTATTGTGGCAAAAAAGCTTAGAGAAAATGAGATCAGGTGATGTTGGCTGTTTATCGATGATGTTGATGAAGTATAAAGTAAAATCTGGTTAGTTTTAAGTTAAGCTGGTAATAAGTGTACTGTATGGCCATACATTTCACCTTTTTGTTTGGTTTATTCCAACCAAAATTCAAGGACTACCCAACATTGGAGATTGACGTCAAAAAAATATTGGATTTAGACGTCAACCCAACTTTTATTTTCAACCAAAATCCAACGTCTGATAGACGTTGGAGTCTATATCCTGTGCCTGCTTGGCTAATATATGCTGTCGATACTGTAAAATGAAGATCATTGTAAGTTTAACACTTTACTCAATTACATATACTTGACTCGAAATGTAAATTAAACTGAATGCTGCATTGTAGACAATAACATTGTATTTTGTCCTTACAATCTATGTGTGATTTCCTTTGGATATTGCTGAAAATCTTTTTAACCATTAATCAGCTATAACTTTCCATACTGTGAAGATTTTATGGAAAGTATAGTGTACGCTTAGTGCTGGGTGGTTTGACCAAAAATTTATATCACTTTTTTTTTTTCAAAATTAAGCCGGTTTTCCGGTTTATGACGGGTTTTTTTCCATGCAAAATCAGGTGTTCAAAGCATTTTCTACTGGTTGAGAGAGGAATTACTGCAATAAATTGACTTAGGATGGTCTATTTTATTGTCATTAGTTAATATTGTAGAATAGATTAGCGTCCAAAATTGCATTCTTATAACCAAGCAAGAACGTTAAAACAACGTCTAAAAAAATGGACGTTTTGAATGTTCCTAGAACATTTAGAAATAAAGTTTTTATAACTGAATGGGAACATTATGAAAACGTTCTTATAACCTAAAATTGTTAGCTGGGGAAGAGGAGAGATTCGCGATTTGCACTGAACACATTTTAAATGCAGGATTCTCTGAGCGAGCCCAGAGAAAAAAGACCTATTCTCACAAAAGCAGCGTGTATCTGAGAGCGTGCGCGCGATATTCCACGCCCGAGCAGAGATTCGCACTCACGCATTATATTAATTTACTTTCGCGCTACAGTAGTGCGCTCTCGACATTTGACAGGAAAATAACGCCATAGTTCTGCAGCATCCACCTTCCCTGTAACGTAACACCAGAGCACTGCTGTTCCCTTTCAAGGGAACTCGAGCTGCGTCGAACGCTGCGGGAACGCCTCTGCGTTGTGCGTCATGAAGCACGTATGGAATCAGCCCAATGGAGAGATGAAACGTCATAGGCGGGTGACGTCATCGACCAGGAAACTATAAAGCACCCCAAAAACATAAGCGCAGTAGCTTCTGTGCCTTCAGTCGCGCTACATGTGAATCTGTCCCTGTGTGATATTGTTTGTCTTACATACCCTGCACCACACAAACAATTTATCCTATATATATATATATTGAGAGATTATGGCGGACGAACAGCAGTTTAGAAAGTGTGTTCCTCCCTGCTCGCGTTATTTAACGAGCGGGGATACACATGATCTTTGTGTTGTTTGTTTGGGAGTTCAGCATGCCCAGTTTGCTCTCGAGGGAGCAGACTGTGAGCATTGCGAGCGTTTGCCGTTAAGGACGCTCCGCTCCCGCCGATCGCTCTTTGAGGAGAGCGGTTCGGTGCGCGCTCCCCGCGGTTCGGGTCCCGCTTCTGCCGAGGCAGAGCGGCGGCGCTTATCGTGGGGATCGCAGATGGATCTCTCAGCGGGGGTTGAGACGGGCGCTGCCTTATCTCTCCCTTCACCTGTGAGATCCAGTGCCTCATGCCTGGGTTCGGAAGCACGCGCTGCGGTTTCTTCCGCTCGGGATGAGGCACCCGTACTACAGCTATCCAGTTCTGAGGAGCTGGATGTTGTTAGTGTGGAGGGAGAGACTGAGGATTCGCCACCTCACTCTCCCGAAAGTGATGAGCTTATGGAGGTGTTAACACGAGCTGTTGAAAAACTCAGTATTGAATGGCCAGTGATTAGACAGGAGTCTGTGTCAAAATCGAAACTTGATGAAAGATTTTTGCCCTCACGTGTTCAGCCTCCACGCCGGTGTCTGCCGTTCTTTCACGATCTCCACACTGAGGTGTCGAGATCGTGGAAGAAACCGGTTTCATATAGAATATTTAGTCCCCAGACATCAACATATTCAAATATAATGGGGGCTAGATCATATGGTTATGGCGCTTTGCCTCGCGTGGAAGAGACGCTCGCGAGCTATCTCTCCCCCGAGGCGGCGTCATCTTTTAAAACACCGGTATTACCCACCAAGCCCCTTAGAAATACATCTGCTTTGGTGGGTAAAGCGTATTCGGCTGCAGGTCAGGCTGCGTCATGTCTGCATACAATATCAATCTTGCAGGCATACCAGGCTGACCTGCTGAGGGACGTGAGTGAGAGTGAGGCAGTCAGTACTGACGTAGTTCGAGAACTGCGTCAGGCTGCTGATTTATCCCTGCGCGCCACCAGAGAATCGGCCAAGCTAGTGGGTCGATCTATGGCAGCTCTGGTGGCCGCAGAAAGACATCTCTGGTTAAATCAGACAAATATGAAAGACAAAGAAAAAGCTTTTCTTTTAGATGCTCCTCTCTCTCCATCGGGGTTATTTGGCGAAGCTGTTAATTCTGTTATAGACAAATTCCAGGAAGAGAAAAAACAAGCTGCAGCTTTCAAAAAATTTCTCCCGTTAAAAATTCACGTCCCTGGGGCTGCTGGGCGGGAGCAGCCCCGGCTGTCTACAAGCTCATCCCATAGGGCGCAGCAGAAACAGAGTGTCGCGTCTCGTGCTCCCCCTGCTGGACAGTGGGCTCAGGCGCGGCACTCTCAGCCGAAGTCTTCTAGCCATAGACCTGATCTGAGGACAGTGATATTGTCTAAGAAGGCTTCGGCTAAGAAGAAGTCCTGACGCCGAGGCGTTCAGGATGCTGAGGGTGGTCCCCACCGAGGCGGAAAGGAGTTCACCTCTCTTTACGGTGCCCATTCTTCCTCGGTGCCCTCAGGGGGCCGTTCTGCCAACCCCGCCTTCATGCCGGGGCGTAGGCGGTCCCAGCGAGCGTTTTCCCGAGGGACGCTCGCTCCCTCTGAAAAAAAAAAAAAAAAAAAAAGCAGAAGCAGAGTGTCGCGTCTCGTGCTCCCCCTGCTGGACAGTGGGCTCAGGCGCTGCACTCTCAGCCGAAGTCTTCTAGCAATAGACCTGATCTGAGGACAGTGATATTGTCTAAGAAGGCTTCGGCTAAGAAGAAGTCCTGACGCCGAGGCGTTCAGGATGCTGAGGGTGGTCCCCACCGAGGCGGAAAGGAGTTCACCTCTCTTTACGGTGCCCATTCTTCCTCGGTGCCCTCAGGGGGCCGTTCTGCCAACCCCGCCTTCATGCCGGGGCGTAGGCGGTCCCAGCGAGCGTTTTCCCGAGGGACGCTCGCTCCCTCTGAGGAGGGTCTCACAGCAGTCAAACCAGTCGTTCCCTGCCGGTGCGCCGTTACAGGGCGCTGTGTTTGCTGCTCAAGTTACACCAGAGGCCAGTCTCGAGAGACTGGTACCCTTAGTAGATTTTCTGGCAGAGTGGAAAAGCCTTCCAAGAATATCTCATTGGGTCCTGCAGACAGTAGAAAGAGGATATGCTATCCAGTTCAGGTGTCATCCACCAAAATTCAGAGGGGTTCTGCACACAGTGGTGGGCCCCGAGCAGGCTCTGGTAATGGAACAAGAGGTGAAAACGCTCCTCCAAAAGGAGGCTATAGAACGGGTTCCTCCTCCCAGTTTGGAGTCAGGTTATTACAGCCGATATTTCATCGTTCCAAAGAAGGATGGGGGGTTGCGTCCAATTTTAGACCTGCGCCTATTGAATCGCTCGGTAGGGAAGCTAAAATTCAAGATGCTCACTATCAAGCAGATCGTGTCTCAAATCAGATCCGAGGACTGGTTTGTCACGATAGACCTAAAGGACGCATACTTCCACATTTCCATCCTTCCACAACACAGGAAGTTCCTGAGGTTCGCCTTCGGGGGCGAAGCGTACCAGTATCGGGTTCTTCCGTTCGGCCTAGCACTCTCTCCCCGAACTTTTACGAAATGCATGGATGCAGCTCTGGCACTGCTGCGGCTCCAGGGCGTCCGCATTTAAACTATATCGACGATTGGTTGATTCTGGCTCAATCGGAGCATCAGGCGATTCGGCATCGAGATGTCGTTCTCGCCCATATCAAAAAGTGGGGGTTGAGGCTCAACGCCAAAAAGAGTGTGATTTCTCCAGTACAGAGGACCACTTTTTCTGGGCGTGGTTTGGGATTCGACGACGATGCAGGCACATCTGTCTCCTGCTCGTATAGCTTCGATTCTCTCAGCCATCAAACAGGCAAAGCTAGGCCAGTCACTCACTGTGAAAAGATATCTGAGGATTCTGGGTCTCAGGGCAGCAGCATCCAACGTTATACCTTGCGGCCTGCTGTACGTGAGACCACTGCAGTGGTGGCTCAGGTGGTGGAGCTCCTATGGAAACATTTCGGTCGTGCCGAGGCAGACCTATTTGCATCCAGGGAAACATCACACTGCCATCTGTGGTTTTCCCTAAGTCCTCCAGCCCCTCTGGGGTTGGACACAATGGTACAGGAGTGGCCGAGGTCACGCCTGTACGCATTTCCCCCGATTGCTCTGCTCCCAGGAGTTCTGGAGAGGGTTCGCCGGGACGGGGTCAGTCTACTGTTGGTAGCCCCGTACTGGCCGGCCCGAGTTTGGTTTTCGGACCTAATTTCTCTCCTCTGGAGATTCCGTTGAGGAGGGACCTTCTCTCTCAGGCGAGCGGGTTGTTACTTCACCCCCGCCCAGATCTATGAAGGTTATGGGCTTGGCCTCTGAGGGGGCCCAGCTCATAGAGTCTGGTCTCTCAACCGAGGTTGTTGAGACCATTCTTCACTCCAGAGCTCCATCCACGAGGAAGCTTTATGCCTTGAAGTGGAAACTTTTCACTTCTTGGTGTGGAGAACACCTGCAGGACCCAGTTAACTGCCCAGTGGGTGCAGTGCTGGAGTTCCTGCAGGAGCGCTTCTCCACAGGGTTATCCCCCTCCACACTAAAGGTGTATGTGGCGGCACTAGCTGCTTACCACGTCCCTTTCAGTGGAGTTTCTCTTGGGAGACACCCGCTTGTAACTCGTTTCCTCCGTGGCACTTTGAGGCTGAGGCCAGCAGTTCGTACGAGGGTGCTGACCTGGGATCTGGCCATTGTATTGGAAGGTCTTTCCCTAGCTCCTTTTGAACCTATCGAAGAAGTTCCTGAGAAGTTTCTCACTTTTAAAACTATCTTTTTACTTGCTATCTCCTCATTAAAAAGAATCGGAGATTTGCAGGCTCTGTCCGTGTCACCCTCGTGCCTGGAATTTTCGCCTGGCATGGTTAAGGTTTTTCTGCATCCTAGACCAGGTTACGTTCCCAAGGTCCCTACTAATGTTGTTAGACCTACGGTTCTGCAGGCTTTCTGTCCTCCTCCATTTATGTCATCGGACCAGGAGAAACTTAATTTACTCTGCCCTGTTAGGGCGTTAGACGCTTATGTCCACAGAGCTGCCCTGTGGAGGAAATCAGAACAACTATTTGTATGTTTCGGGCCATCCAGGAAAGGGTGCCCTGCGTCTAAACAGAGAATGAGCAAGTGGGTGGTCGAGGCTATCTCACTTGCTTATGAGTCGGCTGGTCAGCCTTCACCTTTGGCTGTTCGAGCCCACTCTACTAGGAGTATGGCTGCTTCCAAAGCTCTATTATCGGGGGTTTCCCTGAGTGATGTTTGTGATGCGGCTGGATGGTCTTCACCGCATACTTTTATTAAGTTCTATGACCTAGACTTAAGTTCTACCCCTGGGGCACAAGTGCTCTCGTCCTCTGTGCGCTAGTTCTCACATGGCGGTCATTTGGTCCTATGGCGACGTGGGTATTCGCGTTCCCGCAGCGTTCGACGCAGCTCGAGTTCCCTTGAAAGGGAACGTCTCGGTTACGTATGTAACCCTAGTTCCCTGATAGGGAACGAGACGCTGCGTCGTTCCGCCATACTCCCGGCACTCCCGTTAGCGCTTCCTTCAGGCCTATCAGAAGCTACTGCGCTTATGTTTTTGGGGTGCTTTATAGTTTCCTGGTCGATGACGTCACCCGCCTATGACGTTTCATCTCTCCATTGGGCTGATTCCATACGTGCTTCATGACGCACAACGCAGAGGCGTTCCCGCAGCGTTCGACGCAGCGTCTCGTTCCCTATCAGGGAACTAGGGTTACATACGTAACCGAGACGTTTGGTTTACCCTCGCCTCACCGTCGCTGCTTAGAAGTGCAACATTGTAAAGGTTCCGTCTGAAACAGTGTCGGCGGCTCAGCATAACGTTTGTTCCGAACGTTGTGTAATCAAATACATCGATATGGCGGTATATTAAAAATGAACATCATAACAATAATATACACCGGTTTTCGGTATGAACCGGTATACCGCCCAGCACTACGCTTTACAAAATGTCCAGCTGTATGGTGGGCACTGTATATGATAGGGGAAACACTGGCTTAAGTGATAAAGTTCTATTAAATAATTTTTGGCAATGTAGTGATGAGGCTTGTTAGTATGCATGTCTAACCCTCTGATTTTTATTGTGGTAAAACATTGTATTTTATTTTTATTTCCTTGATGTAGACCTAACTTCTGGGTTTGTCATTTTTTTTAGAACATGGTATGTCATATCTGAGTCACTGGAGAAAAATCCGCGCAAACGCTGCAGCAATTGCACTGGAATGTAGCAGCAGTGAAGATGATTCCCCTGAAAATTTAAATCCTAATCAGTGTAATGTAGAAGATGGAGGTGAAGATCTAATAGAAGAGGGAGGTGAAGATCTAGTAGAAGAGGGAGGTGAAGATCTAGTAGAAGAGCATAGTTTAAATGAAGCAGAAGAAAGTGATGCAGATTCAGATTTTGGCTACAGAGAGAATGTGTCAAGTGATTCAGAAGAAGTCATAGAATCTCCAAAAAAAGACGAGGTAACCTTGCATGAAAAGCTTGCTTCCTGAGCTACCAGAAGTAAATGTGGAAGAAGCCACATTGATGAATTGCTTGGTATCTTGAAGGAGGAAGGCTTAGAATTACCAAAGGATTCAAGGACATTATTGAAAACACCTCGCCAAATCCACACAGAGGACAAGTGTGGTGGACAGTATGTTTACTTTGGGATTGAATGCTCTATTGTGAAAATTCTTGATGGGAACAGCACATTTTTGGAAAGCTCGAATTCTGTGGACCTATTAGTTAACATTGATGGGGTTCCTCTTTTCAAATCTTCAAATGCCCAGTTTTGGCCAATTATCTGTCGATTCAGTGACTTTGAACCATTTATAGTTGCGCTTTTTTATGGTAAATCTAAACCCAACTCTGTTCACGATTTTCTTGAAGACTTTTTAGCTGAATATACAGAACTACTGGGAAGGCAATTAACTGTGAATGGCAAAAGAATCCATGTGCGCATTAAAGCGTTTGTTTGTGACGCTCCAGCTCGAGCATTCTTAAAATGGTATAAAAGGACACACTGGATATCACTGTTGTGAAAGATGCACAATTAGGGGAGAGTATAAGAATAAAAGAGTTGTGTTACTGGGAGAGTACCCATTAAGAACTGACCAAGATTTCTCTAATGGACTTTATGTCGATCATCAGGTTGGAGTTTCCCCATTATCTAATGTAGGAATAAGATGCATCACAGGTTTTCCTTTGGACTATATGCATCTAGTATGTCTTGGAGTTGTTAAAAGACTGCTGTGCTTTTAAAAAAAAGGACCACCTGAATGTAGACTGTCGCAAAGAAAAGTAGGGGAGATTTCAACTCTTCTTGTGTCTTTATCTGGGAAACTGCCTAGTGAATTTGCTCGCCAACCAAGACCCCTAGCAGAATTAGATCGGTGGAAAGCCACAGAGCTTCGGCAATTCCTTCTATACACTGGACCTGTTGTTTTGAAAAAGGTGTTGCACAGGAATGTATATGAACACTTTCTTTGCCTAACAGTAGCTGTATCAATCCTTTTGGACTCATCTGAGAGAAAGCGTGATGCTTACATGGACTACGCTAGACAGCTTTTAAGCTATTTTGTTGACAAATGCAAGCATATATACACCACACAGTTTGTTGTGTATAATGTTCATAGTTTGAAACATCTGTCAGATGACTCAAGACATTTCCAGTGTTCTCTCAATGACATATCTGCATTTCCGTTTGAGAACTATCTGCAAATTCTGAAGAGATTTGTGAGAAATGCCAAGAATCCCATCAGTCAAGTGGCAAAGAGACTTTTGAAACATGAGAGTGCAGGAAGCCACAGAAAGATGGCAAACAAAAGTTGGCATTTTGTTTCAGTGAAGAAGAGAAATGGATGTTTCCTCTTGCACAATGAAAACTTTGCCTTTGTGAAAGAAAAACGTGATGATGGCAGTTTGTTGTGTGACATCATATCACAAAAAAAACTGGAGAGCTTTTTTACTGTGCCTTGTGACTCCAAACTTATTAACATTGTGTTTGTCAGAAACTTGGAGAGAGTCCGGAAACATCGCAGGCTGCTTGAAGTTAAAGACATTGACCGTAAAGTGGCTTGTCTCCCCTATCAAACTGGATATGTGCTTCTGCCTTTATTGCACAGCATGGAGCGAAAATACTAAAAAAGGGTAATTAATTAGTCTGTTGTAGTAATACTACAGTAAGTTCACTATAGTTTTTTCAAGAACTTTATTGTGAAATATTACATTAGCTCTCCCTTAGGGTGTTATACAGAATGGCTTTGTTTCGCAAAACTCAGCATTGTTGTTTTTATCTTACTTCATAAGGATTTTAAGGCCACAGTCAAAAACACATGGGCTCATTATTTTACACATTATTTTACATTATTTTCTTTTCATCCATTTCACATTATTTTAAGTCCATCAATAAGTGACATAATGACCAAACAAATTACCGTATATACCCGAATATAAGACGACCCTGAATATAAGACGACCCCCCCATTTTCCAGACTTATTTTTTGGGGAAAAAGAGACACACACACACACACACACACACACACACACACAGATAGATAGAGAGGCGCGCGCGCTCTGGAGGGAGGCTGTCGCGCACTCTTAGGGCCTGTTCACATATCGCATCTTTTGCGCGCTCAAGTTCTTATTTCAAATGTAGGCGCGCTCATAATGGAAGCGTACCGGTGCAACGCGCTCGTGTTTTCTAAGCGCGTCCGCGCCGCATCGAGATAAAAACATCTCAACTTTTCAGAATGCCGCAAGCGCACCGTAGGTCACGTGACAAGAACCAAGCTTAGCAACGACAGACGCCTCCGGAGCACAACCGCCCTAGCGCTTTGGAAAAAGGAGAATGCGGCGCGCCTAGCATTTCTACGCGTTTTTAGGCGCTATATGTGAACGCAGCCTAAAGAAGCCCGTGAAGAGTGCGCGCTACAGTGATGTTTCCTCGCGCTGACCCGCTTCACCTGTTTGTCTGAGGTACTTTTGAAATATAATCTTATACAAATATGCTAAACGTTTAAACTGCCCAATCTAAGTGGGTTTTGTAACTTTTCTCCATTTTTTTTTTACTTTAATACACAAATAAAGTAGCTCACCGAAATGCTTACTGTAGCAAGAATTTCTCCCTTTCCCCCCGTGATTTTGTCTATATCGTGAATATAAGACGACCCCCCATTTTTCAGCCTATTTTTAGGACAAAAACCTCGTCTTATATTCGGGTATATACGGTACTATTTTTGCCATGGATTTCACACACTTTCTGGAATAAAATATCCAAAAGCCAAAATCCTACCACGTGAGCAATGCTGGGACAAAATCTTATCAAATGGGGGTCCGTGGTCTAATTTGTGTCTGTTTAGGGCTCCTTGACAAGAAAAAGTTTGAGAACCACTGGGTTTAGGGCAGGGGGAAGGTACGCATATAAAATTTAAATGGTTTGATTTATAAAATGACTAGTGTATTTGCTTTGCTGCTGGGAAGCAGGAGCCTATATATCACAGGTCGGTTAATTTTAGTGACCACATGACCTTTACTCCAGTGCCTATAATGGCCCTTTATGGTATCTGCATCAGAAATATAGTGCTTGTTAGTACATACACACTAATGAAATTGTGATGTAATGTTGTTGCCATAGGCTATGTTTTAACCTATTGTTACAGCCTATTGTTTGCATATGTTTTTGCCAGTGTTCCCACTGTGCTTAAAATTTGATTGCTGACTAGTTTTAAACTTTTAGTTACTGTTTTGATTTTATGGTATGTGCCTGAATATTATAATGATGTGCCACAGATAAGCCTGTTCATGAGAAATTGTAATGGAAATATTTTTTCTCTCTCAGTAATAGTACTTTTATGATTTTGATGCATTTAAAGCATCCACCACCAAGTAGTTAATGTATGATGAAACATGTAGTTAATTTGGAATTTTCTCTATATTATTTGTATTAATTTGTTTTGTTTTTAAGTTAATGTTATAATTTAATTTAATATGCTTTGTTTCAGGATGGCTTGGGTTAGGGCAGTGTGGCAGGAAAGGAAAAGGCAAGAAGAAGGGACGGTGCCAGACAGCTGGGTAGACACCAAAAACATGATGCTTTTCTGGCCAAATATCGCAAATGCAACTAGACATTTGAAGGAACGCCGCAAACCAACTGAGGGTTGGAGAAAGTTTCCTCTTCTCAAAGAGAAGATGAGATCTGGTGGGTACACTTACATGTCACATCTATTATGTGTCTTTTGTCATATGGAAGTAGCTTTTTGCTTTGCCTGTGTTAATTGTTATTTATGATTTGTAGATGACTTCAAAGAATGTGAAAACTGTGACTTCACCAGTGGTACTGAAACTGAAGAAGGGGCACTGGAAGCAAAAAGAAAAAGAAAAAATAAGACATTTGAAGATTGTGTGACAGGTATTCTTTTAACTTTTAATTCTTTTAACTATTCTTTATTCTTTTGTACTTTGTCATTCACTGTTAAAGGTATTCATTTATTAATCAACCAATTCTTACCTCTTTTAAAGTAGTGATTCATGCATATCTTTTCAGATTTTTGCACTATGCTATCAAGAGTAAGCAATGTCAATTTTGGTGTCACCATAAAACAAAGCCACAATAAGGAAATAATGACAGTTTGATATCTTGAAGTGAATTGGGTAGATTGATATTACATTTAATAGGCATTCACACTCCTCTACTATTAAACTTGTAAAGTTTGGTCATTTGATTACCATGCTGTTGCAGAGTGAAGTTCTGTAACTGACTTTGATTATCTAAATATGCCTAGATCGCACTTCATCTGTAGTAGTGTAATAATAATAATAAAATGTTTTTTCTGGGATCTTAAAGCGCTTTACATGGAAGGAGGAATCTCCTCAACCACCACCAATGTGGCCAGAACGCCCACCACACACCAGCTTAATGGTTGAGAGGAGACAGTGATGAAGCCAATCAGTATATATATATATATATGGACCGAGGCCAAGGGGCAAATTTGGCCAGGATGCTGGGGTTACACCCTACTCATTATGGGTTTTTTAATGACCACAGAGAGTCAAGACCTCGGTTTAACGTCTCATCCGAAGGACGGTGTTTTTTGTGTTTTTTGACAGTATAGTGTCCCCATCACTATACTGGGGCATTAGGACCCACCCCTTTCTGGCCTCCCTAACACCTCTTCCAGCAGTAACCTGGTTTTCTCAGAAGGTCTCCCATCCAGGTACTAACCAGGCTCAACCCTGCTTAGCTTCAGTGGGCAGCCAGTCTTGGGCTATAGGGTGATATGGCTGCTGGCATGTAAACTTTGATAAATATTTAACGACTGTTAAAGATGTCTGAAATCTTTAACATTCTCATTCACTTTTCAACTTTTCCTTTCCCTGCTTCCTCCAACGTACTTCCTGGTAGAAGAGGATGGGAAAGTAGCAATATAAAGGATGCATGCATAATTGTACACACCTACGTCTCTTCTATCACAACTGCCTTCCTTTCATGCACTGCACCAGCACAGTCAATGAAAACCGCACCTTCTTTCTTTCTTTCTGGAGCAGAATAATTTTTTTGTTAATCTGTGTCTTGAACTAGATGATAGTGGTCACAGTGAGGTAGAATTGGATCAAGAAGACCTCCAAGGAAATTGTCAACATCTCAACAGTGATGAAGGTTAGTTATTTGTTCCCTTTCAAGGGAACTTCGAGCTGCGTTTGAGACGCGGTGGGAACGCTCTGCGTGATTGCGTCATGAAGCACGTGTAAAATCAGTCCAATGGAAGCCCGATACGTCATGGGTGACGTCATAGACCAGGAAACTATAAAGCACCCTTGAAAACAGACCGCGACAGCTTCTGTAGTCTTCAGCAAGCGCTCTCTGTGATTCTGTCCTTGTCTATTTATTGTTGTTTGTCAAGCCCAATATATATATCACTATCTATCATTATGGCGAGCAAAGCAATATTATAGACGTTGTGTTGTTCCCTGCCCTCGTTACATCACGGGTGGGGACACACATCAGCTTTTTGTTGCTGTTTGGGAGTGGAGTATGCAACAGTCATTTCTCGAGGGATCTGACTGTGCATTGCGAGAAGCTGTCCGTGAGGACGCTCCGCTCCCGCCGGGCGTTCTTCGAGGAGGACGGTTCGGTTCGCGTTCCCCGAGCGGGTCTCTCTGTTGCCGAGGCTCGGAGACGGCTCGTATTTCGGGGTTCGTAAACGGATCTGACAGCGGGGGTTGGGACGGGCTCCGCCCTTTCTCAGGTTTCACATGCCAGATCTAATGTGCTGCGATTTCCAGTTCCGAGGAATTGGTATCGTTAGTGTTTTGTTTTAAAAGAAGGAGAACAAAACAAATACAAATCTTTATAAAAAGGCAGATGTTTGAGTTTTCAATGAATACATTTTCCAGCTCATAACTCTGTTGAATAAAGAGGAGCTTTTTTAAAGAAAAAAGGAGGTTTTATCTAGTGCTGTTGCCAGTTAAATATTTACTGGCCAGCTGAACATTATGAGATTGAAAATAAAGAAGAGTTTGTTAAAGATGAACTGTATCTTAAACAGAGAAAACTCTGTATCTCAGCCTCCTCGTCGGGGACTGTGGTTTTTCCCTATCTCCACACTGAGGTGTCGAGATCGTGGAATAAACCGGTTTGTATTTTATGTGTTTAATCCCCAGATGTCTGACTATAGTAATGTTTGGGTATTAAGTATCATAGTATGACATTGCCTCGGGTTAAAGAGACGCTTACGAGCTTTCTCTCTCCCGAGTCGGCGTCATCGTTATTAACCCCGACGTTACCCACCAGCCATCTTAAATAATGAATACATTTTTTATTAGGCAGCGCTGGTGGGTAAAGTATGTAAGGACATGGATGAATGTGAGGGGCGACTCTCTGAGGAGGGTCGCAGCGCTGCCAGTTCGGTTGTTTCCTGCTGGTGGCCACAGAGTGATATATGTATGTATATATATATATATAAGTTTTTCTGATATAAAGATAAAGGAAAATAAAGATATAATTATGTCTGTTCTTCTGGACGCTCCGCTTTCAAGAAAACTGAGATATAAACCTTTCATCATTCTTCCTCACCAATCTAATGTTCCTGAGATATTAAGCTCCTCTCAGCACAAAGTGCAAAACAGAGCGTCGCCATTCGGGCTCCTCCGCAATTGAGGGGTACCTGGGTGGCGGTCGCAGTCTAGCCAGTTAGAGACATGCAAGATCTGAGGACTGTTTTATCTCTAAAATAGCTTTGACAAAGAAGAAGCCCTGACGCCGAGGCGATCAGGCTTCTAAGGGTGGTCCCCTCTGGGGTAGGGACGGTTTTGAGAAATCGTTTCTCCTCAGCGCCCTTTGGGGTGCGACTCTCTGAGGAGGGTCGCAGTACTGCCAGTTCGGTTTCCCTGCCGGTTCGCCGTTTCAGGGCACCAAGGTGTCAGTGTCCCCAAACGAGCCTTCAAATAAGAAAAAAAGAAGAGCAGTCAGTTCGGTTTCCCTGCCGGTTCGCCGTTTCAGGGCGCCGAAGTGCCTGCTTTTTTCAACGATCCTCCGAGGAGGGTCGTAGGAACTAAGCTAGTTAGAGGTAGGCAAGATCTGAAGACTGTCATCATCTCTAATAAAGCTTAGACAAGAAGTCCTGTCGCATGAAAACGAGGCTATCAGGCTTCTGAGGGCTCCTCCGGGGCAGGGACGGTTTAGAGAAATCGTTTCTCCTCGGCGACCTCTGGGGTGCGACTCTCTGAGGAGGGTCGCAGCGCTGCCAGTTCGGTTGTTCCCTGCCGGTTCGCCGTTCAGGGCACCGAGGTGTCAGCGTCCCCATACGATCCTCCGAGGAGGATCGTAGAGCGGTCAGTTCGGTTGTTCCCTGCCGGTTCGCCGCTTCAGGGCACCGTAGTGACTGTTCAACCAAGGGACGGTTTTGAGAAATCGTTTTTCCTCTGGGGTGCAACTCTCTGAGGAGGGTTGCAGCGCTGGCAGTTCGGTTGTTCCCTGCCGGTTCGCCGTTCAGGGCACCGAGGTGTCAGCATCCCCATACGGGTCGTAGAATGGTCAGTTCGGTTGTTCCCTGCCGGTTCGCCGCTTCAGGGCGCCGTAGTGACTGTTCAAATAAATCCAGAGGCCAGTCTTGAGAGACTGGTTCCCCTAGTAAATTTCTGGCAGCGTGGAAACTACTGCCACATATTTCTCAGTGGGTCCTGCACACTATAGAAAAGGGTTTCAGAATTCAGTTCGGTTCTCGTTCGCCCAGATTTCTAGGGGTCCTCCTTTCATTGGTGGACCCCGAGCAGGCTTTGGTTATGGAGCAGGAAGTACTATCACTTCTGCAAAAGGAGCTGTAGAAGGGGTTCCTCCTCCCAGCAGACAGCCATTACTTCATTGTTTCCGAAAGAGGATGAGGTGGTTCCCGAGGTTTGCTTTCGGGGGCGAAGCATACCATTATTGGGTTCTTCCATTCGGCCTAGGTTTATTACCCCACACCTTTACAGTATGCGTGGATGCAGCTCTGGCTCTTCTGAGACTCCAGGGCATTCGCGTATTATACTACATCAATGATTGGTTGTTCCTAGCTCAATCTGAGTTTATGGCAGTTCGGCATCAAGATGTCGTTCTGTCTCATTAAGGATGTTGGGGTTGCCTCTCAACGCCAAGAAGAGTGTGCTCTGAGGACCACTTTTCTAGGTGTAGCAATTCTACAGCAAACGTAATGGGGTATATCTAGGCCAGTCACTCACTGTGAAACAGTTTCAGACGGGTGGGCCTCATGGCAGTTGCGTCCAACGTTTTACTTTTGGCCTTCTGTTCATGAGACCCCTGCAGTGGTGGCTCAGGACCAAGGGGTTTTCTCCGAGGGGAAATACATTTTCGCATGATCAAGGTCACGCGGCTATGCCTTCGTGCTTCGGTCATGTGGAAGAACCTTGGTTCCTCGCCCAGGCCCAGTGTTGGGGGCTTCTTGTCGACGCATATTGCTATCGACGGATGCTTCCCTCACAAGTGGGGGCGATCATGAGTGGTTGCTCGGCGAATGGCGGACAACACACTGATGGTCTCGTATATCAGAGCAGATATCCTGTTGAGGCAGGGGCTGAGGCCCAGGGGATTGGAGACTTCACCCCGAGGTGGTGGAGCTTCTTAGGGAGAACTTTGGTCTAACTAAAGTCAAGTCGACCTTTCACATCGTTTGTACAACGCATTGCTCTATATGGTTCCCCCTCACGCAGCCAGCTCTTCGCGGACTGGATGCGATGATGCAGGTGTGGCCGAGGCTGCACCTGTACGCATTTCCCCCGATATCTATGCTCCCGGAGGTTCTGGAAAGGGTTCGCCGGGAAGGGGCCCGTCTGTTACTAGTAGCCCCTTTCTGGCCGACTCGAGTTTGGTTCTCGGACTTGGTGTCTCTTCTGAGCGGCTCTCCTATGGAGATTCCAATCAGGAGGGACCTGCTGTCCCAGGTAGAGGGCACGATATTTCACCCTCGACCGGAGTTGTGGAAACTGTGGGCCTGGCCTCTGAGGGGGCCAGGCTCATAGAATCCGGTCTCTCGACTGAGGTCGTTGAGACCATTCTCCATTCCAGAGCCCCTTCCACGAGAAAACTGTATGCGCTGAAATGGAAATTATTCTCCACCTGGTGTGGTGAGCGTCAGTTAGATCCTGTTAACTGCCCTGTTGGTTCAGTTCTCGATTTTCTGCAAGACCGTTTCTCTGCTGGATTATCTCCTACCCCTCTGGGGGGTACTTCTATTGGGAGAGATCCTCTGATTACTCGTTTTCTCCGTGGTACATTGAGGTTGAGACCTGCACTGCACTCCAGAGCACCGGCTTGGGATTTAGCCATTGTACTTGAGGGTCTGGCTCTGGCTCCGTTCGAGCCCATTGAAGAGGTTTCAGAAAAATTCCTCACTTTGAAAGCTTTATTTCTCCTTGCTATTTCATCTATCAAGAGAATTGGAGATTTACACGCCCTGTCGGTTGCTCCGTCATGTTTGGAATTTGCACCTGGTATGGTGAAAGCATTTCTATACCCTAGACCAGGTTATATTCCTAAGGTCCCATTCAATGTTGGGGGCCCAAAAGTGCTGCAGGCCTTTTTCCTCCACCTTTTAATACCCCAGATCAGGAACAATTGAACCTGTTATGTCCAGTTCGGGCATTGGATGCCTACGTTCACAGAGCTGCCCTGTGGCGTAAGTCAGAGCAATTATTTGTATGTTTTGGGTCACTCAGAAGAGGGTGCCCTGCATCTAAACAGGTTATGAGCAAGTGGATAGTCGAGGCTATTTCACTAGCTTATGAAGCGGCCGGTCAGCCTTCACCTATGGCTGTACGGGCCCATTCTACTAGGAGTATGGCGGCCTCTACGGCCTTAATTTCGGGTGTTTCCCTTCTTGACATTTGTAATGCGGCAGGTTGGTCCTCTCCACATACATTTGTCAGGTTTTATGACCTTGACCTCTCCACTCCTGGGGCGAGGTTGCTTGCTTCTAGTGTGCGCAAGGACTTCACACAGAACGGGCATTTGTCACTATGGCGTAGTGGGTATGGGGTTCCCACCGCGTCTCAAACGCAGCTCGAAGTTCCCTTGAAAGGGAACGTCTCAGGTTACGTATGTAACCCTGGTTCCCTGAGAGGGAACGAGACGCTGCGTTTGCCTGCCATACTTCCTGCATGCCCTGATCGACTTGCTTCAGACTTTTTCAGAAGCTGTCGCGGTCTGTTTTCAAGGGTGCTTTATAGTTTCCTGGTCTATGACGTCACCCATGACGTATCGGGCTTCCATTGGACTGATTTTACACGTGCTTCATGACGCAATCACGCAGAGCGTTCCCACCGCGTCTCAAACGCAGCGTCTCGTTCCCTCTCAGGGAACCAGGGTTACATACGTAACCTGAGACGTTTTCTCCCCTGTAATAGGGAGACTACTTGTCATGAGGATATAAGAACAGCAACAACAAAAAAGTGACAAACTATCTACTAGGGGTGGAACGGTACACAGAAGTCACGGTGCGGTTCATACCTCGGTTCAGACTTCACGGTTCGGTACGATTGCGGTACAATGAAGGGAAAAGCAAAAAATACAGAAGGCATTGTATTTTTTTTAAATAAGTTTTATTAATAAAGGCATAGAACCAGTTTATTTGTAGTGCACTGACAATAGTTTTATATAATTAGTATATTAATTAAATGAATAAAAAGACAAAAAGTCCTTGCGATATGTTTGGTAATTGTACCTGAATTAATTTAAAATTATTTTGCTATTTCAGATCAATATATTTGTTTTCCTTAATTTTAATTAACAATGTAACATTATTCTCATCTGAATTATAACTAATTTATTTCTGTATAAAATAATACTACCATTAAAAACTAGTGCTGTCAAACGATTAAAATATTTAATCGCATTAATATCATAGTTAACTCGCGATTAATCGCATCTTTTTATATATTCTAAATGTCTCATGATTTCTTTTTGTCCCATTATTTTTTTTCTCATTTTAATGCTCTTATCAACATGGAAAAGTGGATCGGCTTGCTTTGTGCAAATGTTTTTTATTGAAAACAACATTGGCATATACCGTGTTCAATTTCACATTAACATTCTCACTTGGAGCAGATAATCTCTCACACAATGTAACAGTCCATCAATAAAAGGGTGAAAGAAATACTGACGACAAGGTACTGATATTGACGAGGGGGCGGAGAATTCGCATCAGCTGTGTGTGTGTGTTTGGCCATCAAGTGCAGACGTGCTGCGATGATCGCTCAGTTCACAACGACAAAACACACAGATCACTTTGGTCTGTCAATGGAACCATTTGGCAACTTTTTAAAAGTAAACTTTCCATTCAGAATCTTATTGGCATCAATTTCGGCGTTTCGCGCTCGTCATCCACGTAACCAACTACCGTTATTTGACCGGCTCGTAAACCCAACAAGTGTGTGTGTCGTGCCTGTTGTTTTGTGTCTGGTCTAGCTAGATCCGCGTGCGCTTCGGTCGACGAAGCAACAAAACGTCCTCGCGCTGCAGCGCCGCGTCCTGGTGCAAAAGCATGTGAAAAAAACGACAAAGTTTGCTAGGCCAAAAAGAGCGTTAATCGCGCGATAAAAAAATTGACGCCGTTAAAATGGTTTTGCGTTAACGCCGTTAATAACGCGTTAAACTGACAGCCCTATTAAAAACACATTTGATTTTCTTTTTTAATCAATGCAGAATGTGTAAGATTAGTGCTCCGAGGACAAGAAATTAAAACCAATGCAATATGTAGTTGTAGGTTACAGTTTGTCAAGAGTTTACAGTGTGACAAAAGCACAATGTTGTGTTTTATTGCGAGTGTACAGAAATAGAAGAACAGTTTTTATGTTTCCACTGTTCTATCGCGCCTCTCTCTCTCGCTCTCTCTCTCTCTCGCTCTCACACACACACACACACACACTTCAGCATTGCAATCTTGACATCACAGCCTGTTCATTATGCGGTCACACCAAACGCGAATAGAGCGCCAAATTCGCGTCTATCACGTCTAGTTCGACGCTAGTCCAAAGCGAAAAGGACGCGCGTATAAAGCCAACGTTTGAAGTGAACGCACGTTCAGAGCTAGCCGATGGTACAGATTATGTGTCCCTAAAGAACCCACGTTCTACAGTAGTTCCGCATTACCTTTATTGAAATGCACGCGAGTTTTATTTATTTTTATACGTGTATTCTCCATGTATATTCGTGCACCGAACCGTGACGCCCGTACCGTTTCGGTTCAATACGAATACATGTACCGTTCCACCCCTACTATCTACTACAGAATGTCAATTCCATTCAATTCAGATTGCTTTTTTTGGCATGAAAGGTTCAAGAACAATGTTGCCAGAGCATCAAAATACAATTTGTCCAAATTTTTTGACAGAACACAATAACAGTACAGTGTTTCCCAGAGTAGATTATTCAGTAGTCACTCTTGATGTAAGTTAAAACATTTAAACATTACTCAGAAAGACAGATGAGCTGTATGAAAATCTTACAGCTGTGTTTTCCTCTGCTGCTGTTGCTGGAGTTGCTGCCTTGTTGGCTGCAGTGGTCTGTGTGACGAGAGGGCTCTGTGAGCAAGCTTCCCCCGCTGCGACTTTCAAGCACATTTTTGTTCCACTGTCACTTATCGTAAAACTGTCAATATTAGAATCTACACAAATTATTTCTCACCTCAAAAGTTCTCAGAAGTGGATTTAGTGATTAAATAACGTATGGAAATTGTAAAATATAAAACTCTGTTGCTGGCCTCTGTCCAGCATGCGCAATGATGATTTAGTGAATAGTGACGATTCTCACTGACCAATCAGTCACATTTACTGCCAGATTATTTCATTCAGCTCAGGTTTACCGTCACTTTCTGCTGCTCGGACAATCAAACACTAGCTACGCACCTCCCGATTCATTACAGGAGTTACGCTGCTCTTATAACAACACCTGTCACTTGGATGTTTTGTGTAGAACGAGGAGAGGAAGCTAGCAAAGCATTGAGTGTTGCGGTGCTCGGACAGTGTGCAAGTGAAAACATTTGTAGCACACAGTGTAATGATTGTAGGAAATTTTAGTAGCAGTGGTCATGATTCAGCTGCAGCACACTGCCGCTCCTGAATGCATATCGGGGAAGCACTGCCTATACTGTACATATACTACCAGATTGACAATTTACTGCTAACCTATGCCAATGTAGAAGTCCTTAGAAAAATGAGTGAGGCTAAGTGCTGCAGCTGAATGGACAAAAGGGAAACACTGCAGTAATATGAACATTAACACAACATTATGATTAGGGATGTCACGGTACCAAAATTCCATTAGTCGGTACCGATACCATTAAAATGTCACGGTTCTCGGTACCAATTTCGGTACCACAGCAAAATCAGTTTGAACTATTTTATTTAACTATTTGAAGAAATATTAAATTCAATTCAATCACTTTATTATTTAAATTATGATGGTAAATTTATGAAAGCATTGAAGGCTACATGCTGTTTAAACGAAAATATTGATGATATTGAGATATTGCTTATAAAAAAAATAAAGTGAAAAATAAGCAACCTTCTATGCACACATTATTATTAGTAGTAGTATTTTTAATTAATAGAGACGTAGTTAAATCTACAGTAGCCTAATATAATTATTTCTGTCAAATTCTTTAAGTTAAACCAAACTTTTATTTTGACGGGTTGCCGTGAAGACCTTTTGAGTTTCTGTGCGTGTATGATATGACGATTTTTTCTCAAATGAAACGGAAAAATGCTCATGAAGTGACTTTCGGAGATGAATGTGTGTCTGTGAGGTAGCGTTAAATGAAACCGCACGTCTGCGCCGTTCATTCACACAAGGACAAGCAGAACATGCAGAGTTCATATTTAAATAGTCGTTTTGCAGTTTAATATACACAGACACCACATCAGCAGCGCCGCCGGTCGCCATGTCTCAGCGCTTTCATGAAGAGGACGAACTTCACGCCCTTCGTGCATGCGCATCCAGAACCGGGTTTGACCGGGTATTCGGTACCACCGAGACTTGGTACCGTGACGTTTAAATTTTTTTAGTACCAACTTGGTACCGAAGTACCAAATATTTTGACAACACTAATTATGATACACACACACACACACACACACACACATTGTGTGTTAATGCATGCTTGTGCTGTGTGTGTCTAGGCGGTCATGTATTATCTTTGCTTTTATTAACAGAGCTAGAACTTCCTGCTGCTCCAAGGAAGCTTCAACACGTTCAAGAGCGAGAGTCGCCAGAAAGGTCCGAACATGCAAGCTCGCCATCATCGTCTACGTCATCCACGCGATCAAGCTCTGGCTCTACAGTCATTCCACCATCAACTTCATCCAGGCGATCAAGCTCTGCCTCTACAGTCATTGCGCTCATCCGGGGAAAGCAGATTTCTAAAGCTAAAAAGGATTCTTCAGGTCCCAATTTACTCTTAAATTCACTTTTATAAATATTTTACCTTCAAGTGATAGTGGATCAATTACATTTGTATAGATATATGGGTATTAATCCAAACTAAGTCTGAGCCATCAGCTCCTTCTCTTTAATGAGAGCTTCCCAGTGGGTGTGCTCCTCCAAATAAATTAAAGTAAATTTGGACTAGCAAACAACACAAGAGCTTAACAATCAATCCTGAAGTAATGTGTAGTTTTGTGCAACCTTCAAAACATTTTTTTCAGCTTTGGGTTGTATTTTAAGTAATTGTTGGCAGGTTCATATTCACTTACCTAGTAGAAGAACATTGCCACTTGTTCTTGCTACAGGGGCTGATGGGTCACACTTGGAGGATTAATTAAACTCTTACTTGACTGCAATGACTGCAATTTGTATTGGAGAGATTTGTCCTAAAATCTGTCCTAAATTTAGTTTGAGCCTTTGTCGTGACCAGGGGTGCTTCTCAATATCTCTCCTCGCTCCTTCATCCTACACCCTATGACCTGGAAACCGATCGAGCTCTGCCATCTTGAAGGACATCTCAATTCTCTATTTGCACCGCAAGGAGGTGAGGATCAAGGAGTGAGGAGCTTCCTGAGGAGTTATGATCGAGGATACACGGGTGTATCCTATGCGGAAGAGTTTTACTGACTAAACGTGACGCACGTATCAATTCTCCTCCCCCTTCACGTCGTTCACAATCATTTTAATTTATACTTTACCTTTGCAGTTTATATAAACCACACATCTCACATATTTCAACGGGCTATATTGCTTAATTATTCTACATCCTACAGGGGGTGGAGCTGAGATGCGAGGAAAGGAAATGAGTATGCACAGATAAGAATTGAGAATCATCCCTTTACTCTTACTCTTCTTGTAGTGCTCCAGCAAATTCAAGAGCCCACATCAGAAAAGCCAACCAGACCACAATCTCATAGAAGCCTGTCGCAACAAGAAGAACAACGTAGAAGATCAGTATCCCCTGTTCAGCAATGTACTCAAGGGACCAGCTCCAGACAACAAACTCAATCAACACAGGGAAAACGCTGCCCATACCCAATGCCAGAAAAAAGTAAGTATTATTATATGAAAAAAAAAATAGCGGCTTATTTTACTAATGAAGAGCAAACTATAATATCACAGAAATATGAAGAATTTAAACACATAATCCAGTCTAAAGGCTACACAGTTGCAGCTGCCAAATATAGGAAGGACAGTTGGCAAAAAATCACAGACTGTGTGTGGTAAATGGCTTGCATTTATAGAGCACTTTTATCCAAAGCCCTGTCCAAAGACATGCAGGCTAGGTTAATTGTTGATTCTTAAATTGACCTTAGTTGTTAATGTGAGTGATTGTCATGTCAGCTGGGATTGGCTCAAGCCATGTAGCATAAGTTACTGTGGTGACATACCCCTGTAAGAAATGAACCACCTGTAGGACTATCTTGCTAACCCCAAATCCAGGCCCCAGGTGTAGTAAATATTTTTTTTTAACTGAAAAAAAAAAAAAACTACAATCATTACTATGTTGTGCAATAAAAAACAAGTAAAAGGCCAGCAAGAGTAATTTATCAAACTGAAAAAATAATTAATTATGGAATTTTTTTTGCACTGCATTAGAATTTCAGAGAAAAGTGATGGAAATGCTAGTGGAAATGCGTGAGGATATCCGCTCATTGAAGAAACGGGATGGAGAAAACTACGAAGCAACTCAAATTCAACAAGTGTCAACTGTTGAGGCTCTAAACCTCCTTGATAGATCCCTCGACTCCCTGGAGGAAAAACAGAAGCTGGTAAGGTAAACTCTAGTCAAACCAGCATAATTATACATATTTTTCTCTCATGTGTAATGTCACTGTTAACTTTTTTTTCTTTTGTTGGTAAAACTGAAATATTGTTCCTCTAATTTCAGATTAATACCTTGTCCAGGGTGGGAGGAGTCCACTTGAAAGACAATGTTAAAAGGGTCATGGAGAAGTAAGTTTTATATCTCAGTTTCAATTAGATGTCAGTTACTCGTAGCACCGATATAATAGAGTAGAATTGATATTGTATAAGGGACTTGACTGTTGCCACTGGGCCAACTGGCAGCCTTCTTTATGGATCTGCAAGTCACAGTGTTTAGTTCATAGCCCGGTTTAGAAGTCACAATTGGGTATGAGTTTCGTACATAATTAAAATTATTAAAAGTTTAATTGTCAAAGATGAAATGAACAAAATTTATGTTTGCATTGCACCAGTTCACCCAAAAATGAAAATTATGTCAGTATTTACTCACCCTCAAGTTGTTCCAAACCTCTATGTGTTTATTTGTTCTGCTGTACACAAAGGAAGATATTTGGAAGAATGTTTTAATCAAACAGATCTCAATCCCCATTGACTACCATAGTACTATGGAAGTCAATGGGGATTGAGATCTGTTTGATTAAAACATTCTTCCAAATATCTTCCTTTGTGTTCAGCAGAACAAATAAACACATAGAGGTTTGGAAGAACTTGAGGGTGAGTAAATGATGAAAGAATTTTCATTTTTGGGTGAACTATCCCTTTAAGTAAAAAATGTACTATATACAGGGTTCGTATGGTCATGAAAAACCCAAGAGGGTCCAACTGCAGACCTGCACTGTCAGTCCGGTCAGGAAATAACCATAAATAAACTGCTTGCGTCCCCCACAGGACGTAACGTGATGCATTCTCGGTTGTTTTGCTATTCTACACATTGCGAGAACGGTAGAGGATTGATTAGCATTATCCAAAACATTGAGTAAAGTCTGAATGCATTGCTCTTGGTATGTGTTCGCCTTCAATATAGCTATCGCAGTAAATATTGTATATCTAAATCACACAAATTATAAAATGTTACTCGTGTGTTAGGTTAATTGTCTTTCTACATAGGCAATAGGCTATGCCAATGGTGATGACTAGCGTTAGCTTCTGAAGTAGTATGGTAGGATTAGCTTTTTTTTTTCTTTGGATAACATACTCAGACTGTATGAAGCTACTGTGTTCAGCTTTATTAAACTTTTTTTGTAAAGCATTTAGCAAGGGCATAGGTTTGCATTTGTCTTAATATGTTGACTATGACACTTAGGTTAGTTATATGTCCAAAAGTTCTATATTGTTTAGACTGTTCAGTGTAGCTTTTTCACACTTAAACAGTGTGCAAAGACTTTGATTGCTGTATGAATCTGTCTTAGTTGAACTGAAGTTTATGTAGCATTACTACGACAGTGTTTCCCCATCCCTCTCCTGGAGAAGATTACCCCCTGTCCTGCATGATTTAATCTCTCCCTGCTTCAACACAGCTATCCGTTGGCTCCGTTCTACCTGGTCCTCTCCAAACAATGCTCTGAAGCCATCTGTGGCATCCGGACAATTTCACTGCTGATAGGCTTGTCATTCAAAATTTGGGCGACCCAGCAAATGTTACAACAAAGGCATTTTCCACACCACCTGAAATGAATTTGAATCTTTGCAATTGACTTTGTGTGTAATCAAGAGGGTGTGAACAGCGTTATGCTTGCTGTTCAGGAGTGGCCTAAAATGCAGTAGAAGGCTGTAAGAATTATATATAAATAAACTATAAGGTGATTTATCCAATCTTGTATTGTGTTAAAGTGTTATTGTATTACAGGCTTTAGAGCTAAGAGGTATTTTGAGCAATTTATATATGCTACATGTTATATATAGTTAACGCATTTGTTTTTGATAAAGAATTTAAAAGTTCAACCAGTGAACTATTTGCAAATTTAAATATTTTTTCTTTTGTATCCACAGGTTGATGACAAATGAGGTTATGTCCAACTTTAATATGAAGGGCGGGAAGGGCAAGCTTGCCTTCACTAAGCTCCGGCTCTTCACTGTTGTTACAGGTAAAAAGCATATATCCTCAGTGTTGTGTAGTGTCTATTTTAAGAGTTTAGTGAAAATCAGTATCCGCATTTGCCATCTATTAACAACCAGGCCGCTACCTGCAAGAAATGTCAGATTTTCTTTGTATTAAATTATTTGAAGAGGTCTTTTCCAAAACGCGATAAACGCCATTTTTAAAAAAATGAGTTTGTCATGTCATGTTGCTGTGCACTGAACCTATTCACTGCTCCATCAACATTTCATGCCAAATCGCTACATTTCCTTGTTTAAAATGTACTACAAGATGCAGTTTCTTTCCAAAACGCGATAAGCGCCAAACCTATTTTTAGCCTAAACGCGATAAATCCTCTCGACTAATCAGAATTCGGTGAACGTTCTACGCAATCCAACAGGGTGGCGCTCTGAACAGAGGTTTGTTTATGTTCATTTATTCCTCAAAATGAGTGAGTTTTCTAATCGACTAGTAGTAGTTCATTTAAGTTTAATCACATATTTCTATTGATTTAATTATTTAAATATGGGAGAGAAACCATAATGACCATTTTTTTAATTGCCTATTCCGCATCTCACGCATAAAGCTTGCCACAAAGAACCGACAAAAGTAATGATTAGGCCTATGCATGACACTTTTGAATTGTTTATTTTTTAATTAGTGTTTTCTGTCAGATATAGCTGAAAAGATAAAGTTGATATGCTGACTCGCCATCTTCGCAGTAGTGAACGCGCCTATAGAGAGAAATGCACACTTTGAATTAGCCTACATACGCAGAGAGTAGCCAATTTCTTTTCGTTTTTTATTGTTTTGTTTAAATGTAGACATTTCAAGCTTTTTATAGATATACTTCTCAGGATTGTGAGGCAAGTATCGCTGTGTTTCGGTTCATTTATGTGATGCTCTCCAGATCACGCGCGGGCGCTTCCGTGTCCTGATTATATGTCTGCTATATATTTGCTTATTTATTTATTATTAATCCAGTCAATTTGTTGATGAAACATTGATTAAAATGAAGATACAATTTATACAAAACGAAATTCACTTTAAAGCAAGGCTTTCTACTAAACAAAACTTAATAAGTGGTCAAAATCATGTCTGACCCATTCCAAATGTTTTCCGATATATTGGTCATCTTATGATCCTATCATACTCATCTCATGCGGTTCCCTTTTCATATAATCAACATAGATTAAATAAAAAAAATAACATTAGCCTATATTATTAAACATAAATATGAAACGTATGTTTAAGTTTTTTTTTAAACTTAGCCTATATGTAAGCGTCACGCCGCTCCGCTTTGTTCACATGCTGTGTAGCCTATACACGCGCGTGTGTGTGTGTGTGTGTGTGTGTGTGTGTGTGGTGGAGGGGTGCCCATCACTACTTTTGAATATCGTTATCATTATTAAATATTTTTAATAATTTGTTTTTTTTTACGCATATGTAGTGGACAAATTGGTCCTACTTGTTACAGGTTTGACACTTTACTAAAAATGACTCTGAATGTATTACTAAATAACTTATTGAATAGCTATTGATATCATTACTATTTTCAGGTTCTGCACCAAATGACTTTTAGCCTAAATGTGTTACTAAATTTAATTTATAGTATGAGCCCCTGATTATATGTTACATGCTCTCGTTTTTTTTTTTTTAAAGACAAACCATACAGTTTTGGAAAAAATTGATGGATTTATAGCGTTTTGGAAAAAAAATAAATTAACTTTTAATTTATCATAAACAATATTGTTGTTTGATTTAATAATCATTGTTCAACATGTTCAGACTGAGCCAATAAAACATTTTAACAGGATAAATTGAATATTCACAAAATGTGTGGGTCTAGGTAAAAAATGTAATTTTCCTGAAAACTATTGAAATGGATTTATAGCGTTTTGGAAAAGACCTCTTCATTTTCTACTGTAAACATGCTGGAAAGATGTCTTTTAAATGTTTTGATATTTTTAAAACAAAGAAACTTGCTGGCATTCAGTTTTTTTTCTCCCAGTATGTAGCCAGCTGCTGCTTGCAGTTTAAGAACACCATTAAAATGGTTTTAAAACATGTACATGCAAAAAAGGCATAGCCCTTGAGAATGTCTGCGTTTTAATGTTTATTACTGCTCACTATATTCTATATGCCCAAAGATTTACAGTTAAAATATTCTTTACAGAGAGTGTCCAGAGGACGACTGGTGAAACGGAGGCAAGCATTGCAGCGGCTGTCGCCTTCTGTTTGAAATATGCCCCAGACAGGGTGGGAGGAGGTGGCAGAAAAAAAGTTTCTGAAGTTTAATTATATTTTTTTTTATAAGTGGGGTCTGAGTTCCAGACAGTTAGTTGAGTTGTTCATTTAGTTTGTCTTTCATTTCTCAAACAGTTTCAAGGAGCATTTTAATTCTCCATGTTGGCATTGAAAGAATATTCTGTGCCTTTCTATTCAAATAAAAGTAAAGTCTTTTAAAACCACAAGTTTTACAATAAAGAGGTTATTTTCTTAACTCAATGAATGTCTTTGTATTATTATTATTTATTTATTTATTTATTTGCTGGAATTTGACGTTAACACGATTTTCATTTCCAACTATCCTATGTGTTCTATGTTTGAGGTTGATGTCAATCCAACGTTGGGTTTGACTTCAACACGATTTTTAGTCCCAACTAAAATCTAACATCTGTCCAACTTTGGAAGATGTCAATCCAACGTTGGGTTTTGACCTCGACACGATTTTCATTTCCAACAACAATCCAACGTCCATCTAACGTTGTAGATTGACGTCAATCAAACGTTAAGTTTTGACATTAACACGATTTTCATTTCCAACTAAAATCTAACGTCTGTCTAACGATGTAGGTTGATGTCAATTCAACGTTGAAAGTTGATGTCAATATGACTTTAATTTCCAACAACAATCCAACATCCATCTAACGTTGGAGGTTGATGTCAATCTAACGTTGGGTTTTGGCGTTAACACAATTTTCATTTCCAACAACAATCCAACATCCATCTAACGTTGGAGGTTGATGTCAATCTAACGTTGGGTTTTGGCGTTAACACGATTTTCATTTCCAACAACAATCCAACGTCCATATAATGTTGTAGGTTGATGTCAATCAAACGTTGGGTTTTGACGTCAACCCGATTTTCATATCCAACTAAAATCAAACGTCTGTCTAACGTTGTAGGTTGATGTCAACCAAACGTTGGGTTTTGACGTCAACACGGTTTCCATATCCAACTAAAATCAAACGTCTGTCTAACGTTGTAGGTTGATGTCAACCAAACGTTGGGTTTTGATGTTAACACGATTTTCATTTCCAACAACAATCCAACGTCCATATAATGTTGTAGGTTGATGTCAATCAAACGTTGGGTTTTGACGTCTACACGATTTCCATATCCAACTAAAATCAAACGTCTGTCCAACGTTGTAGGTTGATGTCAACCAAACGTTGGGTTTTGACGTCAACCCGATTTTCATATCCAACTAAAATCAAACGTCTGTCCAACGTTGGAGTCCAACGTCAAAATGATGTTAAACTGACGTCCGGTGCCTGCAGGGTTTCTTTCTTCTTTCTTTCTTTCTTTCTTTCTTTCTTTCTTTCTTTCTTTCTTTCTTCCTTTCTAACTAATATTTCTTTCTTTCTTTCTTTCTAACTAATCTTTATTCTTTCTTTCTTTCTAACTAATCTTTCTTCTTTCTTTCTTTCTAACTAATCTTTCTTCTTTCTTTCTTTCTTTCTTTCTTTCTTTCTTTCTTTCTTTCTTTCTTTCTAACTAATCTTTCTATTTTCTTTCTTTCTTTCTTTCTTTCTTTCTTTCTTTCTTTCTTTCTTTCTACCTAATCATTATTTCTTTCTAACTAATCCTTCTTTCTTTCTTTCTTTCTTTCTTTCTTTCTTTCTTTCTTTCTTTCTTTCTTTCTTTCTTTCTTTCTTTCTTTCTACCTAATCTATCTTTCTTTCTTTCTCTCTCTCTCTTTCTCTCTACCTAATCTTTCTTTCTTTCTAACTAATCTTTCTTTCTTCTTTCTTTCTTTCTTTCTTTCTTTCATTCTAACTAATCTTTCTTCTTTCTTTCTTTCTTTCTTTCTTTCTTTCTTTCTTTCTTTCTTTCTTTCTAACTAATCTTTCTTTCTAACTAATCTTTCTTCTTTCTTTCTTTCTTTCTTTCTTTCTTTCTTTCTTTCTTTCTAACTAATCTTTCTTCTTTCTTTCTTTCTTTCTTTCTAACTAATCTATCTTCTTTCTTTCTTTCTTTCTTTCTTTCTTTCTTTCTTTCTTTCTCTCTTTCTTTCTTTCTTTCTTTCTACCTAATCATTCTTTCTTTCTAACTAATCCTTCTTTCTTTCTAACTAATCCTTCTTTCTTTCTTTCTTTTTTCTCTCTTTCTAACTAATCTTTCTTTCTTTCTTTCTTTCTTTCTTTCTTTCTTTCTTTCTTTCTTTCTTTCTACCTAATCTATCTTTCTTTCTTTCTCTCTCTCTCTCTTTCTCTCTACCTAATCTTTCTTTCTTTCTAACTAATCTTTCTTTCTTCTTTCTTTCTTTCTTTCTTTCTTTCTTTTTTCTTTCTAACTAATCTTTCTTTCTTTCTTTCTAACTAATCTTTCTTCTTTCTTTCTTTCTAACTAATCTTTCTTTCTTTCTTTCTTTCTTTCTTTCTTTCTAACTAATCTTTCTTCTTTCTTTCTTTCTAACTAATCTTTCTTCTTTCTTTCTTTCTCTCTTTCTAACTAATCTTTCTTCCTTTTTTAGCTAATCTTTCTTCTTTCTTTCTTTCTAACTAATCTTTCTTCCTTCTTTCTTTCTAACTAATCTTTCTTCTTTCTTTCTTTCTCTCTTTCTAACTAATCTTTCTTCCTTTTTTAGCTAATCTTTCTTTGTTTCTTTCTTTCTTTCTTTCTAACTAATCTTTCTTCTTTCTTTCTTTCTAACTAATCTTTCTTCTTTCTTTCTTTCTCTCTTTCTAACTAATCTTTCTTCCTTTTTTAGCTAATCTTTCTTTTTTCTTTCTTTCTTTCTTTCTTTCTAACTAATATTTCTTCTTTCTTTCTTTCTTTCTTTCTTTCTTTCTTTCTTTCTAACTAATATTTCTTCTTTCTTTCTTTCTTTCTTTCTAACTAATCTTTCTTTCTTTCTTTCTTTCTAACTAATCTTTCTTTTTTTCTTTCTTTCTTTCTTTCTTTCTTTCTTTCTAACTAATCTTTCTTTCTTTCTTTCTTTCTAACTAATCTTTCTTTTTTCTTTCTTTCTTTCTTTCTTTCTTTCTTTCTTTCTTTCTTTCTTTCTAACTATTCTTTCTTTCTTTCTTTATAACTAATCTATCTTTCTTTTTTCTAACTAATCTTTCTTCCTTTCTTTCTTTTTTCTCTCTTTCTAACTAATCTTTCTTTCTTTCTTTCTTTCTTTCTTTCTTTCTTTCTTTCTTTCTTTCTACCTAATCTATCTTTCTTTCTTTCTATCTCTCTCTTTCTCTCTACCTAATCTTTCTTTCTTTCTAACTAATCTTTCTTTCTTCTTTCTTTCTTTCTTTCTTTCTTTCTTTCTTTCTTTCTTTCTAACTAATCTTTCATTATTTCTTTCTTTCTTTCTAACTAATCTTTCTTCTTTCTTTCTTTCTAACTAATCTTTCTTTCTTTCTTTCTTTCTTTCTTTCTTTCTAACTAATCTTTCTTCTTTCTTTCTTTCTAACTAATCTTTCTTCTTTCTTTCTTTCTCTCTTTCTAACTAATCTTTCTTCCTTTTTTAGCTAATCTTTCTTCTTTCTTTCTTTCTTTCTTTCTTTCTAACTAATATTTCTTCTTTCTTTCTTTCTTTCTTTCTTTCTTTCTTTCTTTCTTTCTTTCTTTCTTTCTTTCTTTCTTTCTTTCTAACTAATATTTCTTCTTTCTTTCTTTCTTTCTTTCTTTCTTTCTTTCTTTCTAACTAATCTTTCTTTTTTTCTTTCTTTCTTTCTTTCTTTCTTTCTAACTAATCTTTCTTTCTTTCTTTCTTTCTTTCTTTCTAACTAATCTTTCTTTTTTCTTTCTTTCTTTCATTCTTTCTTTCTTTCTTTCTTTCTTTCTTTCTAACTATTCTTTCTTTCTTTCTTTCTTTATAACTAATCTATCTTTCTTTTTTCTAACTAATCTTTCTTTCTTTCTTTCTTTTTTCTCTCTTTCTAACTAATCTTTCTTTCTTTCTTTCTTCCTTTCTTTCTAACTAATCTTTCTTTCATTCATTCTAACTAATCTTTCTTCTTTTTTCTAACTAAACTTTCTTCTTTCTTTCTAACTAATCTTTCTTTCTTTCTGTCTTTCTAACTAATCTTTCTTTTTTCTTTCTTTCTAACTAATCTTTCTTTCTTTCGAACTAATCTTTCTTTCATTCATCCTTTCTAACTAATCTTTCTTCTTTTTTCTAACTAAACTTTCTTCTTTTTTTTCTAACTAATCTTTCATTCTTTTTAACTAATCTTTGTTTTTTTCTTTCTTTCTAACTAACCTTTCTTTCTAACTAATCTTTCTTTTCTTTCTAACTTATCGTTTTCTTTCTTTCTAACTATTCTGTCTTTCTAACTAATCCATCTATCAAACTTCAAACTATTTTAAACTTCTTCAAACTCTCTGGTCTGGCTTTTTCAAGCCAACTTAAAGTTTGTCTCATCAAACTTTTTTCTAGTTATTATTATTCTTCTTCTTACTCAAATTTACAACTCTAACTCCTCCTAGAGCTTTAACTCCACATACTCCAAACTCGGCACAGACACTCAAACTGTTCTGACTCGGTGTGCTATATCTTTTCAGACTGATTTGACTTTCAGATTTCTTAAAAATTAATATTAAACATCATAAAATTCCCATAGACTTTCATTGCAGCATGTTCAAAATGAGCCAAGGCTACGGTGGCCCAGTAGTGCACAACATAAAAACTCAAATCTAAACTTCCTGAAGCCCTAGACTCAATTAAACTACCATTCAATTTACTAATAAACTTCTATCTATCTATCTATCTATCTATCTATCTATCTATATAACCTATCTATCTTTCTATCTTTCTAACTATCTTTCTTTCTAACTAATCTATCTATCTAACTAATCTATTTATCTTTCTAACTAATCTATCTATCTATCTATCTATCTATCTATCTATCTATCTATCTATCTATCTATCTATCTATCTTTCTCTCTTTCTAACTAATCTACCTATCTTTCTATCTATCTTTCTTTCTAACTAATCTATCTATCTAACTAATCTATTTATCTTTCTAACTAATCTATCTATCTATCTATCTATCTATCTATTTATCTATCTATCTATCTATCTATCTTTCTAACTAATCTATCTATCTTTCTAACTAAACTATCTATCCACCTTTCTAACTAATCTATCTATCTATCTATCTAACTAATCTTTCTTTCTTTCTAACTAATCTATATTTCTTTCTTTCTTTCTAACTTTCTAACTAATCTTTCTTTCTAACTAATCTATCTTTCTTTCTAACTAATCTTTCTTTCATTCTTTCTAACTAATCTTTTTTCTTTCTAACTAATCTATCTTTCTTTCTTTCTAACTAATCTTTCTTTCATTCTTTCTAACCAATCTTTCTTTCTTTCTTTCTAACTAATCTTTCTTTCTTTCTAACTAATCTTTCTTTCTTTGTAACTAATCCATCTTTCTTTCTTTCTAACTAATCTTTATTTCTTTCTAACTAATCTTTATTTCTTTCTAACTGATCTATCTATCCTTCTTTCTTTTTAACTAATCTTTCTTTCTAACTAATCTATCTATCCTTCTTTCTTTCTAACTAATTTTTCTTTCTTTCTAACAAATCTCTCTTTCTTTCTTTCTAACTAATCTTTCTTTCTTTCTAACTAATCTTTCTTTCGTTCTAACAAATCTCTCTTTCTTTCTTTCTTTCTTTCTTTCTAACTAATCTTTCTTTCTTTCTTTCTTTCTAACTAATCTTTCTTTCTTTCTAAGTAATCCATCTTTCTTTCTTTCTAACTAGTCTTTCTTTCGTTCTAACTAATCTATCTTTCTTTCTAACTAATCTATCTTTCTTTCTTTTTAACGAATCCATCTATCTTTCTTTCTTTTTAACTAATCTATCTATCTATCATTCTTTCAAACTAATCCTTCTTTCTTTCTTTCTTTCTTTCTTTCTTTCTTTCTTTCTTTCTAACAAATCTTTCTTTCTTTCTTTCTAACTAATTTTTCTTTCTTTCTAACTAATGTTTCTTTCTTTCTTTCTAACTAATTTTCTTTCTTTCCAACAAATCTGTCTTTCTTTCTTACTGATCTATCTTTCTTTCTAACTAACTAATCTTTCTTTCTAACTGATCATCTTTTCTTTCTTTCTTTCTTTCTTTCTTTCTTTCTTTCTTTCTCTTTCTTTCTAACTATTTTTCTTTCTTTCTTTCTAACTAATCTTTCTTTCTTTCTTTCTAACAAATTTTTCTTTCTTTCTAACTAATCTTTCTTTCTTTCTAACAAATTTTTCTTTCTTTCTAACTAATCTTTCTTTCTTTCTTACTGATCTATCTTTCTTTCTAACTAATCTTTCTTTCTTTCTTTCTAACTAATCTTTCTTTTTTTCTTTCTAACTAATCTTTCTTTCTATCTTTCTAACTAATTTTTTTTCTTTCTAACTAATTTTCTTTCTTTCTTTCTAACTAATTTTCTTTCTTCTTTCTTTCTAACTAATCTTTCTTTCTTTCTAACTAATCTATCTTTCTTTATTTCTAACTTATCTTTCTTTCTTTCTAACTAATCTTTCTTTCTTTCTAACTAATCTTTCTTTCTTTCTAATCAATCTTTCTTTCTTTCTTTCTTTCTTTCTTTCTTTCTTTCTTTCTTTCTAACTAATCATTCTTTTTTCTTTCTAACTAATCTTTCTTTCTTTCTTTCTAACTAATCTTTCTTTCTTTCTAATTATCTTTCTTTCTTTCTAACTAATCTATCTTTCTTTCTAACTAATCCATCTTTCTTTTTTCTTTCTTTCTTCCCAACTAATCTCTTTCTTTCTTTCTTTCTTTCTTTCTTTCTTTCTTTCTTTCTTTCTTTCTTTCTTTCTTCCTAACTGATCTATATTTCTTTCTATCTTATCTTTCTTTTTTCTAACTTATCTTTCTTTCTTTCTTTCTTTCTTTCTTTCTTAATGATCTATCTTTCTTTCTAACTAATCTTTCTTTCTTTCTTTCTAACTAATCTTTCTTTCTTTCTTTCTAACTAATTGTCTTTCTTTCTTTCTAACTAATCCAACTTTCTTTTTTCTTTCTTTCTTTCCAACTAATCTCTTTCTTTCTTTCTTTCTTTCTTTCTAACAAATCTTTCTTTCTTTCTAACTAATTTTTCTTTCTTTCTAACTAATGTTTCTTTCTTTCTTTCCAACAAATCTGTCTTTCTTTCTTACTGATCTATCTTTCTTTCTAACTAACTAATCTTTCTTTCTAACTGATCATCTTTTCTTTCTTTCTTTCTTTCTTTCTTTCTTTCTTTCTTTCTTTCTTTCTTTCTCTTTCTTTCTAACTAATTTTCTTTCTTTCTTTCTAACTAATCTTTCTTTCTTTCTTTCTAACTAATTTTTCTTTCTTTCTAACTAATCTTTCTTTCTTTCTAACTATTTTTTCTTTCTTTCTAACTAATCTTTCTTTCTTTCTTACTGATCTATCTTTCTTTCTAACTAATCTTTCTTTCTTTCTTTCTTTCTAACTAATCTTTCTTTTTTTCTTTCTATCTAACTAATCTTTCTTTCTATCTTTCTAACTAATTTTTCTTTCTTTCTAACTAATTATCTTTCTTTCTTTCTTTCTAACTAATTTTCTTTCTTCTTTCTTTCTAACTAATCTTTCTTTCTTTCTAACTAATCTATCTTTCTTTATTTCTAACTTATCTTTCTTTCTTTCTAACTAATCTTTCTTTCTTTCTAACTAATCTTTCTTTCTTTCTAATCAATCTTTCTTTCTTTCTTTCTTTCTAACTAATCATTCTTTTTTTCTTTCTAACTAATCTTTCTTTCTTTCTTTCTAACTAATCTTTCTTTCTTTCTAATTATCTTTCTTTCTTTCTAACTAATCTATCTTTCTTTCTAACTAATCCATCTTTCTTTTTTCTTTCTTTCTTTCTAACTAATCATTCTTTTTTTCTTTCTAACTAATCTTTCTTTCTTTCTTTCTAACTAATCTTTCTTTCTTTCTTTCTAATTATCTTTCTTTCTTTCTAACTAATCTATCTTTCTTTCTAACTAATCCATCTTTCTTTTTTCTTTCTTTCTTCCCAACTAATCTCTTTCTTTCTTTCTTTCTTTCTTTCTTCCTTACTGATCTATATTTCTTTCTATCTTATCTTTCTTTTTTCTAACTTATCTTTCTTTCTTTCTTTCTTTCTTAATGATCTATCTTTCTTTCTAACTAATCTTTCTTTCTTTCTTTCTAACTAATCTTTCTTTCTTTCTTTCTTTCTAACTAATTATCTTTCTTTCTTTCTAACTAATCCAACTTTCTTTTTTTTTCTTTCTTTCCAACTAATCTCTTTCTTTCTTTCTTTCTTTCTTTCAAATTATCTTTCTTTCTTTCTAACTAATCTTTCTTTATTTCTTTCTAACTAATCTTTTCTTTATTTCTTTCTTACTAATCTTTCTTTCTTTCTTTCTAACTAATCCATCCTTCTTTCTTTCTGACTAATCCATCTTTCTTTCTAACCAATCCATCTTTCTTTCTTACTAATCTATCTTTCTTTCTAACTAATGTTTCTTTATTTCTAACTTTCTTTCTAACTAATCTTTCTTTATTTCTTTCTAACTAATCCATCCTTCTTTCTTTCTGACTAATCCATCTTTCTTTCTAACTAATCTCAATCTGAAAGAAAGAGACTCTCTTTCTCTATGTACTATCTATCTATCTATCTATCTATCTATCTATCTAACTACTCTTTCTTTCTTTCTAACTAATCTATCTTTCTTTCTAACTAACTAATCTTTCTTTCTTTCTAACTAATCTTTCTTTCTTTCTAATTATCTTTCTTTCTTTCTAACTAATCTATCTTTCTTTCTAACTAATCCATCTTTCTTTTTTCTTTCTTTCTTCCCAACTAATCTCTTTCTTTCTTTCTTTCTTTCTTTCTTTCTTTCTTTCTTTCTTTCTTTCTTTCTTTCTTCCTAACTGATCTATATTTCTTTCTATCTTATCTTTCTTTTTTCTAACTTATCTTTCTTTCTTTCTTTCTTTCTTAATGATCTATCTTTCTTTCTAACTAATCTTTCTTTCTTTCTTTCTAACTAATCTTTCTTTCTTTCTTTCTAACTAATTATCTTTCTTTCTTTCTAACTAATCCAACTTTCTTTTTTCTTTCTTTCTTTCCAACTAATCTCTTTCTTTCTTTCTTTCTTTCTTTCTTTCTTTCTTTCTTTCTTTCTTTCTTTCTAACAAATCTTTCTTTCTTTCTAACTAATTTTCTTTCTTTCTAACTAATGTTTCTTTCTTTCTTTCTAACAAATTTTTCTTTCTTTCTTTCCAACAAATCTGTCTTTCTTTCTTACTGATCTATCTTTCTTTCTAACTAACTAATCTTTCTTTCTAACTGATCATCTTTTCTTTCTTTCTTTCTTTCTTTCTTTCTTTCTTTCTTTCTTTCTTTCTCTTTCTTTCTAACTAATCTTTCTTTCTTTCTTTCTAACTAATTTTTCTTTCTTTCTAACTGATCTTTCTTTCTTTCTAACTATTTTTTCTTTCTTTCTAACTAATCTTTCTTTCTTTCTTACTGATCTATCTTTCTTTCTAACTAATCTTTCTTTCTTTCTTTCTTTCTAACTAATCTTTCTTTTTTTCTTTCTATCTAACTAATCTTTCTTTCTATCTATCTAACTAATTTTTCTTTCTTTCTAACTAATTATCTTTCTTTCTTTCTTTCTAACTAATTTTCTTTCTTCTTTCTTTCTAACTAATCTTTCTTTCTTTCTAACTAATCTATCTTTCTTTATTTCTAACTTATCTTTCTTTCTTTCTAACTAATCTTTCTTTCTTTCTAACTAATCTTTTTTTCTTTCTAATCAATCTTTCTTTCTTTCTTTCTTTCTTTCTTTCTTTCTAACTAATCATTCTTTTTTTCTTTCTAACTAATCTTTCTTTCTTTCTTTCTAACTAATCTTTCTTTTTTTCTAATTATCTTTCTTTCTTTCTAACTAATCTATCTTTCTTTCTAACTAATCCATCTTTCTTTTTTCTTTCTTTCTTCCCAACTAATCTCTTTCTTTCTTTCTTTCTTTCTTTCTTTCTTTCTTTCTTTCTTTCTTTCTTTCTTTCTTTCTTCCTAACTGATCTATATTTCTTTCTATCTTATCTTTCTTTTTTCTAACTTATCTTTCTTTCTTTCTTTCTTTCTTAATGATCTATCTTTCTTTCTAACTAATCTTTCTCTTTCTTTCTAACTAATCTTTCTTTCTTTCTTTCTTTCTAACTAATTATCTTTCTTTCTTTCTAACTAATCCAACTTTCTTTTTTCTTTCTTTCTTTCCAACTAATCTCTTTCTTTCTTTCTTTCTTTCTTTCTTTCTTTCTAACAAATCTTTCTTTCTTTCTAACTAATTTTTCTTTCTTTCTAACTAATGTTTCTTTCTTTCTTTCTAACTAATTTTTCTTTCTTTCTTTCCAACAAATCTGTCTTTCTTTCTTACTGATCTATCTTTCTTTCTAACTAACAAATCTTTCTTTCTAACTGATCATCTTTTCTTTTTTCTTTCTTTCTTTCTTTCTTTCTTTCTTTCTTTCTTTCTCTTTCTTTCTAACTAATTTTCTTTCTTTCTTTCTAACTAATCTTTATTTCTTTCTTTCTAACTAATTTTTCTTTCTTTCTAACTAATCTTTCTTTCTTTCTAACTATTTTTTCTTTCTTTCTAACTAATCTTTCTTTCTTTCTTACTGATCTATCTTTCTTTCTAACTAATCTTTCTTTCTTTCTTTCTAACTAATCTTTCTTTTTTTCTTTCTATCTAACTAATCTTTCTTTCTATCTTTCTAACTAATTTTTCTTTCTTTCTAACTAATTATCTTTCTTTCTTTCTTTCTAACTAATTTTCTTTCTTCTTTCTTTCTAACTAATCTTTCTTTCTTTCTAACTAATCTATCTTTCTTTATTTCTAACTTATCTTTCTTTCTTTCTAACTAATCTTTCTTTCTTTCTAACTAATCTTTCTTTCTTTCTAATCAATCTTTCTTTCTTTCTTTCTTTCTAACTAATCATTCTTTTTTTCTTTCTAACTAATCTTTCTTTCTTTCTTTCTTTCTAACTAATCTTTCTTTCTTTCTAATTATCTTTCTTTCTTTCTAACTAATCTATCTTTCTTTCTAACTAATCCATCTTTCTTTTTTCTTTCTTTCTTCCCAACTAATCTCTTTCTTTCTTTCTTTCTTTCTTTCTTTCTTTCTTCCTTACTGATCTATATTTCTTTCTATCTTATCTTTCTTTTTTCTAACTTATCTTTCTTTCTTTCTTTCTTAATGATCTATCTTTCTTTCTAACTAATCTTTCTTTCTTTCTAACTAATCTTTCTTTCTTTCTTTCTAACTAATTATCTTTCTTTCTTTCTAACTAATCCAACTTTTATTTTTTTTCTTTCTTTCCAACTAATCTCTTTCTTTCTTTCTTTCTTTCTTTCTTTCTTTCTTTCTTTCTCTTTCTTTCTAACTAATTTTCTTTCTTTCTTTCTAACTAATCTTTATTTCTTTCTTTCTAACTAATTTTTCTTTCTTTCTAACTAATCTTTCTTTCTTTCTAACTATTTTTTCTTTCTTTCTAACTAATCTTTCTTTCTTTCTTACTGATCTATCTTTCTTTCTAACTAATCTTTCTTTCTTTCTTTCTTTCTAACTAATCTTTCTTTTTTTCTTTCTATCTAACTAATCTTTCTTTCTATCTTTCTAACTAATTTTTCTTTCTTTCTAACTAATTATCTTTCTTTCTTTCTTTCTAACTAATTTTCTTTCTTCTTTCTTTCTAACTAATCTTTCTTTCTTTCTAACTAATCTATCTTTCTTTATTTCTAACTTATCTTTCTTTCTTTCTAACTAATCTTTCTTTCTTTCTAACTAATCTTTCTTTCTTTCTAATCAATCTTTCTTTCTTTCTTTCTTTCTAACTAATCATTCTTTTTTTCTTTCTAACTAATCTTTCTTTCTTTCTTTCTAACTAATCTTTCTTTCTTTCTAATTATCTTTCTTTCTTTCTAACTAATCTATCTTTCTTTCTAACTAATCCATCTTTCTTTTTTCTTTCTTTCTTCCCAACTAATCTCTTTCTTTCTTTCTTTCTTTCTTTCTTTCTTTCTTTCTTTCTTTCTTTCTTTCTTTCTTTCTTCCTTACTGATCTATATTTCTTTCTATCTTATCTTTCTTTTTTCTAACTTATCTTTCTTTCTTTCTTTCTTAATGATCTATCTTTCTTTCTAACTAATCTTTCTTTCTTTCTTTCTAACTAATCTTTCTTTCTTTCTTTCTAACTAATTATCTTTCTTTCTTTCTAACTAATCCAACTTTCTTTTTTTTTCTTTCTTTCCAACTAATCTCTTTCTTTCTTTCTTTCTTTCTTTCTTTCTTTCTTTCTTTCTTTCTTTCAAATTATCTTTCTTTCTTTCCAACTAATCTTTCTTTATTTCTTTCTAACTAATCTTTTCTTTATTTCTTTCTTACTAATCTTTCTTTCTTTCTTTCTAACTAATCCATCCTTCTTTCTTTCTGACTAATCCATCTTTCTTTCTAACCAATCCATCTTTCTTTCTTACTAATCTATCTTTCTTTCTAACTAATGTTTCTTTATTTCTAACTTTCTTTCTAACTAATCTTTCTTTCTTTCTTTCTAACTAATCCATCCTTCTTTCTTTCTGACTAATCCATCTTTCTTTCTAACTAATCTCAATCTGAAAGAAAGAGACTCTCTTTCTCTATGTACTATCTATCTATCTATCTATCTATCTATCTATCTATCTATCTATCTATCTAACTACTCTTTCTTTCTTTCTAACTAATCTATCTTTCTTTCTAACTAACTAATCTTTCTTTCTTTCTAACTAATCTTTCTTTCTAACTAATTTTTCTTTCTTTCTAACTAATCTTTCTTTCTTTCTAACTAATCTTTCTTTCTTTCTAACTAATCTTTCTTTCTTTCTAAATAATCTTTCTTTCTTTCTAACTAATCTATCTTTCTTTCTTTCTAACTTATCTTTCTTTCTTTCTAACTAATTTTTCTTTCTTTCTAACTAATCTTTCTTTCTTTCTTTCTAACTAATCTTTCTTTCTAACTAATTTTTCTTTCTTTCTAACTAATCTTTCTTTCTTTCTTTCTTTCTAACTAATCTTTTTTTCTAACTAATTTTTCTTTCTTTCTAACTAATCTTTCTTTTTTCTTACTGATCTATCTTTCTTTCTAACTGATCATCTTTTCTTTCTTTCTATCTTTCTTTCTTTCTTTCTAACTAATTTTCTTTCTTTCTTTCTTACTTTCTTTCTTTCTTTCTAACTAATCTTTCTTACTAATCTTTCTTTCTTTCTTTCTTTCTATCTAATCTTTCTTTCTTTCTAACTAATCTTGCTTTCTTTCTAACTAATCTATCTTTCTAATTTAACTTTCTTTCTTTCTAACTCTCTTTCTTTCTTTCTTTCTAACTAATCTTTCTTTTTTTCTTTCTAACTACTCTTTTTCTAACTAATCTTTCTTTCTTTCTTTCTAACTAATCTTTCTTTCTTTCTAGCTAATTATCTTTCTTTCTTTCTAACTAATCTATTTTTCTTTCTAACTAATCCATCTTTCTTTTTTCTTTCTTTCTTTCCAACTAATCTCTTTCTTTCTTTCCTTCTTACTGATCTATCTTTCTTTCTATCTTATCTTTCTTTTTTTCTAACTAATCTTTCTTTCTTTCTAATTATCTTTCTTTCTTTCTTTATAACTAATCTTTCTTTTTACCTAATCTTTCTTTCTTTTTTCTTTCTTTCTTTCCAACTAATCTCTTTCTTTCTTTCTTTCTTTCTCTTTCTTTCTTTCTTGCTTTCTTTCTTACTGATCTATCTATCTTATCTTTCTTTCTTTCTTTCTAACTAATCTTTCTTTATTTCTTTCTAACTATTCTTTTCTTTTTTCTTTCTAACTATTATTTCTTTCTTAATAATCCATCCTTCTTTCTTTCTGACTAATCCATCTTTCTTTCTTTCTGACTAATCCATCTTTCTTTCTAACTAATCCATCTTTCTTTCTTTCTAACTAATCTATCTTTCTTTCTAACTAATCTTTCTTTCTTTCTAAATTTCTTTCTAACTAATCTTTCTTTCTTTCTAACTAATTCATCCTTCTTTCTTTCTGACTAATCCATCTTTCTTTCTAACTAATCCATCTTTCTTTCTTTCTAACTAATCTATCTTTCTTTCTAACTAATCTTTCTTTCTTTCTAAATTTCTTTCTAACTAATCTTTCTTTCTTTCTAACTAATTCATCATTCTTTCTTTCTGACTAATCCATCTTTCTTTCTTTCTAACTAATCTTTCTTTCATTCTTTCTAACTAATCTTTCTTTCTTTCTACGTAATCCATCTTTCTTTCTTTCTAACTAATCTATCTTTCTTTCTTTTTAACTAATCTATCTATCTTTCTTTCTAACTAATCTATCTATCTTTCTTTTTAACTAATCTATCTATCTTTCTTTCTTTTTAACTAATCTATCTATCTTTCTTTCTTTCTAACTAATCTTTCTTTCTAACTAATCTTTCTTTCTTTCTTTCTTTCTTACTGATCTATCTTTCTAACTAACTAATCTTTCTTTCTTTCTAACTAATCTTTCTTTCTTTCTAACTAATCTTTCTTTCTTTTGTAACTAATCTTTCTTTCTTTCTAACTAATCTTTCTTTCTTTCTAACTAATCTTTCTTTCTAACTAACTAATCTTTTTCTAACTGATGATCTTTTCTTTCTTTCTTTCTTTCTGACAAATTTTCTTTCTTTCTTTCTAACTAATCTTTCTTTCTTTCATTCTTTCTAACTAATCTTTCTTTCTTTCTAAGTAATCCATCTTTCTTTCTTTCTTTCTTTCTTTCTAACTAGTCTTTCTTTCTTTCTTTTTAACTAATCTATCTATCTTTCTTTCTTTTTAACTAATCTATATATCTTTCTTTCTAACTAATCTATCTATCTTTCTTTCTTTTTAACTAATCTATCTATCTTTCTTTCTTTTTAACTAATCCTTCTTTCTTTCTTTCTAACTAATCTTTCTTTCTTTCTTCCTTTTTCTTTCTTTCTTTCTTTCTTTCTTTCTTTCTTTCTTTCTTTCTAACTAATCTTTCTTCTCTCTTTCTTCTTTCTTTCTTTCTTCTCTCTTTCTTCTTTCTTTCTTTCTTTCTTTTCTTTCTAACTAATCTTTCTTCTTTCTTTCTAACTAATTTTCTTTCTTTCTTTCTTTCTTTCTTTCTTTCTAACTAATCTTTCTTTCTTTCTTTCTTTCTAACTAATCTTTCTTTCTTCCTAATATTTCTTTCTTTTTTTTTTCTTTCTTTCTTTCTTTCTTTCTTTCTTTCTTTCTTTCTTTCTTTCTTTCTTTCTTTCTAACTAATCTTTCTTCTTTCTTTCTTTCTTCCTAATATTTCTTTCTTTTTTCTTTCTTTCTTTCTCTTTCTTTCTTTCTTTCTAACTAATCTTTCTTTCTTTCTAACTAATCTTTCTTTCTTTCTTTCTTTCTTTCTTTCTTTCTAACTAATCTTCTTTCTTTCTTTCTTTCTTTCTTTCTTTCTTTCTTTCTTACTTTCTAACTAATCTTTCTTCTTTCTTTCTTTCTTTCTTTCTTTCTTTCTTTCTTTCTAACTAATCTTTCTTTCTTTCTAACTAATCTTTCTTTCTTTCTTTCTTTCTTTCTTTCTTTCTTTCTTTCTAACTAATCTTTCTTTCTTTCTCTCTTTCTTTCTTTCTTTCTTTCTTTCTAACTAATCTTTCTTTCTTTCATTCTTTCTAACTAATCTTTCTTTCTTTCTAAGTAATCCATCTTTCTTTCTTTCTTTCTAACTAGTCTTTCTTTCTTTCTTTTTAACTAATCTATCTATCTTTCTTTCTTTTTAACTAATCTATATATCTTTCTTTCTTTTTAACTAATCTATCTATCTATCTTTCTTTTTAACTAATCTATCTATCTATCTTTGTTTCTAACTAATCTTTCTTTCTTTCTTTCTTCTCTCTTTCTTCTTTCTTTCTTTCTTTCTTTCTTTCTTTCTTTCTTTTCTTTCTAACTAATCTTTCTTTCTTTCTTTCTTTCTTTCTTTCTTTCTTTCTATCTAACTAATCTTCTTTCTTTCTTCTTTCTTTCTTCTTCCTAATATTTCTTTCTTTTTTCTTTCTTTCTTTCTTTCTTTCTTTCTTTCTTTCTTTCTTTCTTTCTTTCTTTCTAACTAATCTTTCTTTCTTTCTAACTAATCTTTCTTTCTTTCTTTCTAACTAATCTTCTTTCTTTCTTTCTTTCTTTCTTTCTTTCTTACTTTCTAACTAATCTTTCTTCTTTCTTTCTTTCTTTCTTTCTTTCTTTCTAACTAATCTTTCTTCTTTCTTTCTTTCTTTCTTTCTTTCTAACTAATCTTTCTTCTTTCTTTCTTTCTTTCTCTCTTTCTAACTAATCTTTCTTCTTTCTTTCTTTCTTTCTTTCTTTCTTTCTAACTAATCTTTCTTTCTTTATAACTAATCTTTCTTCTTTCTTTCTTTCTTTCTTTCTAACTAATCTTTCTTCTTTCTTTCTTTCTTTCTTTCTTTCTTTCTTTCTAACTAATCTTTCTTCTTTCTTTCTTTCTTTCTTTCTTTCTTTCTTTCTTTCTTTCTTTCTTTCTTTCTCTCTTTCTTTCTTTCTTTCTTTCTAACTAATCTTTCTTCTTTCTTTCTTTCTTTCTTTCTTTCTTTCTTTCTTCCTTTCTAACTAATCTTTCTTTCTTTCTTTCTAACTAGTCTTTCTTTCTTTCTTTTTAACTAATCTATCTATCTTTCTTTCTTTTTAACTAATCTATATATCTTTCTTTCTTTCTTTCTTTCTCTCTTTCTTTCTTTCTTTCTTTCTTCCTAATATTTCTTTCTTTTTTCTTTCTTTCTTTCTTTCTTTCTTTCTTTCTTTCTTTCTTTCTAACTAATCTTTCTTTCTTTCTAACTAATCTTTCTTTCTTTCTTTCTTTCTTTCTAACTAATCTTCTTTCTTTCTTTCTTTCTTTCTTTCTAACTAATCTTTCTTCTTTCTTTCTTTCTTTCTTTCTTTCTTTCTAACTAATCTTTCTTCTTTCTTTCTTTCTTTCTTTCTTTCTTTCTTCCTTTCTAACTAATCTTTCTTTCTTTCTTTCTAACTAGTCTTTCTTTCTTTCTTTTTAACTAATCTATCTATCTTTCTTTCTTTTTAACTAATCTATATATCTTTCTTTCTTTCTTTCTTTCTCTCTTTCTTTCTTTCTTTCTTTCTTCCTAATATTTCTTTCTTTTTTCTTTCTTTCTTTCTTTCTTTCTTTCTTTCTTTCTTTCTTTCTTTCTTTCTAACTAATCTTTCTTTCTTTCTAACTAATCTTTCTTTCTTTCTTTCTTTCTTTCTAACTAATCTTCTTTCTTTCTTTCTTTCTTTCTTTCTAACTAATCTTTCTTCTTTCTTTCTTTCTTTCTTTCTTTCTTTCTTTCTTTCTTTCTTTCTTTCTAACTAATCTTTCTTCTTTCTTTCTTTCTTTCTTTCTTCCTTTCTAACTAATCTTTCTTTCTTTCTTTCTAACTAGTCTTTCTTTCTTTCTTTTTAACTAATCTATCTATCTTTCTTTCTTTTTAACTAATCTATATATCTTTCTTTCTTTCTTTCTTTCTCTCTTTCTTTCTTTCTTTCTTTCTTTCTAACTAATCTTTCTTCTTTCTTTCTTTCTTTCTTCCTAATATTTCTTTCTTTTTTCTTTCTTTCTTTCTTTCTTTCTTTCTTTCTTTCTTTCTTTCTTTCTTTCTTTCTAACTAATCTTTCTTCTTTCTTTCTTTCTTTCTTTCTTTCTTTCTTTCTTTCTTTCTTCCTTTCTAACTAATCTTTCTTTCTTTGTTTCTAACTAGTCTTTCTTTCTTTCTTTTTAACTAATCTATCTATCTTTCTTTCTTTTTAACTAATCTATATATCTTTCTTTCTTTCTTTCTCTCTTTCTTTCTTCTTTCTTTCTTTCTTTCTTCCTAATATTTCTTTCTTTTTTCTTTCTTTCTTTCTTTCTTTCTTTCTTTCTTTCTTTCTTTCTTTCTTTCTAACTAATCTTTCTTTCTTTCTTTCTTTCTTTCTTTCTTTCTTTCGTTAATTCATCTAAATCATCTAAATCGACAACTTGTATGTTAGATCCTATACCGACTAAGCTACTGAAAGAGATGTTTCCAGAGGTCATATATCCTCTTCTTAATATCATTAATTCATCTTTGTCTCTAGGATACGTACCAAAAACCTTTAAACTGGCTATGATAAAACCGCTTGTTAAAAAAACACAACTTGATCCTACAGAATTAGTCAATTACAGGCCGATCTCGAATCTGCCTTTTCTGTCAAAGATATTAGAAAAAGCAGTATCTTCACAACTGTGTTCCTTTCTAGAAAGAAATGATATCTGCGAGGATTTTCAGTCCGGATTTAGACCGTACCATAGCACTGAGACCGCTCTCATTAGAGTCACAAATGATTTGCTCTTATCATCCGATCGTGGTTGTATCTCTCTATTAGTGTTACTCGATCTTAGTGCTGCATTTGACACAATTGACCACAACATTCTTTTAAATAGACTAGAAAACTATGTGGGCATTAGTGGAATTGCACTAGCATGGTTTAAATCATACTTATCTGACCGTTATCAGTTTGTAGCAGTAAATGAAGAGATGTCTTATCGATCACAAGTTCAGTATGGCGTACCACAAGGCTCAGTACTAGGACCGCTGCTGTTCACTCTGTACATGCTACCATTAGGAGATATCATTAGGAAACATGGAGTTAGCTTTCACTGTTATGCCGATGATACTCAGCTGTATATTTCTTCAAAACCCAACGAAACTTACCAATTCACAAAATTAACGGAATGCATAGCTGATATAAAAAATTGGATGACTAGTAATTTCCTACTACTAAATTCTGAAAAGACAGAGATTCTAATTATTGGACAAAAAACTTCCACACGTAATAACCCAGAATACTGTCTAACACTTGATGGCTGCTCTGTCAAGTCTTCGTCGTCGGTTAGGAACCTGGGTGTGCTCTTTGATACCAACCTTTCTTTTGAAAGCCACGTGTCTAGTATCTGTAAAACTGCATTTTTCCATCTTAAAAATATATCTAAAATACGCCATATGCTCTCATTGGGAAATGCGGAACAATTAGTCCATGCGTTCATGACCTCAAGGCTAGATTATTGTAATGCTCTACTGGGTGGTTGCCCTGCACGCTTAATAAATAAACTACAGCTAGTTCAAAACGCCGCAGCTCGAGTTCTTACCAGAACCAGGAAATATGACCATATTAGCCCGGTTCTGTCAACACTGCATTGGCTCCCTATTAAACATCGTATAAATTTTAAAATATTGTTGATTACCTACAAAGCACTAAATGGTTTAGCTCCGCAGTACTTGAGCGAGCTCTTAACGTATTATAGTCCTTCACGTCCATTGCGATCTCAAAATTCCGGTCAGTTGATAATACCTAGAATATCTAAATCGACTGCAGGCGGTAGATCCTTTTCCTATTTAGCACCAAAACTTTGGAACAGTCTTCCTACCATTGTCCGGGAAGCAGACACACTCTGTCAGTTCAAAGCTAGACTAAAAACACATCTCTTTGACCTAGCATACACATAACGCACTATAGACTTCTATAAATTCAATGTTAGGCTGCATAGATTAGGTCAGCCGGAACTGGGAACACTTCCCTTCAATCTTGATGTACTCGCTACATCATAAGAAGAATGGCATCTACGCTAATATTAGTGTCTTTGTTTATCCCGAGGTTTTCCCGCAGCCTGCCGGATCCAGGCCGTGTCCAGATCTGACGAAGGAGATCCGCCTGGACCCGATGACAATGCAGTGCTGAAGTGTCCACTATCCTCTCCCTATGGAGGATCCCTTTCCCACTCTACAGATAAAGCGTTGTGAATTCCGGCTCGCGTACCCCGAAGTGATAAAATAAAACAAAATTCTGTATCAAAATTTATAGGCAAGAAAAGTAGTTTGTTTAGGCTGGGTTGTATGAATTATAAACCTGCGCACATATTTTAAAAAGCACATAACTATAGAATCAATTCTGAATGAGCATGTGAACGCCGTCAGCGTTAATCACAGGTTCGCGTTTAAAAGTCTGATCATTTAGACGGAGGTGAATCAATCAAAGTTAACTTTAGCTGGAAATAACATTATTCAAGAACCGCTATAATGCCAAAACAATCTGTTACCTTAAATTATATGTTTATCTCTGTAAAGCTGCTTTGAAACAATCCATTGTTAAAAGCGCTATATAAATGAAGATGACTTGACTTGACTTTCTTTCTTTCTAACTAATCTTCTTTCTTTCTTTCTTTCTTTTTTTCTAACTAATCTTTCTTCTTTCTTTCTTTCTTTCTTTCTTTCTCTCTTTCTAACTAATCTTTCTTCTTTCTTTCTTTCTTTCTTTCTTTCTTTCTAACTAATCTTTCTTTCTTTCTAACTAATCTTTCTTCTTTCTTTCTTTCTTTCTTTCTTTCTTTCTTTCTTTCTTTCTTTCTTTCTTTCTTTCTTTCTTTCTAACTAATCTTTCTTTCTTTCTAACTAATCTTTCTTCTTTCTTTCTTTCTTTCTTTCTTTCTTTCTTTCTTTCTAACTAATCTTTCTTCTTTCTTTCTTTCTAACTAATCTTTCTTTCTTTCTTTCTTTCTTTCTTGCTCTCTTTCTTTCTTTCTTTCTTTCTTTCTTTCTAACTAATCTTTCTTCTTTCTTTCTTTCTTTCTTCCTTTCTAACTAATCTTTCTTTCTTTCTTTCTTTCTAACTAGTCTTTCTTTCTTTCTTTTTAACTAATCTATCTATCTTTCTTTCTTTTTAACTAATCTATATATCTTTCTTTCTTTTTAATTAATCTATCTATCTATCTTTCTTTTTAACTAATCTATCTATCTATCTTTGTTTCTAACTAATCCTTCTTTCTTTCTTTCTTTCTTTCTTTCTTACTAATCTTTCTTCTCTCTTTCTTTCTTTCTTTCTTTCTTTCTTTCTTTCTTTCTTCTCTGTTCTTTCTTTCTTTCTTTCTTTCTAACTAGTCTTTCTTTCTTTCTTTCTTTCTTTCTTTCTTTCTTTCTTTCTAACTAATCTTTCTTTCTTTCTAACTAATCTTTCTTCTTTCTTTCTTTCTTTCTTTCTTTCTTTCTTTCTTTCTTTCTTTCTAACTAATCTTTCTTCTTTCTTTCTTTCTTTCTTTCTTTCTTTCTTTCTTTCTTTCTTTCTTTCTTGCTCTCTTTCTTTCTTTCTTTCTTTCTTTCTTTCTAACTAATCTTTCTTCTTTCTTTCTTTCTTTCTTCCTTTCTAACTAATCTATCTTTCTTTCTTTCTTTCTAACTAGTCTTTCTTTCTTTCTTTTTAACTAATCTATCTATCTTTCTTTCTTTTTAACTAATCTATATATCTTTCTTTCTTTTTAATTAATCTATCTATCTATCTTTCTTTTTAACTAATCTATCTATCTATCTTTGTTTCTAACTAATCCTTCTTTCTTTCTTTCTTTCTTTCTTTCTTACTAATCTTTCTTCTCTCTTTCTTTCTTTCTTTCTTTCTTTCTTTCTTCTCTGTTCTTTCTTTCTTTCTTTCTTTCTTTCTAACTAGTCTTTCTTTCTTTCTTTCTTTTTAACTAATCTATCTATCTTTCTTTCTTTCTTTTTAACTAATCTATATATCTTTCTTTCTTTTTAATTAATCTATCTATCTATCTTTCTTTTTAACTAATCTATCTATCTATCTTTGTTTCTAACTAATCCTTCTTTCTTTCTTTCTTTTTCTTTCTAACTAATCTTTCTTTCTTTCTTTATTTCTTTCTAACTAATCTTTCTTTCTTTCTTTCTTTCTTTCTTTCTTTCTTTCTTTCTAACTAATCTTCTTTCTTTCTTTCTTTCTTTCTTCCTTACTTTCTAACTAATCTTTCCTCTTTCTTTCTTTCTTTTTTCTTTCTATTTTTCTTTCTTCTTTCTTTCATTCTTTTTTACTAATCTTTTTTCTATCTATCTTTCTTTCTTTCTTTCTTTCTTTCTTTCTTTCTTTCTTTCTTTCTTTCTAACTAATCTAATTTTCTAACAAATCTTTTTTTCTTTCAACCTAATCTTTCTTTCTTTCTAACTAATCTATCTTTCTTTCTTTCTAAATAATCTATCTATCTTTATTTCTTTCTAACTAAACTTTCTTTCTTTCTAACTAATCTATCTATCTTTCTTTCTAACTAATCTATCTTTCTTTCTTTCTAACTAATCTATCTTTCTAACTAGTCTATCTTTTTTCTAACTAATCTATCTTATTTTCTTTCTAACTAATCTTTCTTTCTATCTAATTATCTTTCTTTCTTTCTTTATAATTAATCTTTCTTTCTTTTTACCTAATCTTTCTTGCCAACTAATCTCTTTCTTTCTTTCTTTCTTTCTTTCTTTCTTTCTTTCTTTCTAACTAATCTTTCTTCTTTCTTTCTTTCTTTCTTTCTTTCTTTCTTTCTTTCTAACTAATCTTTCTTCTTTCTTTCTTTCTTTCTTTCTTTCTTTCTTTCTTTCTTTCTTTCTTTCTTTCTTTCTTTCTTCCTTTCTAACTAATCTTTCTTTCTTTCTTTCTAACTAGTCTTTCTTTCTTTCTTTTTAACTAATCTATCTATCTTTCTTTCTTTTTAACTAATCTATATATCTTTCTTTCTTTCTTTCTTTCTCTCTTTCTTTCTTTCTTTCTTTCTTCCTAATATTTCTTTCTTTTTTCTTTCTTTCTTTCTTTCTTTCTTTCTTTCTTTCTTTCTTTCTTTCTTTCTTTCTAACTAATCTTTCTTTCTTTCTAACTAATCTTTCTTTCTTTCTTTCTTTCTTTCTAACTAATCTTTCTTTCTTTCTTTCTTTCTTTCTTTCTTTCTTTCTAACTAATCTTTCTTCTTTCTTTCTTTCTTTCTTTCTTTCTTTCTTTCTTTCTTTCTTTCTTTCTTTCTTTCTTTCTTCCTTTCTAACTAATCTTTCTTTCTTTCTTTCTAACTAGTCTTTCTTTCTTTCTTTTTAACTAATCTATCTATCTTTCTTTCTTTTTAACTAATCTATATATCTTTCTTTCTTTCTTTCTCTCTTTCTTTCTTTCTTTCTTTCTAACTAATCTTTCTTCTTTCTTTCTTTCTTTCTTCCTAATATTTCTTTCTTTTTTCTTTCTTTCTTTCTTTCTTTCTTTCTTTCTTTCTTTCTTTCTTTCTAACTAATCTTTCTTCTTTCTTTCTTTCTTTCTTTCTTTCTTTCTTTCTTTCTTTCTTTCTTTCTTCCTTTCTAACTAATCTTTCTTTCTTTCTTTCTAACTAGTCTTTCTTTCTTTCTTTTTAACTAATCTATCTATCTTTCTTTCTTTTTAACTAATCTATATATCTTTCTTTCTTTCTTTCTCTCTTTCTTTCTTCTTTCTTTCTTTCTTTCTTCCTAATATTTCTTTCTTTTTTCTTTCTTTCTTTCTTTCTTTCTTTCTTTCTTTCTTTCTTTCTAACTAATCTTTCTTTCTTTCTTTCTTTCTTTCTAACTAATCTTCTTTCTTTCTTTCTTTCTTTTTTTCTAACTAATCTTTCTTCTTTCTTTCTTTCTTTCTTTCTCTCTTTCTAACTAATCTTTCTTCTTTCTTTCTTTCTTTCTTTCTTTCTTTCTTTCTAACTAATCTTTCTTTCTTTCTAACTAATCTTTCTTCTTTCTTTCTTTCTTTCTTTCTTTCTTTCTTTCTTTCTTTCTTTCTTTCTTTCTTTCTTTCTTTCTAACTAATCTTTCTTTCTTTCTAACTAATCTTTCTTCTTTCTTTCTTTCTTTCTTTCTTTCTTTCTTTCTAACTAATCTTTCTTCTTTCTTTCTTTCTTTCTTTCTTTCTTTCTTTCTTTCTTTCTTTCTTTCTCTCTTTCTTTCTTTCTTTCTTTCTTTCTTTCTTTCTTTCTTTCTAACTAATCTTTCTTCTTTCTTTCTTTCTTTCTTCCTTTCTAACTGATCTATCTTTCTTTCTTTCTTTCTAACTAGTCTTTCTTTCTTTCTTTTTAACTAATCTATCTATTTTTCTTTCTTTTTAACTAATCTATATATCTTTCTTTCTTTTTAATTAATCTATCTATCTATCTTTCTTTTTAACTAATCTATCTATCTATCTTTGTTTCTAACTAATCCTTCTTTCTTTCTTTCTTTCTTTCTTTCTTACTAATCTTTCTTCTCTCTTTCTTTCTTTCTTTCTTTCTTTTTCTTTCTTCTCTCTTCTTTCTTTCTTTCTTTCTTTCTTTCTAACTAGTCTTTCTTTCTTTCTTTCTTTTTAACTAATCTATCTATCTTTCTTTCTTTCTTTTTAACTAATCTATATATCTTTCTTTCTTTTTAATTAATCTATCTATCTATCTTTCTTTTTAACTAATCTATCTATCTATCTTTGTTTCTAACTAATCCTTCTTTCTTTCTTTCTTTTTCTTTCTAACTAATCTTTCTTTCTTTCTTTATTTCTTTCTAACTAATCTTTCTTTCTTTCTTTCTTTCTTTCTTTCTAACTAATCTTCTTTCTTTCTTTCTTTCTTTCTTCCTTACTTTCTAACTAATCTTTCCTCTTTCTTTCTTTCTTTTTTCTTTCTATTTTTCTTTCTTCTTTCTTTCATTCTTTTTTACTAATCTTTTTTCTATCTATCTTTCTTTCTTTCTTTCTTTCTTTCTTTCTTTTTTTCTAACTAATCTTTCTTCTTTCTTTCTTTCTTTCTTTCTCTCTTTCTAACTAATCTTTCTTCTTTCTTTCTTTCTTTCTTTCTTTCTTTCTAACTAATCTTTCTTTCTTTCTAACTAATCTTTCTTCTTTCTTTCTTTCTTTCTTTCTTTCTTTCTTTCTTTCTTTCTTTCTTTCTTTCTAACTAATCTTTCTTTCTTTCTAACTAATCTTTCTTCTTTCTTTCTTTCTTTCTTTCTTTCTTTCTTTCTAACTAATCTTTCTTCTTTCTTTCTTTCTTTCTTTCTTTCTTTCTTTCTTTCTTTCTTTCTTTCTTTCTCTCTTTCTTTCTTTCTTTCTTTCTTTCTTTCTAACTAATCTTTCTTCTTTCTTTCTTTCTTTCTTCCTTTCTAACTGATCTATCTTTCTTTCTTTCTTTCTAACTAGTCTTTCTTTCTTTCTTTTTAACTAATCTATCTTTCTTTCTTTTTAACTAATCTATATATCTTTCTTTCTTTTTAATTAATCTATCTATCTATCTTTCTTTTTAACTAATCTATCTATCTTTGTTTCTAACTAATCCTTCTTTCTTTCTTTCTTTCTTTCTTTCTTACTAATCTTTCTTCTCTCTTTCTTTCTTTCTTTCTTTCTTTCTTTCTTTCTTCTCTCTTCTTTCTTTCTTTCTTTCTTTCTTTCTTTCTTTCTAACTAGTCTTTCTTTCTTTCTTTCTTTTTAACTAATCTATCTATCTTTCTTTCTTTCTTTTTAACTAATCTATATATCTTTCTTTCTTTTTAATTAATCTATCTATCTATCTTTCTTTTTAACTAATCTATCTATCTATCTTTGTTTCTAACTAATCCTTCTTTCTTTCTTTCTTTTTCTTTCTAACTAATCTTTCTTTCTTTCTTTATTTCTTTCTAACTAATCTTTCTTTCTTTCTTTCTTTCTTTCTTTCTTTCTTTCTTTCTTTCTTTCTAACTAATCTTCTTTCTTTCTTTCTTTCTTTCTTCCTTACTTTCTAACTAATCTTTCCTCTTTCTTTCTTTCTTTTTTCTTTCTATTTTTCTTTCTTCTTTCTTTCATTCTTTTTTACTAATCTTTTTTCTATCTATCTTTCTTTCTTTCTTTCTTTCTTTCTTTCTTTCTTTCTTTCTTTCTAACTAATCTAATTTTCTAACAAATCTTTTTTTCTTTCAACCTAATCTTTCTTTCTTTCTAACTAATCTATCTTTCTTTCTTTCTAAATAATCTATCTATCTTTATTTCTTTCTAACTAAACTTTCTTTCTTTCTAACTAATCTATCTATCTTTCTTTCTAACTAATCTATCTTTCTTTCTTTCTAACTAATCTATCTTTCTAACTAGTCTATCTTTTTTCTAACTAATCTATCTTATTTTCTTTCTAACTAATCTTTCTTTCTATCTAATTATCTTTCTTTCTTTCTTTATAATTAATCTTTCTTTCTTTTTACCTAATCTTTCTTGCCAACTAATCTCTTTCTTTCTTTCTTTCTTTCTTTCTTTCTTTCTTTCTTTCTTTCTTTCTTTCTTTCTTTCTTACTGATCTATCTTTCTTTCTATCTTATCTTTCTGTCTTTCTAACTAATCTTTCTTTATTTCTTTCTAACTAATCTTTTCTTTCTTTCTAACTAATCTTTCTTTCTTTCTTTCTTTCTTTCTTTCTTTCTAACTAATCCATCCTTCTTTCTTTCTTACTGATCTATCTTTCTTTCTATCTTATCTTTCTTTTTTTCTAAATAATCTTTCTTTGTTTCTTACTAATTATCTTTCTTTCTTTCTTTCTTTCTTTCTTTCTTTATAGTTAATCTTTCTTTCTTTTTACCTAATCTTTCTTTCTTTTTCTTTCTTTCCAACTAATCTCTTTCTTTCTTTCTTTCTTTCTTTCTTACTGATCTATCTTTCTTTCTATCTTATCTTTCTTTCTATCTTTCTAACTAATCTTTCTTTATTTCTTTCTAACTAATCCATTGTTACGCACCCTTAGACAAAAGGTCTTTAAAGGGGCAACATTGAGGTCGTGACCAGAAGATGGTGTATTTAAGGTGGCAAGAGACGACACAACAAAGTATTATGAAAGAAAATAAAGTACGGTTTATTGTACTTGAAGTGTAAATGCAAAAGATGGACAATAATAATAATGATGATAAATATACTTGTGGACACCAAGAAAATAAACAAAATATAACTAATCTAGTTATAAAAATGTAACTTTCTTTCTAACTAATCTTTCTTTATTTCTTTCTTTCTTTCTTTCTTTCTAACTAATCTTTCTTTCTCTCTTTCTTTCTTTCTTTCTTTCTTTCTTTCTTTCTTTTTAACTAATCTTTCTTCTTTCTTTTTTTCTTTCTTTCTTTCTTTCTTCCTTTCTAACTAATCTTTCTTTCTTTCATTCTTTCTAACTAATCTTTCTTTCTTTCTAAGTAATCCATCTTTCTTTCTTTCTTTCTAACTAGTCTTTCTTTCTTTCTTTTTAACTAATCTATCTATCTTTCTTTCTTTTTAACTAATCTATATATCTTTCTTTCTTTTTAACTAATCTATCTATCTATCTTTCTTTTTAACTAATCTATCTATCTATCTTTGTTTCTAACTAATCTTTCTTTCTTTCTTTCTTTCTTTCTTCTCTCTTTCTTCTTTCTTTCTTTCTTTCTTTCTTTCTTTCTTTCTTTCTTTTCTTTCTAACTAATCTTTCTTTCTTTCTTTCTTTCTTTCTATCTAACTAATCTTCTTTCTTTCTTCTTTCTTTCTTCTTCCTAATATTTCTTTCTTCTTTCTTTCTTTCTTTCTTTCTTTCTTTCTTTCTAACTAATCTTTCTTTCTTTCTAACTAATCTTTCTTTCTTTCTTTCTTTCTTTCTAACTAATCTTCTTTCTTTCTTTCTTTCTTTCTTTCTTTCTTTCTTACTTTCTAACTAATCTTTCTTCTTTCTTTCTTTATTTCTTTCTTTCTTTCTTTCTTTCTTTCTTTCTTTCTTTCTTTCTTTCTTTCTAACTAATCTTTCTTCTTTCTTTCTTTCTTTCTTTCTAACTAATCTTTCTTCTTTCTTTCTTTCTTTCTTTCTTTCTTTCTTTCTTTCTTTCTTTCTTTCTTTCTTTCTAACTAATCTTTCTTTCTTTCTAACTAATCTTTCTTCTTTCTTTCTTTCTTTCTTTCTTTCTTTCTTTCTAACTAATCTTTCTTCTTTCTTTCTTTCTTTCTTTCTTTCTTTCTTTCTTTCTTTCTTTCTTTCTCTCTTTCTTTCTTTCTTTCTTTCTTTCTTTCTAACTAATCTTTCTTCTTTCTTTCTTTCTTTCTTCCTTTCTAACTAATCTATCTTTCTTTCTTTCTTTCTAACTAGTCTTTCTTTCTTTCTTTTTAACTAATCTATCTATCTTTCTTTCTTTTTAACTAATCTATATATCTTTCTTTCTTTTTAATTAATCTATCTATCTATCTTTCTTTTTAACTAATCTATCTATCTATCTTTGTTTCTAACTAATCCTTCTTTCTTTCTTTCTTTCTTTCTTTCTTTCTTACTAATCTTTCTTCTCTCTTTCTTTCTTTCTTTCTTTCTTTCTTTCTTTCTTTCTTCTCTCTTCTTTCTTTCTTTCTTTCTTTCTTTCTAACTAGTCTTTCTTTCTTTCTTTCTTTTTAACTAATCTATCTATCTTTCTTTCTTTCTTTTTAACTAATCTATATATCTTTCTTTCTTTTTAATTAATCTATCTATCTATCTTTCTTTTTAACTAATCTATCTATCTATCTTTGTTTCTAACTAATCCTTCTTTCTTTCTTTCGTTTTCTTTCTAACTAATCTTTCTTTCTTTCTTTATTTCTTTCTAACTAATCTTTCTTTCTTTCTTTCTTTCTTTCTTTCTTTCTTTCTTTCTAACTAATCTTCTTTCTTTCTTTCTTTCTTTCTTTCTTCCTTACTTTCTAACTAATCTTTCCTCTTTCTTTCTTTCTTTTTTCTTTCTATTTTTCTTTCTTCTTTCTTTCATTCTTTTTTACTAATCTTTTTTCTATCTATCTTTCTTTCTTTCTTTCTTTCTTTCTTTCTTTCTTTCTTTCTAACTAATCTAATTTTCTAACAAATCTTTTTTTCTTTCAACCTAATCTTTCTTTCTTTCTAACTAATCTATCTTTCTTTCTTTCTAAATAATCTATCTATCTTTATTTCTTTCTAACTAAACTTTCTTTCTTTCTAACTAATCTATCTATCTTTCTTTCTAACTAATCTATCTTTCTTTCTTTCTAACTAATCTATCTTTCTAACTAGTCTATCTTTTTTCTAACTAATCTATCTTATTTTCTTTCTAACTAATCTTTCTTTCTATCTAATTATCTTTCTTTCTTTCTTTATAATTAATCTTTCTTTCTTTTTACCTAATCTTTCTTGCCAACTAATCTCTTTCTTTCTTTCTTTCTTTCTTTCTTTCTTTCTTTCTTTCTTTCTTTCTTTCTTTCTTTCTTACTGATCTATCTTTCTTTCTATCTTATCTTTCTGTTTTTCTAACTAATCTTTCTTTATTTCTTTCTAACTAATCTTTTCTTTCTTTCTAACTAATCTTTCTTTCTTTCTTTCTTTCTTTCTTTCTAACTAATCCATCCTTCTTTCTTTCTTACTGATCTATCTTTCTTTCTATCTTATCTTTCTTTTTTTCTAAATAATCTTTCTTTGTTTCTTACTAATTATCTTTCTTTCTTTCTTTCTTTCTTTCTTTCTTTCTTTATAGTTAATCTTTCTTTCTTTTTACCTAATCTTTCTTTCTTTTTCTTTCTTTCCAACTAATCTCTTTCTTTCTTTCTTTCTTTCTTTCTTACTGATCTATCTGTCTTTCTATCTTATCTTTCTTTCTATCTTTCTAACTAATCTTTCTTTATTTCTTTCTAACTAATCCATTGTTACGCACCCTTAGACAAAAGGTCTTTAAAGGGGCAACATTGAGGTCGTGACCAGAAGATGGTGTATTTAAGGTGGCAAGAGACGACACAACAAAGTATTATGAAAGAAAATAAAGTACGGTTTATTGTACTTGAAGTGTAAATGCAAAAGATGGACAATAATAATAATGATGATAAATATACTTGTGGACACCAAGAAAATAAACAAAATATAACTAATCTAGTTATAAAAATGTAACTTTCTTTCTAACTAATCTTTATTTATTTATTTCTTTCTTTCTTTCTTTCTTTCTAACTAATCTTTCTTTCTTTCATTCTTTCTAACTAATCTTTCTTTCTTTCTAAGTAATCCATCTTTCTTTCTTTCTTTCTAACTAGTCTTTCTTTCTTTCTTTTTAACTAATCTATCTATCTTTCTTTCTTTTTAACTAATCTATATATCTTTCTTTCTTTTTAACTAATCTATCTATCTATCTTTCTTTTTAACTAATCTATCTATCTATCTTTGTTTCTAACTAATCTTTCTTTCTTTCTTTCTTTCTTTCTTCTCTCTTTCTTCTTTCTTTCTTTCTTTCTTTCTTTCTTTCTTTCTTTCTTTCTTTCTTTCTTTTCTTTCTAACTAATCTTTCTTTCTTTCTTTCTTTCTTTCTATCTAACTAATCTTCTTTCTTTCTTCTTTCTTTCTTCTTCCTAATATTTCTTTCTTCTTTCTTTCTTTCTTTCTTTCTTTCTTTCTTTCTTTCTAACTAATCTTTCTTTCTTTCTAACTAATCTTTCTTTCTTTCTTTCTTTCTTTCTTTCTAACTAATCTTCTTTCTTACTTTCTTTCTTTCTTTCTTTCTTTCTTTCTTTCTTACTTTCTAACTAATCTTTCTTCTTTCTTTCTTTATTTCTTTCTTTCTTTCTTTCTTTCTTTCTTTCTTTCTTTCTAACTAATCTTTCTTCTTTCTTTCTTTCTTTCTTTCTTTCTAACTAATCTTTCTTCTTTCTTTCTTTCTTTCTTTCTCTCTTTCTAACTAATCTTTCTTCTTTCTTTCTTTCTTTCTTTCTTTCTTTCTAACTAATCTTTCTTTCTTTATAACTAATCTTTCTTCTTTCTTTCTTTCTTTCTTTCTAACTAATCTTTCTTCTTTCTTTCTTTCTTTCTTTCTTTCTTTCTTTCTTTCTCTCTTTCTTTCTTTCTTTCTTTCTTTCTTTCTAACTAATCTTTCTTCTTTCTTTCTTTCTTTCTTTCTTTCTTTCTTTCTTTCTTTCTTTCTTTCTTCCTTTCTAACTAATCTTTCTTTCTTTCTTTCTAACTAGTCTTTCTTTCTTTCTTTTTAACTAATCTATCTATCTTTCTTTCTTTTTAACTAATCTATATATCTTTCTTTCTTTCTTTCTTTCTTTCTTCCTAATATTTCTTTCTTTTTTCTTTCTTTCTTTCTTTCTTTCTTTCTTTCTTTCTTTCTTTCTTTCTAACTAATCTTTCTTTCTTTCTAACTAATCTTTCTTTCTTTCTTTCTTTCTTTCTTTCTTTCTAACTAATCTTCTTTCTTTCTTTCTTTCTTTCTTTCTAACTAATCTTTCTTCTTTCTTTCTTTCTTTCTTTCTTTCTTTCTTTCTAACTAATCTTTCTTCTTTCTTTCTTTCTTTCTTTCTTCCTTTCTAACTAATCTTTCTTTCTTTCTAACTAGTCTTTCTTTCTTTCTTTTGAACTAATCTATCTATATTTCTTTCTTTTTAACTAATCTATATATCTTTCTTTCTTTCTTTCTCTCTTTCTTTCTTTCTTTCTTTCTAACTAATCTTTCTTCTTTCTTTCTTTCTTCCTAATATTTCTTTCTTTTTTCTTTCTTTCTTTCTTTCTTTCTTTCTTTCTTTCTTTCTTTCTTTCTTTCTAACTAATCTTTCTTCTTTCTTTCTTTCTTTCTTTCTTCCTTTCTAACTAATCTTTCTTTCTTTCTTTCTAACTAGTCTTTCTTTCTTTCTTTTTAACTAATCTATCTATCTTTCTTTCTTTTTAACTAATCTATATATCTTTCTTTCTTTCTTTCTCTCTTTCTTTCTTTCTTTCTTTCTAACTAATCTTTCTTCTTTCTTTCTTTCTTCCTAATATTTCTTTCTTTTTTCTTTCATTCTTTCTTTCTTTCTTTCTTTCTTTCTTTCTTTCTTTCTTTCTTTCTAACTAATCTTTCTTTCTTTCTTTCTTTCTTTCTTTCTTTCTAACTAATCTTCTTTCTTTCTTTCTTTCTTTCTTTCTAACTAATCTTTCTTCTTTCTTTCTTTCTTTCTTTCTTTCTCTCTTTCTCTCTTTCTAACTAATCTTTCTTCTTTCTTTCTTTCTTTCTTTCTTTCTAACTAATCTTTCTTTCTTTCTAACTAATCTTTCTTCTTTCTTTCTTTCTTTCTTTCTTTCTTTCTTTCTTTCTTTCTTTCTTTCTTTCTTTCTTTCTTTCTTTTTCGGACGGTTCTCAGATGCGCGAGCAGTCGGTGTTTGTGTTTGAAAGCTCCGTCGAATCAATTCATTAATCCTTGATTTTCTTCTTTACCACTCATTTATAAACAAGCACTTTCTATTTTTATATCATGGGAACTTATTCTCGATACTATTCCTTATAAAAAAACAATCGGATTGCTTTGATATCGCTACTTAGACCCAACTTTGCGAATCTCGGCTACTAGCCTTTAGTCCGCTAGCATTTCACGCGTGGCCTCGCGCCTATTGACCCTCCGATTTTACACCCGTTTCACTAAAAGGATACAGGTTATATCCGGCATTTCAGTCCTAAATTACTAGTGATATTGGTAGTATCACTACTAATCTACTGTTCATCTGTTATGGCGAACATATCAGATGTGTGTCTAACGCTACCTCTGAGTGCAGGTGAGGACACATTCGAACTGATTTCGGTACGATTGGAGCTTGAATCGGTGGAGAAACAGATCCGTGGTCTGCTAGAGAGGCAAGCCGAGCTGCGGGATCGGCGATCAGCGCTTGAAACGTCACACGCCGATGCACACAAGTCAGTGGTTAGTAACTTTTTGACTCCGACTTCGTCTACTCCGTGCGTTTCTCTGCCCAGGAGGACGCGATCATCTCTGGCATCATTCACTCCGGCACCAACCCAACACCATGGACCCTGGGTGATCCCACAGCGGAAGACACGAGCCAGGACCAGAGCAAGAACCTCTCCGCCCCTCCCGGTCTTCGAGATCTCCACCCGGAACCGCTTCTCCCCTCTTCGCGAGTCGGAACGCGACGACGCCGTGATCATCGGCACTTCCATGGTCCGTCATGTCCGTGCTACCTCAGGTAAGGGTAAGGTGCGCACTCACTGCCTTCCTGGTGCTCGTGTTCTTGATGTCGCCGCACAGGTTCCCGAGATCCTGAACGGTGAAGAGCGCGTCGGAGCTGTGGTGCTTCACGCTGGAACAAACGATATCAGGCTGCGGCAGACGGAGGTTCTGAAGAAGGACTACAGGAGCCTGATCGAGACGGTACGCAGCACAGCGCCTGAGGCAACGATCATCGTGTCTGGACCGCTTCCCACGTACCGACAAGGACAGGAAAGGTTCAGTAGATTATTTGCACTAAATGAATGGTTAATGTCATTGTGTAATGAACAAAAACTGCCCTTTGTAAATAATTGGAATCTGTTCTGGGAGCGACCTAGGCTCTACCGTGCTGATGGCCTGCACCCCAGCAGATTCGGAGCGGCTGTTCTGTCGGACAACATCTCCAAGACGTTACACACCGTATGACTAGAAAATCAAATTCCAAATCACAGTCTTTGCTGTGCCAATTTAATTGATATAAGTAGTGTAGAATATTATATAGAAACTGTGTCTATCCCTCGTTTAGTGAGGCCAAATAATAAATCCACTGTAGGATCTAGGAAAAATCTTATTGTAATTAAACCTGAAAATCTAAATATCAGTGAACAAAAACAATTTCTAAAACTAGGTCTTCTAAACATTAGATCGCTCACACCTAAGGCGGTTATTGTAAATGAAATGGTCACAGATAATAGCTTCGATGTACTTTGCCTTACTGAAACCTGGCTTAAACCAAACGAGTATTTCGGTCTAAATGAGTCTACTCCGCCAGGATACTGTTATAAGCATGAGCCCCGTCTGATCGGTCGTGGCGGCGGTGTTGCAACAATCTATAGAGATATTATTAATGTTACTCAGAAAACAGGTCACAGGTTTAACTCGTTTGAAGTACTTGTGCTAAACGTTACACTCTTAGATGTAAGAAATAAATCCCTATTATCTCTAGCCTTGGCTACTGTATATAGACCTCCAGGACCATATGCTGATTTCCTAAAAGAGTTTGCAGACTTTCTCTCAGATCTATTGGTCAATGCCGATAAAGCAATAATTGTTGGAGATTTTAACATACACGTAGATAACACAAATGATGCGTTAGGGACTGCGTTTACAGATTTATTAAACTCCTTTGGGGTCAAGCAGAATGTCAGTGGTCCCACTCATCGTCTAAATCATACACTAGATTTAATTATATCATATGGAATCAATCTAACCGATATAGATATTATACCGCAAAGTGACGATCTCACCGATCATCACATGGTAACTTGTATAATACGCACTGCTGAAATTTGTCATGTTGCGCCACGTTATAGACCAGGCAGAACAATCCTTCCGACCACTATAGATAGATTCTCAAATAGCTTACCTGATCTATCTCTGCTGCTCAGTGAACCCAAACAAACAGATGAACTAGAGGAAATGACCAGCAGTTTGAGCACCATTTTCTCTAGTACATTAGATATTGTTGCACCAATTAGATCAAAAAAGGTTAGAGAGAAAACTAAAGCACCATGGTACAACAGTGCTACGCATGCTATCAAGAGAGAAACTCGTAACCTAGAGCGTAAATGGAAACAAACTAATTTAGAGGTCTTTAGAATCGCGTGGAAAGACAGTATGTCACGTTATAAAAAAGCTCTAAAAGCAGCCAGGGCTGAGCATCTCAGCAAACTAATAGAAAATAACCAAAATAATCCAAGGTTTTTATTTAACACCGTGGCTAGACTAACAAATAAACAGACATCACCCGAGCAAATTATTCCGTTACAGTATAGCTGTAATGATTTTATGAACTACTTCAATGAGAAAATAGAAAGCATCCGAAACACAATTGTAAATGTACAATCCTCTATGGTGTCTTATGATTCAGCCTCAATTATCGCCCCTCAAGAACAACTACACCGCTTTACAACTATAGGACAGGAAGAGCTAAATAAACTTATCATTGCATCTAAACCAACAACATGTTTATTAGATCCAATACCAACTAAATTTCTGAAAGAAGTGTTACCTATAGTGGAAGAGCCTCTTCTTAATATTATTAACTCGTCTTTATCTTTAGGTCATGTTCCAAAAATATTCAAGCTGGCAGTTATAAAACCTCTCATTAAGAAACCGCAATTAGATCCAAATAACTTAGCAAATTACAGACCGATTTCAAATCTTCCATTTATGTCTAAAATACTAGAAAAGACTGTGTCCGCTCAATTGTGCTCTTTCATGCAAGAAAATGAGATATATGAAAAATTTCAGTCAGGATTCAGACCGCATCATAGCACAGAAACTGCGCTAGTTAAAATTACAAATGATTTACTTTTAGCTTCTGACCAAGGCTGTATCTCAATATTAGTTCTACTCGATCTTAGTGCTGCGTTTGACACTATAGATCATAAAATACTCTTGGATCGACTACAAAACTACACTGGTGTTCAGGGACAGGCATTAAGCTGGTTTAGATCGTATTTATCAGACCGTTACCATTTTGTTTGTTTAAATGGGGAAAAATCGAAGATAACGTCAGTAGACTATGGAGTGCCGCAAGGATCGGTGTTAGGCCCTCTGCTATTCTCAATATATATGCTGCCACTTGGCAATATTATAAGAAAACATGGAATTAATTTCCACTGTTATGCTGATGACACTCAATTATATATTTCATCACGACCAGATGAAAATACTAACTCATCAAAATTGACAGAGTGTCTTAAAGATATAAAATGCTGGATGACGCATAATTTCCTGCTACTAAATCCAGAAAAAACGGAGGTATTACTTGTTGGTCCAAAAAACTATCCACAAAACCACTTACAATACAACTTTAATATAGAAGGATGTCCTGTTACTTTATCCTCTACAGTAAAAGACCTGGGAGTTATACTAGACCACAACTTGTCTTTCGCAAATCATATTTCATATGTTACAAGAACAGCCTTTTTCCATCTTAGAAACATTGCTAAATTACGTAACATGCTATCTGTTTCTGATGCAGAAAAGTTAGTTCATGCATTCATGACCTCGAGACTAGATTACTGTAATGCTTTATTAGCTGGTTGTCCTGCATCTTCAATAAACAAGCTACAGTTAGTGCAAAATGCAGCCGCTAGAGTTCTTACTAGGTCAAGAAAATATGATCATATAACACCAATTTTATCATCTCTACACTGGTTACCTATCAAGTTCCGTATCAATTACAAAGTACTACTACTGATCTATAAAGCCCTAAATGGTTTAGCTCCTGTGTATTTAATGGACCTTCTATCGCCCTATAATCCATCGCGTTCTTTAAGATCACTAAATTCGAGGCTTCTAGTCATTCCTAGGATATCTAAGTCCACTAAAGGAGGGAGGGCGTTCTCACATTTAGCTCCTAAACTCTGGAATAGCCTTCCTGATATTGTTCGAGGCTCTGACTCGCTGTCCCAGTTCAAAACTAGATTAAAGACGCATCTCTTCAGCCAAGCATTTACATAATGCTTACCTTTTATAATACTGCTGAATCAGATCAAATGCATTTAATACTATAAAACTTGAAGAGACTGTAGGTTATCTGTATAGGTTGCATAATATTTGCAGTCATTACGTTCCTGTGTATATTGCGTGAATGACGGGTGGTTGGGCAGATATTGTGTTGCGGTAGGTAGTATGCCATACGGAACCGTTGCCACTGAAACTGCTTTAACGCACCAGTGGGGCTCGACAGCCTTAGTCAACGGGTTGGCGCGTATGGTTGGGTTGCGGAGAGATTGTGAGATTGTGGTTAGGTCTCAGCAGCAGTAGGGACGTATAGGTCAGTAAGCTGGGCTGAGTTGAGTGGGGGACGGAGGGGGGTGATTTTGGGACGCAAGAGTCACTGTCTTCATGTTTTGTCATTTACGCCTGTGTTATGGAAATCATCATTATGAACAGCAGCTACGCTAATTATTTTCCCTTTGCTTTTCTGCTGTTATCTCGGGACGCGAGTCCCGAGAAAATGGCGTTCGTCAGCTCCAGTTTGTATCCAGCCTCTCACGGAGACTTCAGATGCTCCAATCACAAAGCCTATGAAGTGACGACTCAACACGGGCGATATGGACTCTCTATGGTGGACGGCACTGATCCTCAACAACTCGTCTTAAGACCGGCGTGCATACTTGGACTTCCAAAAAATACTCTAAATGTTCCGATCCAATCTGACTTGTAATGCTGCCCGAATCATGCACTGTTCCTTCGTTGGCCAGAGGAGAACTGGCCCCCCGACTGAGTCTGGTTTCTCCCAAGGTTTTTTTCTCCATTCTGTCCCTGATGGAGTTTTGGTTCCTTGCCACTGTTGCCTTGGCTTTTGGCTTGCTTAGTTGGGGACATTTAATATTCAATAATATTATTGATCTGCCTTACTTAAGGTGGACGTTGACGCAATATCTTTTAGAAACAAACTTTGTTATATTGTTTTCATGTTATCACTGTGAAGCGCTCTGATACAATCTGTATTGTAAAAAGCGCTATATAAATAAAGGTGACTTGACTTGACTTGACTTTCTAACTAATCTTTCTTTCTTTCTAACTAATCTTTCTTTCTTCTTTCTTTCTTTCTTTCTTTCTTTCTTTCTAACTAATCTTTCTTCTTTCTTTCTTTCTTTCTTTCTTTCTTTCTTTCTTTCTTTCTTTCTTTCTTCCTTTCTAACTAATCTATCTTTCTTTCTTTCTTTCTAACTAGTCTTTCTTTCTTTCTTTTTAACTAATCTATCTATCTTTCTTTCTTTTTAACTAATCTATATATCTTTCTTTCTTTTTAATTAATCTATCTATCTATCTTTCTTTTTAACTAATCTATCTATCTATCTTTGTTTCTAACTAATCCTTCTTTCTTTCTTTCTTTCTTTCTTTCTTTCTTACTAATCTTTCTTCTCTCTTTCTTTCTTTCTTTCTTTCTTTCTTCTCTCTTCTTTCTTTCTTTCTTTCTTTCTTTCTAACTAGTCTTTCTTTCTTTCTTTCTTTTTAACTAATCTATCTATCTTTCTTTCTTTCTTTTTAACTAATCTATATATCTTTCTTTCTTTTTAATTAATCTATCTATCTATCTTTCTTTTTAACTAATCTATCTATCTATCTTTGTTTCTAACTAATCCTTTCTTTCTTTCTTTCTTTCTTTCTTTCTTTCTAACTAATCTTTCTTTCTTTATTTCTTTCTAACTAATCTTTCTTTCTTTCTTTCTTTCTTTCTTTCTTTCTTTCTTTCTTTCTTTCTAACTAATCTTCTTTCTTTCTTTCTTTCTTTCTTTCTTCCTTACTTTCTAACTAATCTTTCCTCTTTCTTTCTTTCTTTTTTCTTTCTATTTTTCTTTCTTCTTTCTTTCATTCTTTTTTACTAATCTTTTTTCTATCTATCTTTCTTTCTTTCTTTCTTTCTTTCTTTCTTTCTTTCTTTCTTTCTAACTAATCTAATTTTCTAACAAATCTTTTTTTCTTTCAACCTAATCTTTCTTTCTTTCTAACTAATCTATCTTTCTTTCTTTCTAAATAATCTATCTATCTTTATTTCTTTCTAACTAAACTTTCTTTCTTTCTAACTAATCTATCTATCTTTCTTTCTAACTAATCTATCTTTCTTTCTTTCTAACTAATCTATCTTTCTAACTAGTCTATCTTTTTTCTAACTAATCTATCTTATTTTCTTTCTAACTAATCTTTCTTTCTATCTAATTATCTTTCTTTCTTTCTTTATAATTAATCTTTCTTTCTTTTTACCTAATCTTTCTTGCCAACTAATCTCTTTCTTTCTTTCTTTCTTTCTTTCTTTCTTTCTTTCTTTCTTTCTTTCTTTCTTACTGATCTATCTTTCTTTCTATCTTATCTTTCTGTCTTTCTAACTAATCTTTCTTTATTTCTTTCTAACTAATCTTTTCTTTCTTTCTAACTAATCTTTCTTTCTTTCTTTCTTTCTTTCTAACTAATCCATCCTTCTTTCTTTCTTACTGATCTATCTTTCTTTCTATCTTATCTTTCTTTTTTTCTAAATAATCTTTCTTTGTTTCTTACTAATTATCTTTCTTTCTTTCTTTCTTTCTTTCTTTATAGTTAATCTTTCTTTCTTTTTACCTAATCTTTCTTTCTTTTTCTTTCTTTCCAACTAATCTCTTTCTTTCTTTCTTTCTTTCTTTCTTACTGATCTATCTTTCTTTCTATCTTATCTTTCTTTCTATCTTTCTAACTAATCTTTCTTTATTTCTTTCTAACTAATCCATTGTTACGCACCCTTAGACAAAAGGTCTTTAAAGGGGCAACATTGAGGTCGTGACCAGAAGATGGTGTATTTAAGGTGGCAAGAGACGACACAACAAAGTATTATGAAAGAAAATAAAGTACGGTTTATTGTACTTGAAGTGTAAATGCAAAAGATGGACAATAATAATAATGATGATAAATATACTTGTGGACACCAAGAAAATAAACAAAATATAAACAGACTGAGAGTTCAAAAATAAACAACCCAAGAGAATAAGGACATAAATAGTGAAGCCAAATGAAAGAAAGAAACAAAACAAACTCCGACTATCTAGTCCCAACCTCTTACTAACTAATAACAAAAAGAAAAGAAAAGACAGTAATCTTCAGCGCCAAAGCGCCCTCTCTAGCTGGTCTAACTAATAACAAAAACATCCATGGGTGGCGTTCACTTCCTTACCTGGTGTTTGTATACATCGAGTTTGCTAAGTGTTGCTTTGTGTACGTCACGTGACATATTACCTGTCCGAATTTCTCTTGGTAACCTCAAAACACGCCATCATGGCAGCACACATTACACTTGGTAATCTCAAAACACGCCGTCATGGCAGAACACATTACACTTGGTAATCTCAAAACACGCCGTCATGGCAGAACACATTACACTTGGTAATCTCAAAACGCGCCGTCATGGCCGAAAGAAAAAACAACAGGACAATATCTGTAACAGAAAAATAAACACAAAGGCGGCAAGCAGAGCGACAGAAAAGAAAGCAAGCCACCATGCGTTCCTCTCCCGCTTCCCTTTAAACTCGAGAGTTGAACTTGATAGGCGGCGGGAGGGAGATGACGTCACGATGTAATGATGATTGACATCTCTCCCAGCCAACAGCAGACGAATGAGGACGCACACCTAAGAAGGTGATAGCAGAGAAAGAGAAACCAAAAGAAAACACATACGCGGAACCACAGGGACGTAACACTCCCACCCTTAAGAGCAAACCTGTTTGTGAAAAACAAGTTAAAACAGACAATATTTTTACACTCTCGAAAGAGCGTCAGCCATGACATTATCAACACCCTTTTTGTGCTTGATCTCCAAATTATAATTCTGGAGTACTAGAGCCCAGCGCATCAAACGCTGGTTTTGATTGTACATCCTGGATAGAAACACTAGAGGGTTATGATCGGTGAATACTGTGATAGGAAGACTACTGGAACCGAGGTAAACTTCGAAATGCTGGAGAGCAAGCAAGAGAGCAAGTGCTTCTTTTTCAATGGTAGAATAGTTAAGCTGATGTTTATTAAACTTACGGGAATAATAACTCACAGGATGATCTATACCATTGGTATCCTCCTGAAGAAGAACAGCTCCTGCTCCAACAGCACTGGCATCGACCTCAAGCTTGAAAGTATGCGTGCAATCAGGTGCAACGAGAACAGGTGCATTACATAAAAGCATTTTGACACAATCAAAAGCATTCTGACACTCCACAGACCATTTAAAAAGTTTAGACGGACTAAGCAACGAGGTGAGAGGAGTAACAACGGTTGAGAAGTTTTTACAGAAACTGCGGTAATAACCAGCCATACCTAGAAATCTTCGCAACTGTCGTCGAGTGGTAGGGACTGGAAAATCTGCAATAACGGTAACCTTAGCCTCCACTGGTCGTACCTGGCCTTGTCCAACCTCTTTACCCAGATAAGTGACAGTCGCTCGACCAAACCCACACTTTGCCAAGTTGAGAGTTAAGTTAGCTGCACGTAGACGTTCGAACACAGTTCTCAACAAGCACACATGTTCCTTCCAAGTCACCGAATATAAAACTAAATCATCAAGATACGCATTGCAATTCGGTACATCAGCTAAGACGATATTTACAAGACGCTGAAAGGTGGCTGGAGCGTTTCTGAGTCCGAAAGCCATCGCTGTATATTGTAAAAACTTGTCTGGAGTTACAAACGCTGAAATCTCGGATGCTTGCGGAGTAAGTGGAACTTGCCAGTACCCTTTCAGCATATCCAGCTTTGTAACAAAACGAGCAGACCCAAGATTATCAATACAGTCTTCCATTCGCGGTAACGGATAACTGTCTGGCACCGTAACGGCGTTCACTTTACGGAAATCCGTACAAAATCTAAACGTGCCGTCAGGTTTAGGAACGAGAAGACACGGAGAACTCCAGGGACTGCAACTAGGTCTGGCTAAATTATTCTCAAGCAGATAATTCACTTCTTGACGCATAACAGATTTCTTGACTGCATTTATGCGATAAGCATGTTGCTTAATAGGACGAGCATCATTTACAACAATATCATGTTGTAAAACATTTGTTTGTTTAGGAACATCACTAAACAGACAGTTAAAATCAGATATTATTTTAACAATGTCAGTTCTCTGGTCAGAAGTTAAATGATTCAGATACGAGTGAAGATCTTTTAAAATCTCGGAATTAGCTAACCTTGCACACTGCTGAGGAGCATTGCGAAGCACGACCCCATCCTCGTCAGCCCCCGAGATATCAACAGGTTTTAACAGATCCACGGCTAGTACGACAGATGAGACAGCGGGCCCTGCAGTCTCCTCTGAAGTTTTCACCTCAGGCATCTCCCTGTCATGGTAAGCTTTCAGCATGTTTATGTGACAAACTCGGGTTTGACGTTTTCTGTCAGGTGTGTAAAGCACATAGTCAGTTTCACTCATTTTCTGTTTCACCACATAGGGTCCGAAGAAACGGGCAGACAAAGCTGATCCAGGAACAGGTAAAAGCACCAACACTCTATCACCAGGCGAAAACGAACGCGCAACAGCTCTCTGATCATACTTGCGCTTCATGCCTTTCTGAGCATTTTTTAGAGACTCTTTCGCTAGTGACCAAGCAGTATGCAAACGATCTCGAAACTTACTCACATAATCCAGTACATTAGTGTGAGGACTTGAAACAGTGGTCAAAATGTGTTCTTTAAAAACTTTCAAAGGTCCTCTCATCTGATGTCCGAATACAAGTTCGGCTGGACTAAAACCAAGAGATTCTTGTACAGTCTCTCTTACCGCGAATAATACTACGGGAACCCCCTCATCCCAGTCTTTAGCAGTGTCCATGCAGTACTTCTTAAGCATCGACTTAAGTGTCTGGTGAAAGCGTTCAAGTGCACCCTGGCTTTGTGGATGGTACGCACTTGAAACTCGGTGAGAAATTTCTAAAGACTCCAGCACTTGTTTAAAAAGTCTTGATAAAAAATTCGTGCCCTGATCGCTTTGTACTATTTTCGGAAGACCGAAAGTGGAAAAGAACTTCACTAATGCTTTGACAATAACGGGTGCGGTGATTTTTTCTCAGTGGAATTGCTTCTGGAAACCTAGTAGACATGCACATTATGGTAAACAAAAACTGGTTACCCGATTTTGTTTTAGGCAACGGCCCAACACAGTCTATGAGCACATGCTCGAACGGCTCCCCGATTGCTGGTATGGGAAACAGTGGAGCAGGACGAATCACCTGGTTCGGCTTCCCAACAGTTTGACATGTGTGACAAGTACGGCAGTACTGAGCAACATCCTTCTTTAAGCCTGGCCAAAAGAAGTGCTGTAAAATCCTATCATACGTTTTCGTAATTCCTAAGTGACCGGCAAGCTGATGATCATGCGCTAAACATAACACATGCTGACGATAAGGAGAAGGAATGACCACCTGATACACAACATTCCAATCTGAATCGTTTGTGCTAGAACACCACTTTCTCATCAATAACTCATTCTCAAGAAAATAAGCAACTTTCTGATTTTTAGCTACCTCAAGAGAGACAGCAGAACTAAAAGCAGCAATGAGAGATTTATCTTCTTTCTGTGCAGAAATAATTTTCTCTCGTGACACTGACATTTTCAATTCTGGTGCGTCAGACACATTTTCTCTCATTTTCTCTGACTGTGATTTATCTATTTTTGATGACGTAACAGTGCACAATGATTCGTCACCAGCAAGAAGAGGGATAAAAACAGAGTCAGACAAATCAACCATATCGCCTACTTTACGCGACTGAGCGCGAGTGACAGCGCATGCGGAAAAAACTCCAGGGTAAGTATGTGACACATCATCTGATTGACTAAACACATCTGGTTTTTCAACAACTTCTAACACAGGCAAGATTTTTCCTCCGGCTAGATCATTTCCAAGGATAAAATCAACGCCCTGAACAGGAAGAGAAGGACGTACCGCCACTCTTACAAATCCTGTACATAACTCACTCTGCAAATGTATACGATGTAATGGCACAGTTATACAACTCATGTCAATACCCTGAACTATCACACTTGAGCCACAGAAAGTGTCCTCAGACAATGGTAATCTATCTGCCACAATAAAAGATTGCATTGCACCGGTGTCTCTGAGCATTCTTATTTCTTTCTGGTCGTCACAATTTCCGTTTAAAGAAATTAACCCTTTCAAGATAAAAGGTTGGTAACTGTCATCAATTTTCTCCACATTAGGCACACTAACAGTCGGCTTAACAGTTTTCACAAACCCTACGCTTTTAGGCTGCTGCTTGCGTTTTAACGTCAAACAATCTGCGATCACATGTCCTTGTTTGTGACAATAAAAACATTCTCGATCCTCTCTAGCACGAGGTGGGCTGTTTTTAGAACGAAACGTTTGGGTTTGCACAGGAGCAGGCTGTGACCTCTCTGAACGTGCAAGTGAAAAAACATTTTTGTGGGTTAAAACAAATTCATCCGCTAACACGGCTGCGTGAGACAACGAAGTTACTTTCTGTTCGTTTAGATAGATCACTACACGATCAGGTAAACATCCTTTAAACTCTTCGAGCAGTACAAGTTCTCTTAAATCATTAAAGTCACTCACTTTGCTAGCTGTGCACCACTTGTCAAATAAAATTCCTTTGTCTCTTGCAAATTCCACGAATGTCTGTGCCGAATTTTTTTTATGCCCTCGAAACTTCTGCCGATAAGCCACTGGGACTAACTCATAAGCACGAAGTATCGAAGATTTCATAAACTCATATTTTAAACTTTCTTCTAGAGATAAAGTAGAACAAACCTCTTGAGCTTTTCCACTCAATTTACACTGTAATAACAGAGACCAGACGTCTTTAGGCCAGTGAAGAGAAGTAGCTATGCGTTCAAATGCAGTGAAATAAGAATCCACCTCTGATTCTCTGAACTGAGGAACTAAGACAATGTGCTTACTTATGTCAAATCTTACCTGGGATGAATCAGACCGCGGAGGAACATCAGAGACCGGACCTGGATTCGACTGCGCAGCCGAACTGGCAGTGATCTGCATCGCGTCCAGATCGAGCTGTCGCAGCTTTACCTGAGTCTCAGCCTCAATTTCAAGCCTGCGTACTTCCAAACGCAGATTTATCTCAGCTTGACGTGCCTCGGCTTTCTCCTGCGCCTCATATTGTAAACGGGCCAAGCGGACTTTCAGTCGCGCACCGTCTCTCGAATCAACAGAACTGGGAGAGAATGGATCAAACGGTGGCAAGCCGGCCTTAGCCTCGGCCATCACCTCCGCCTCAGCAACAGCTCTACCGCTCCGCTTATCCTCATCATCCTCAGAACTGCGATATGCCACTGCAACGTCACTCACACCAACACCTCCGCTAGCCTCCTCATCAACCCCAGTATTTGACATAGGAAGAACATTTATCTCTTTTAAACGCTGAATCAACTTACTCTTTATCTCACTCTTAAGAGCTTGTCTACTCACAACAACCTGATAGTGATCAGCTATCAGCACTAAGTCTTGCTTCTTACATGAACTAATCTGTTCAAAAGACGGGTTGGCAATGAACTTTTGCAAGCTAAACATTTCCATGATGCACAACCAGCAAACGAGTACAAAAATACTGCTCTGCATGAATATGCCGCCAAACTAACGTAACGTCACTTACCACTAGCATACACACACACAACTGATCACAACTAAATTAACTTGGGATTAAATATCCCGGACGAGCCCCCATTAAATGTTACGCACCCTTAGACAAAAGGTCTTTAAAGGGGCAACATTGAGGTCGTGACCAGAAGATGGTGTATTTAAGGTGGCAAGAGACGACACAACAAAGTATTATGAAAGAAAATAAAGTACGGTTTATTGTACTTGAAGTGTAAATGCAAAAGATGGACAATAATAATAATGATGATAAATATACTTGTGGACACCAAGAAAATAAACAAAATATAAACAGACTGAGAGTTCAAAAATAAACAACCCAAGAGAATAAGGACATAAATAGTGAAGCCAAATGAAAGAAAGAAACAAAACAAACTCCGACTATCTAGTCCCAACCTCTTACTAACTAATAACAAAAAGAAAAGAAAAGACAGTAATCTTCAGCGCCAAAGCGCCCTCTCTAGCTGGTCTAACTAATAACAAAAACATCCATGGGTGGCGTTCACTTCCTTACCTGGTGTTTGTATACATCGAGTTTGCTAAGTGTTGCTTTGTGTACGTCACGTGACATATTACCTGTCCGAATTTCTCTTGGTAACCTCAAAACACGCCATCATGGCAGCACACATTACACTTGGTAATCTCAAAACACGCCGTCATGGCAGAACACATTACACTTGGTAATCTCAAAACACGCCGTCATGGCAGAACACATTACACTTGGTAATCTCAAAACACGCCGTCATGGCCGAAAGAAAAAACAACAGGACAATATCTGTAACAGAAAAATAAACACAAAGGCGGCAAGCAGAGCGACAGAAAAGAAAGCAAGCCACCATGCGTTCCTCTCCCGCTTCCCTTTAAACTCGAGAGTTGAACTTGATAGGCGGCGGGAGGGAGATGACGTCACGATGTAATGATGATTGACATCTCTCCCAGCCAACAGCAGACGAATGAGGACGCACACCTAAGAAGGTGATAGCAGAGAAAGAGAAACCAAAAGAAAACACATACGCGGAACCACAGGGACGTAACATCCATCCTTCTTTCTTTCTGACTAATCCATCTTTCTTTCTAACTAATCCATCTTTCTTTCTAACTAATCTTTCTTTCTTCTTTCTTTCTTTCTAACTAATCTTTCTTTCATTCTTTCTAACTAATCTTTCTTCTTTCTTTCTAACTAAACTTTCTTCTTTTTTTCTAACTAATCCATCTATCAAACTTCAAACTATTTTAAACTTCTTCAAACTCTCTGGTCTGGCTTTTTCAAGCCAACTTAAAGTTTGTCTCATCAAACTTTTTTCTAGTTAAGTTGGCTTGGAGAGCCAACTTACTGAAATCCTATTTAAACTTATTATTAAGTTGGCTTGGAGAGCCAACTTACTGAAATCCTATTTAAACTTATTAAGTTGGCTTGGAGAGCCAACTTACTGAAATCCTATTTAAACTTATTAAGTTGGCTTGGAGAGCCAACTTACTGAAATCCTATTTAAACTTATTAAGTTGGCTTGGAGAGCCAACTTACTGAAATCCTATTTAAACTTATTAAGTTGGCTTGGAGAGCCAACTTACTGAAATCCTATTTAAACTTATTATTAAGTTGGCTTGTGAGAGCCAACTTACTGATATTGTACTTAAACTTATTATTATTATTATTATTATTAAGTTGGCTTGTGAGAGCCAACTTACTGATATTGTACTTAAACTTATTATTATTATTATTCTTTTTCTGAGACTAAAATTTTCAAACTCTATCTCCTCCTAGAGCTTTAACTCCACATACTCCAAACTCGGCACGGACACTCAAACTGTTCTGACTCGAGTTGCTATATCTTTTCTAACTGATCGGACTTACGGTTTTCCTAAAAATGACGCTCAAAGTCGGAAAAAACTCCCATTGACTTAACATTGCGGAATGTTCAGATTTTCAAACTGACCAACTGTCAAAATTTCAAATCTAAATACCTTGAAGCCCTAGACTCAATCAAACTGCCATTCTATACACTATATGAGCCATTGAGACTCATTTAAACTAATAAACTCATCTAACTATTGCACTTATCTATCTAATCCTAAACTCATAATAAATTAATAAACTCTAAAATTGAACTCTTAGACTCATTTAAACTTATAAACTCTAAACTCTAAACTCATAAACTCTAAATTCATAAACTCATACTCTTATAAACTCTCATAAACTATTAAACTCATAAATTAATAAACTCTGGACACTTACTCATTTAAACTTATAAACTCTAAACTCATAAATTAATAAACTCTGAACTCTTACTCATTTAAACTTATAATCTCATGAATGTATACACTTATAAACTCATAAACATAGAAACTCATGAATTCATAAACTTATGAACTCTCATGAAATCATACTTATGAACTTTAAAACTCATAAATAGCTCACCATAGCAACTTCCCAGAACACCCAAGCAACCGCTCAAAACACCCTAGCAACACCCTAGCAACCACCCAGAACACCCTAGTAAACAACCAAAATACCGTATAACACCCTAGCAACCGCCCAAAATACCTTACAACACCTTAGCAACACCATAGCAACCAACAAAAATAAATTAGAACACCATAGCAACCACCCAGAGCACCCTAGCAACCACCTAGGAACCCCCAGAACACCCTAGTAACCACCCAAAATACCTTAGAACACCCTAGCAACCGCCTAGCAACCACCCAGAACACCCTAGTAACCACCCAAAATACCTTAGAACACCCTAGCAACACCATATCAACCACCCAAAATACCTTAGAACACCCTAGCAACACCATAGCAACCAACCAAAATACCTTAGAACACCCTAACAACACCCAAGCAACCACCCAAAATACCTTAGAACACCCTAGCAACACCATAGCAACCACCCAAAATACCTTAGAACACCCTAGCAACACCATAGCAACCAACCAAAAGACCTTAGAACACCCTAGCAACCGCCTAGCAACCACCCAGAACACCCTAGCAACCACCCAAAATTCCTTAGAACACCATAGCAACACCATAGCAACCACCCAAAATACCTTAGAACACCCTAACAACACCCTAGCAACCACCCAAAATGCCTTATAACACCCTAGCAACCACCCAAAATACATTAGAACACCCTAGCAACACCATAGCAACCACCCAGAATACCTTAGAAAACCCTAGCAACACCCTAGCAACCACCCAAAATACCTTAGAACACCCTAGCAACACCATAGCAACCACCCAGAATACCTTAGAACACCCTAGCAACCACCAAAAATACCTTAGAACACCCTAGCAACACCCTAGCAACCACCCGAAATACCTCAGAACATCCTAGCAACAACCTAGCAACCACCCAAAATACCTTAGAACACCATAGCAACACCATAGCAACCACCCAAAATACCTTAGAACACCCTAACAACACCCTAGCAACCACCCAAAATACCTTAAAACACCCTAGCAACACCATAGCAACCACCTAAAATACCCTAGAACACCCTAGCAACCACCCAGAACACCCTAGCAACCACTCAAAATACCTTAGAAACCACCTAGAAACCCACTAGAAACACCCTTGCAACATTTAATTACTTGAAACTATACTTTAACCTTTAAACTACTTTGAACTTTAAACTATTTAAACTTTAAACTACTTTAACTTTCAAAATAATTTAAACTTCAAACTACTTTAAAATTCAAACTTATTTAAACTTTAAACTACTTTAACTTTCAAACTAATTTAAACTTCAAACTACTTTAAAATTCAAATTAATTTAAACTATTTTAAACTTTAAACTAAGTTAAACTATAAACTACTTTAAACTAATTTAAACTTCAAACTAATTTAAACTTTAAACTAATTTAAACTTCAAACTACTTTAAACTTCTTCAAACTTTGAGGTCCAAACTTTCACAAGCCAACTTAAAGTTTGTCTCGACGAACTTTTTCTAGTTAGTGGTGCTTGCCAAAGGCGAAGCAACACTATTGTTATCCGTCATACTTATTATTATTAGTGGTGCTTGCCAAAGGCGAAGCAACACTATTGTTATCCGCCATACTTATTATTATTATTATTAGTGTGAATGCTTCAAGCATTCACACTCTTGAAATCCAAATCTTTATTATTATTATTCCGTATTCTTCCGTACGTTTTTCGGTCGCTTTCTTCTCTTCTCCACTTTGTGCTACAAAAACCATTCAAGTATCAAAATGTGCAGCTTTTCAAGGACATGTGTGCTATTACTTTTCTTTTTTATAACCTTTATACTTTTTGAATTATTAATCTTTTTATGCATATTTTTTAACATGGAAGTCAATGGAGAATTTTTCAAATTCTGCTTTATGCTCCTTCTGCTTTCAAAGCCTACAACTTCTGCATACTTTCAGCTATTTCTGTCATTTAAACTTTAAAATGTAGAGAAATTTGTAAGCTATTAAAGTTGTATTCAACTTTTTGATATCTATTATACTTTTTTCACAATCTCTCCTTTAGTCTCATGATGTTTTTCAAGCCGTTTCTGAAATTATAATGGGAGTGAATGAGAGAGACTGTTCAGAGCTAGAGTGCATGATGTCATAAGCTAGAGTGAGCCAGCTTGAAATCTAATGCTAAAAAATAATTTTTAAATCGCTGGCCTGGCCACAATTTTCACTCTTTGGGCATAAAATTATACTTGAAACGTAGGTATTTTTGTTGTGGTTCCTCTCGTGTGTTTAGTAAATCCCTGGGACTTATAGTTTTGTCTCTGTGTCCTTCCAAAGGACAAGAGTGACAGAAAATCCTCCATTGGCATCAATTATAAATTCAGGTCAAACTTTTGTGATCAGAGCATTACGAACCACTTTTTTAACTTGCCAAAATGGTCCCTTTTTTCAACTCTATCCACAAAAAAAATACATCACTTGCCAAAATGGTCCCTTTTTTCAACTCTATCCACAAAAAAAATACATCACATCGTTCACAAAGGCCTTGTCTCGCTCACGGTCAGGTCATTTCGCCGATACAACCTATAGTTTTGTCTCTAGGGAGGTTTGTTCGAGGCCAAGTTTCAGCGATTTTGGCCTCTGTCTAAATAGGAAAGCTGATTGCACAGGTGATGCTGATTAGCAAAGATCAAAGGGAGACACACCTAATTGGTCCTGTGTTCTGATTGGTGGACAGTCACTCAGCTCTTTTCTGAAGGCTACTACAAGTTTTTGTTGCATTTATGCTTCTACTTCTCCTGTTCTCCCTCCCTCTTCCCTTCTCTTCTCCTCCTCCAATCCTCTACTCCTCCTCCAATCCTCTACTCCTCCTGTCCTCCTATTCTCCTTTCCTAATCTCTTCTCCTTTCTACTCTTCCTTTTATCCTCTTCATTCCATCTGCCTGTCTAACTATTTGACTTTCTGTGTCCAAACGATCTATCTATGTAACTATCTATGTATCTATCTATGTATCTATCTATGTTTCTATCTACAGGTGTGACTCTATCTATGCATCTATGCATCTATCTATCTATCTATCTATCTATCTATCTATCTATCTAACCATCTTTCTTTTTAACTAATCCTTTCTTTATTTCTAACTTATCCTTTCTTTCTTTTTTCTTCCTTTCAAATCCATCTTTCTTTCTAACTAGTTCTTTCTTTCTTTCTTTCTTTCTTTCTTTCAAATCCATCTTTCTTTCTGACTAATCTTTTTCTTTCTTTCTTTCTTTCTTACTTTCTTTTTTTCTTTCTTTCTACTGTACCTAATCCATCTTTCTTTCTTTCTTTCTTTCTTTCTTTCTTTCTTTCTTTCTTTCTTTCTTTCTTTCTTTCTACCTAATCCATCTTTCTTTCTTTCTTTCTTTCTTTCTTTCTTTCTTTCTTTCTTTCTTTCTTTCTTTCTTTCAAATCCATATTTCTTTCTGACTAATCTTTCTTTCTTTCTTTCTTTCTACCTAATCCATCTTTCTTTCTTTCTACCTAATCCATCTTTCTTTCTTTCTTTCTACCTAATCCATCTTTCTTTCTTTCATATTTCTTACTAATCCTTTCTTTCTTTCTTTCTTTCTTTCTTTCTTTCTTTCTTTCTTTCTTTCTTTCTACCTAATCAATCTTTCTTCCTTCCTTCCTTCCTTCCTTCCTTTCTACCTAATCCATCTTTCTTTCTTTCTTTCTTTCTTTCTTTCTTTCTTTCTTTCTTTCTTTCTTTCTTTCTTTCTTTCTTCCTAATCAATCTTTCTTCCTTCCTTCCTTCCTTCCTTTCTTTCTTTCTTTCTTTCTACCTAATCCATCTTTCTTTCTTTCTTTCTTTCTTTCTTTCTTTCTAATAATCTATCTATCTATCTATCTATCTATCTATCTATCTATCTATCTATCTATCTATCTATCTATCTATCTTTACTTCTCTACCTCTGTCTCTTTCTCTACCCCTTTATTTCTTTACCTCTGTGTCTACTTCTCTACCTCTCTTTACCTCTCTCTATCTCTCAACCTTTTGTCTTCTCCTCCCTCTCGTGCCCTCTCCTCCACCACTTCTGCTCTTTACTCCCATTCTCTTCTCCTCCTGCCCTCCCTACCTCATCCCTTGTTCTCCTTTCTTCCTTTTCTCTGCAGTAACATCTCTCTCTTTATCCATCTATATATCTCTCTATCCACCCACCTCTCTCTCTCTCCCTCTCTATCCATCCATCTGTCCCTCTCTCTCCATATACAATATATCCGTCTTGCTATCTATCTATATCACTCTTTTTTCTCTTCCTCTCTCCTTTTCTCTACTCCTTTACTTCTCTCAGTCTCCTTGACTACTTCTACTGCTAGTACTAGGCGTGCAACGGATTGAGATGATGTAAATAAGTCAGTTTGATTGAAAGACCCAAAAACAGAGACACAAGCACCCACACACAAACAGACACACCCATTTCCACCTTCCACACATACACACAAATTACAAAATAAAAGCCCCGTGTATTACAGTGTTTCTGAATTGATACAGCATTCTCTGAACCAACTTCTCAACAGTCTAAACCAATTTGTCGAATAACTAAAAAATAAATTAAATAAATAAAAATAAATATTAAAATGTAATAATAATTTATTAATAATTTAAAATTAAATATAAAATTAAATAAATGTTGCAGGAGTAATTAGCTTTTGAAGTGGATTTACTTAATGTAAAGTTAACGAAAGTTATAATGAGGATTGTAATGTTTAAAGTAGAGGTCTTAACAAATGTCAGTAGACTGGGAAGATTTTAAAACGAGCCGTTCATTCATAAATAGGCAAGCAAGATCACTGTGAAAATACAGACCGGAAGACAAAAGACAGAGCGCCGCGCTGACAAGGGGTGGGGCTACATAGGTCTATGTGCTATATCTGCCTCGCTCCTCTGAAGCTGTCCATGGTCCTGACATGCGTCTATCGAGAAGTAGCTGACCTCAATCTTATAAATTCAATTTTAACCTATCTGCTCCAAAGTCGCAGTTATCAGCTGTACGGTCTCTCTCCCGACCTGTAGCTAGCCTACCTTTTACGGAGAGCTAAAGAAGATAATATTGAATAGTTAATAGCTACAAAAGAGTAATTATGTACTAATTTCATTAATAATCACGGACAAAACCACTTTATGAACATTTTCAACACTCAAAATAATTAAGTGACGTCACCTCTGCCTCCACGTTAAGAATCCCCTCGGCTTTGGTGCATTGGCACATAAGGGGGATAAGCTGGGACGTCGAACAGAGGAGTTTTTCTCCGTCCGTCATTTGTTATATATATTTGTTTTCTCTTTCTTGTATATATATATATATATATATATATATATATATATATATATATATATATATATATATATATCCTACACACACACACACACACACACACACACACACACACACAATTAATATATAAATAGGATAACTATTTGTATTTGTGTGTGTGTGTGTGTGTCAAGAAGGTGTGCCCAACCCTGCTCCTGCCGATCGACTGTCCTGCACAGTTTATCTCCAACCCTAATCAAACACACCTGAAGCAACCAATTAAGGTATTCAGGATCACTTGAAAATTAAAGGCAGGTGTGTTTGATTACGGTTGGAGATGAACTGTGCAGGACAGGCTAACGCGCGAAGACAATGAGGCAGCTCATGTACGACGGATGCGGAAACGCAGACAATCACAAATACGAGGAGTAAGCAAACCTTTTTTAATAAATGAAACATGGGTAATGTTGCGAAGGGGGATGGTTTCTTTCATCTTTGAAATAGTTTTCAGAGCAAGCAGCTGAACAAGGTGAGTTTGTGTGTTAATCATTTGATAGATAAGAACTCTCTCCCTCCATGAGGCCCTGTGTGTCTCTGCTGGTGCAGAAGGAGAGGGTCAAAGCCTTATGCAGCTTGCTGCCTTAAATCCTCTGTAATGTTTATGGTGGCACTTCTAAAAAACAAAGTGTATTATAATATTTAGGAAATAAGAATGGCCACACACGAGTCAAATTGCCACCACCCAGGACAGCTCGTGTACCTTCAACACACAGATGTTGAGTGGCGTGGGCTTAAAAATATGGCGTGGGGGGCTTAGTCCACAAAGTACATCTATCTATCTATCTATCTATCTATCTATCTATCTATCTATCTATCTATCTATCTATCTATCTATCTATCTATCTATCTATCTAGCTATCTGTATTTACCTTTCTTTTTTGTACTCCTTTACTTCTCCAGCTCTGTCTTTCTCTACCCCTTTATTTCTTTACCTCTGTGTCTAATTATCTACCTCTCTAATTAAACTCTTTAGTTTTCTACAATTTATTTGGATCTTTTTTTGCATTTCAGCTTATTAATGCATTTGAATTAAGCTTTTTTTGTTGCATTTTTGCTATGTTTTGCATTTGTTTCTGCATTTCAGCTTGTTTAGCAATATTTTGCAGTTTCTACATTTCATTTAAGCATTTGAAGCATTCACACGCATATTCCGCAGGAAATGCAATTGTTCTAGTTATTATTATTATTCCGTTTTATTCCACACACTTTTTGACGCGCTACTCCTCCCGCAGCTTTTGTCACAGACCCACGAATGAGGCGTCAAATCGTGCGGATTATTCGGGAATGGTGTGCTATGACTTTTCTAAGGGATCGGGGGTACGATGTTCGCCCCAGGGGCGAAAAAACGGCCGAAAAATCCCATAGACTTAACATTGCGTCAAACTTTGACGAGTCGTAGCTCGGAACGAGGATGTCGCAGAAACGTGAAATTTGCCACATTTGAAGAGGCTGAGAGGCTCTGTAAGAACATACCACACAATGGGGTAAAAGTTGCACCCCTGGGGGGCAGGAGCTGCCCAAAGTTGCCCCATTGACTTACTATGGTGTAGGACGGCCCATGAAATGGGCCGTCCTACACCATAGAAACCGCTTTTATATTGAACATAACTCTGGATCACAGTGTCATAGAGACAAGGGGGCGGGCTCATTTTACTCAGACGACCAATCAGTCTCTCAGGATCATTGTGAAGCTATTAAGCCACGCCCTAGCAACCATTTAGAGCACCCTTAGCAACAACTCCCATAGACTTCCATTGAAAGAGATCGAAGTGATATCTCTGGACTGAATTGTCATAGAAACATGAGGGTGGTCTCGTTTGACTCGGGGCAGCAAACAGCCAATCATGAATCACCTCAACACTTCCTAGCCACGCCCTAGCAACCATTGTCGAGCACCTTAGCAACCAAAATCCAAAGAGGAATATCGTCCATTCTGAATGTCACAGAGGCACGGGAGTTGGTTTATATCATTCATAGTGACAAGCAGCCTTTGGAGTTTCATGATTGGCAGCTGCCAAGCCACTCCCTAGCAACCAAACAGAGTACCCTAGCAACCATTTTGCAATACCTACATCTCTGCATCAGAACATCGTATAGAGATGGGGGTTGGTTTATATCATTCATACTGACAAGCAGCCTTTGGAGTTTCATGATTGGCAGCTGCCAAGCCACTCCCTAGCAACCAAACAGAGTACCCTAACAACCATTTTGTAACAGCTATATCTCAGCATCAGAACATTGTATCGCGATGGGGGTTGGGTATTTTGACTCATGCTAGCACACATTACTTTCAAAATGCTAAACATGCTAGCTGTGAATAGCTACATGCTAATATTGATTAGCTAAGTGCTAAATCATGCCATGAACATTATAAAAACTCTATAGTAACCATATGTGAACACTACCAACCACCTAGTAACACCATAGCAACCATCCAGATTACCATAGCAACCACCTAAAACACCCTAGCAACCACCCAAAACACCCTAGCAACCGCCTAGCAACACCATAGCAGCCACCCAGAACACCCTAGCAACCGCCTAGCAACACCCTAGCAACCACCCAAAATACCCTAGCAACCGCGTAGCAACACCCTAGCAACCACCCAGAACACCCTAGCAACCACCTAGCAACACCCTAGCAACCACTCAGAACACCCTAGCAACTGCCTAGCAACACCCTAGCAACCACCCAGAACACCCTAGCAACCGCCTAGCAACACCCTAGCAACTACCCAGAACACCCTAGCAACCACCTAGCAACACCCTAGCAACCACCCAGAACACCCTAGCAACCACCCAGAACACCCTAGCAACCACTCAGAACACCCTAGCAACTGCCTAGCAACACCCTAGCAACCACCCAGAACACCCTAGCAACCACCTAGCAACACCATAGCAACCACCCAGAACACCCTAGCAAATACCTATTAACACCCTAGCAACCACCCAGAACACCCTAGCAACACCCTAGCAACCACCCAGAACACCCTAGCAACCACCTAGCAACACCCTAGCAACCACCCCGAACACCATAGCAACCGCCTAGCAACACTCTAGCAACCGCCTAGCAACACCCTAGCAACCACCCAGAACACCCTAGCAACCACCTAGCAACACCCTAGCAACCACCCAGAATACCCTGGCAACCGCCTAGCAACACCATAGCAACCACCCAGAACACCCTAGCAACCATCCAGAACACCTTAGCAACACCCTAGCAACCACCTACCAACACTCTATTAACCACCCAGAACACCTTAGCAACCACCCAGAATACCCTAGCAACCGCATAGCAACACCATAGCAACCACCCAGAATACCCTAACAACCACCTAGCAACCACCCAGAACATCCTAGCAACTGAGCGGCGAATTTTGCCACTGCAAGCACCACTTCACATTTTCTTCTGGAAATGTACATTCTAGTTATTATTATTTTTCTTCTTATTATTATTCCACACACTTTTTGACGCGCTACTCCTCCCGCAGCTTTTGTCACAGACCCACGAATGAGGCGTCAAATCGTGCGGATTATTCGGGAATGGTGTGCTATGACTTTTCTAAGGGATCGGGGGTACGATGTTCGCCCCAGGGGCGAAAAACCGGCCGAAAAATCCCATAGACCAACATGACATCATGACTTTGCGTAAACATACACGCCACTTTCAAGTCAAGTGGCGTGTTATCTATACGCATTTTGAGCTATCCGCGTGTATGTCCACGCCAAAATCTTTTGCGTGTATGTCTACGCCATTAAATGTCCGAGTGATTCCGCGTGTATGTGTACGCCGTTAAATGTCCGAGCGAAACGAAGCAAAATCTATATCTACATCTGTGGAGCGATATTTCTTTTCCTAGGATGGTAGGAGAAGACTAATAAATGGTATTAACCCCAGTGACGGGTAGGTTTAGGGACGGGGTTGGGGTAGGTCATATATTTATATATACATAATACAGTAATATAACGTTAAGTCAAAGGCGTTGATAAACACGCTGAAAAGCGATTATGCGTGTTGATAGCACGCTAAAAATGGAAATACGAATTGGCGTGTCATTCATACGCCATTTCATGAGATCAGTCTGCATAGACTTAACATTGCGTCAAACTTTGACGAGTCGTAGCTCGGAACGAGGATGTCGCAGAAACGTGAAATTTGCCACATTTGAAGAGGCTGACAGGCTCTGTAAGAACATACCACACAATGGGGTAAAAGTTGCACCCCTGGGGGACAGGAGCTGCCCAAAGTTGCCCCATTGACTTTCTATGGTGTAGGACGGCCCATGAAATGGGCCGTCCTACACCATAGAAACCGCATTTATATTGAACATAACTCTGGATCACAGTGTCGTAGAGACAAGGGGGCGGGCTCATTTTACTCAGACGACCAATCAGTCTCTCAGGATCATATTGAAGCTATTAAGCCACGCCCTAGCAACCATTTAGAGCACCCTTAGCAACAACTCCCATAGACTTCCATTGAAAGCGACCGAAGGGATATCTCTGGACTGAATTGTCATAGAAACATGAGGGTGGTCTCGTTTGACTCGGGGCAGCAAACAGCCAATCATGAATCACCTCAACACTTCCTAGCCACGCCCTAGCAACCATTGTCGAGCACCTTAGCAACCAAAATCCAAAGAGGAATATCGTCCATTCTGAATGTCACAGAGGCACGGGAGTTGGTTTATATCATTCATAGTGACAAGCAGCCTTTGGAGTTTCATCATTGGCAGCTGCCAAGCCACTCCCTAGCAACCAAACAGAGTACCCTAGCAACCATTTTGTAACAGCTATATCTCAGCATCAGAACATCGTATAGAGATGGGGGTTGGTTTATATCATTCATACTGACAAGCAGCCTTTGGAGTTTCATGATTGGCAGCTGCCAAGCCACTGCCTAGCAACCAAACAGAGTACCCTAGCAACCATTTTGTAACAGTTATATCTCAGCATCAGAACATCGTATAGAGATGGGGGTTGGTTTATATCATTCATACTGACAAGCAGCCTTTGGAGTTTCATGATTGGCAGCTGCCAAGCCACTCCCTAGCAACCAAACAGAGTACCCTAGCAACCATTTTGTAACAGCTATATCTCAGCATCAGAACATTGTATTGCGATGGGGGTTGGGTCTTTTGACTCATGCTAGCACACAGGACTTTCAACATGCTAAACATGGTAGCTGTGAATAGCTACATGCTAATATTGATTAGCTAAGTGCTAAATCATGCCATGAACATTATAAAAACTCTATAGTAACCATATGTGAACACTACCAACCACCTAGTAACACCATAGCAACCACCCAGAATACCATAGCAACCACCCAAAACACCCTAGCAACCGCCTAGCAACACCATAGCAACCACCCAGAACACCCTAGCAACTGCCTAGCAACCACCCAGAACACCCTAGCAACCGCCTAGCAACACCCTAGCAACCACCCAGAATACCCTAGCAACACCCTAACAACCACCCAGAACACCCTAGCAACCACCTAGCAACACCCTAGCAACCACTCAGAACACCCTAGCAACTGCCTAGCAACACCCTAGCAACCACCCAGAACACCCTAGCAACCGCCTAGCAACACCCTAGCAACCACCCAGAACACCCTAGCAACCGCCTAGCAACCACCCAGAACACCCTAGCAACTGCCTAGCAACCACTCAGAACACCCTAGCAACCGCCTAGCAACACCCTAGCAACCACCCAGAATACCCTAGCAACACCCTAACAACCACCCAGAACACCCTAGCAACCACCTAGCAACACCCTAGCAACCACTCAGAACACCCTAGCAACTGCCTAGCAACACCCTAGCAACCACCCAGAACACCCTAGCAACCGCCTAGCAACACCCTAGCAACCACCCAGAACACCCTAGCAACCGCCTAGCAACCACCCAGAACACCCTAGCAACACCCTAGCAACCACTCAGAACACCCTAGCAACCGCCTAGCAACACTCTAGCAACCACCCAGAACACCCTAGCAACACCCTAGAAACCACCCAGAACACCCTAGCAACCGCCTAGCAACCACCCAGAAAACCCTAGCAACTGCCTAGCAACCACCCAGAACACCCTAGCAACCGCCTAGCAACACCCTAGCAACCACCCAGAATACCCTAGCAACACCCTAACAACCACCCAGAACACCCTAGCAACCACCTAGCAACACCCTAGCAACCACTCAGAACACCCTAGCAACTGCCTAGCAACACCCTAGCAACCACCCAGAACACCTTAGCAACCGCCTAGCAACACCCTAGCAACCACCCAGAACACCCTAGCAACCGCCTAGCAACCACCCAGAACACCCTAGCAACACCCTAGCAACCACTCAGAACACCCTAGCGACCGCCTAGCAACACCCTAGCAACCACCCAGAACACCCTAGCAACTGCCTAGCAACACCCTAGCAACCACCCAAAACACCCTAGCGACCGCCTAGCAACACCCTAGCAACCACCCAGAACACCCTAGCAACCGCCTAGCAACCACCCAGAACACCCTAGCAACTGCCTAGCAACCACCCAGAACACCCTAGCAACCGCCTAGCAACACCCTAGCAACCACCCAGAATACCCTAGCAACACCCTAACAACCACCCAGAACACCCTAGCAACCACCTAGCAACACCCTAGCAACCACTCAGAACACCCTAGCAACTGCCTAGCAACACCCTAGCAACCACCCAGAACACCTTAGCAACCGCCTAGCAACACCCTAGCAACCACCCAGAACACCCTAGCAACCGCCTAGCAACCACCCAGAACACCCTAGCAACACCCTAGCAACCACTCAGAACACCCTAGCAACCGCCTAGCAACACCCTAGCAACCACCCAGAACACCCTAGCAACCGCCTAGCAACACCCTAGCAACCACCCAGAACACCCTAGCAACTGCCTAGCAACACCCTAGCAACCACCCAAAACACCCTAGCGACCGCCTAGCAACACCCTAGCAACCACCCAGAACACCCTAGCAACCGCCTAGCAACCACCCAGAACACCCTAGCAACACCCTAGCAACCACTCAGAACACCCTAGCAACCGCCTAGCAACACCCTAGCAACCACCCAGAACACCCTAGCAACCGCCTAGCAACACCCTAGCAACCACCCAGAACACCCTAGCAACCACCTAGCAACACCCTAGCAACCACCCAAAACACCCTAGCGACCGCCTAGCAACACCCTAGCAACCACCCAGAACACCCTAGCAACCGCCTAGCAACACCCTAGCAACCACCCAGGACACCCTAGCAACCACCCAGAACACCCTAGCAACCACCTAAAACACCCTAGCAACCACCCAGAACACCCTAGCAACCACCTAGCAACACCCTAGCAACCACCCAGAACACCCTAGCAACCGCCTAGCAACCGCCTAGCAACACCCTAGCGACCACCCAGAACACCCTAGCAACCGCCTAGCAACACCCTAGCAACCAACCAGAACACCTTAGCAACCACCCAGAATACCCTAGCAACCGCATAGCAACACCATAGCAACCACCCAGATCACCCTAGCAACCGCCTAGCAACACCCTAGCAACCACCTAGAATACCCTAGCAACCGCCTAGCAACACCATAGCAACCACCCAGAACACCCTAGCAACCGCCTAGCAACACCATAGCAACCACCCAGAACGCCCTAGCAACCGCCTAGCAACACCCTAGCAACCGCCTAGCAACCATCCAGAACACCTTAGCAACACCCTAGCAACCACCTACCAACACCCTAGCAACCACCCAGAACACCTTAGCAACCACCCAGAATACCCTATCAACCACCTAGCAACCACCCAGAACACCCTAGCAACTGAGCGGCGAATTTTGCCACTGCAAGCACCACTTCACATTTTCTTCTGGAAATGTACATTCTAGTTAAGTTGGCTTACTGAAATCCTATTTAAACTTATTATTATTAAGTTGGCTTGGAGAGCCAACTTACTGAAATCCTATTTAAACTTATTATTATTAAGTTGGCTTGGAGAGCCAACTTACTGAAATCCTATTTAAACTTATTATTAAGTTGGCTTGGAGAGCCAACTTACTGAAATCCTATTTAAACTTATTATTATTATTATTATTATTATTATTATTACTCAAATTTACAACTCTAACTCCTCCTAGAGCTTTAACTCCACATACTCCAAACTCGGCACAGACACTCAAACTGTTCTGACTCGGTGTGCTATATCTTTTCTAACTGATCGGACTTACAGTTTTCTTAAAAATTAATATTAAACATCATAAAATTCCCATAGACTTTCATTGCAGCATGTTCAAAATGAGCCAAGGCTACGGTGGCCCAGTAGTGCACAACATAAAAACTCAAATCTAAACTCCCTGAAGCCCTAGACTCAATTAAACTACCATTCAATGTACTAATATCTATCTATCTATCTATCTATCTATCTATCTATCTATCTAATCTATCTATCTTTCTAACTAATCTATCTATCTATCTATCGATCTTTCTTTCTAACTAATCTATTTATCTTTCTAACTAATCTATCTATCTATCTCTATCTATCTATCTATCTTTCTAAATAATCTATCTATCTATCTCTATCTATCTATCTATCTTTCTAACTAATCTATCTATCTATCTATCGATCTTTCTTTCTAACTAATCTATCTATCTTTCTAACTAATCTATCTATCTATCTATCGATCTTTCTTTCTAACTAATCTATTTATCTAACTAATCTATCTATCTATCTATCTATCTATCTATCTATCTATCTATCTATCTATCTATCTATCTATCTATCTATCTATCTCTCTATCTCTATCTATCTATCTATCTATCTTTCTAACTAATCTTTCTTTCTTTCTTTCTTTCTTTCTTTCTTTCTTTCTTTCTTTCTTTCTTTCTTTCTTTCTTTCTTTCTTTCTAACTAATCCATCCTTCTTTCTTTCTTACTGATCTATCTTTCTTTATTTCTTTCTAACTAATCTTTTCTTTTTTTCTAACTAATCTTTCTTTCTTTCTTTCTTTCTAATTATCTTTCTTTCTTTCTTTCTTTATAATTAATCTTTCTTTCTTTTTACCTAATCTTTCTTTCTTTTTCTTTCTTTCCAACTAATCTCTTTCTTTCTTTCTTTCTTTCTTACTGATCTATCTTTCTTTCTATCTTATTTTTCTTTCTGTCTTTCTAACTAATCTTTCTTTATTTCTTTCTAATTGATCTTTTCTTTCTTTCTTTCTAACTAATCTTTCTTTCATTCTTTCTAACTAATCTTTCTTTCTTTCTAAGTAATCCATCTTTCTTTCTTTCTAACTAATCTATCTTTCTTTCTTTTTAACTAATCTATCTATCTATCTTTCTTTCTAACTAATCTATCTATCTTTCTTTTTAACTAATCTATCTATCTTTCTTTTTAACTAATCTATCTATCTTTCTTTCTTTCTTTCTAACTAATCTTTCTTTCTAACTAATCTTTCTTTCTTTCTTTCTTTCTTTCTTACTGATCTATCTTTCTAACTAACTAATCTTTCTTTCTTTCTACCTAATCTTTCTTCTTTCTTTCTTTCTTTCTTTCTTACTTTCTAACTAATCTTTCTTTCTTTCTTTCTTTCTTTCTAACTAATCTTTCTTTCTTTCTTTCTAACTAATCTTTCTTCTTTCTTTCTTTCTTTCTTTCTTTCTTTATAACTAGTCTTTCTTTCTAACTAATCTTTCTTCTTTCTTTCTTTCTTTCTTTCTTTCTTTCTTTATAACTAATCTTTCTTTCTTTATAACTAATCTTTCTTTCTTTATAACTAATCTTTCTTCTTTCTTTCTTTCTTTCTTTCTTTCTTTCTTTCTAACTAATCTTTCTTCTTTCTTTCTTTCTTTCTTTCTTTCTTTCTTTCTTTCTTTCTTTCTTTCTTTCTTTCTTTCTAACTAATCTTTCTTTCTTTCTAACTAATCTTTCTTTCTTTCTTTCTTTCTTTCTAACTAATCTTTCTTTCTTCCTAATATTTATTTCTTTTTTCTTTCTTTCTTTCTTTCTTTCTTTCTTTCTTTCTTTCTTTCTTTCTTTCTAACTAATCTTTCTTCTTTCTTTCTTTCTTCCTAATATTTCTTTCTTTTTTCTTTCTTTCTTTCTTTCTAACTAATCTTTCTTTCTTTCTTTCTTTCTTTCTAACTAATCTTTCTTTCTTTCTAACTAATCTTCTTTCTTTCTTTCTTTCTTTCTTTCTTTCTTTCTTTCTTTCTTACTTTCTAACTAATCTTTCTTCTTTCTTTCTTTCTTTCTTTCTTTCTTACTTTCTTACTTTCTAACTAATCTTTCTTTCTTTCTTTCTCTCTTTCTAACTAATTTTTCTTCTTTCTTTCTTTCTTTCTTTCTTTATAACTAATCTTTCTTTCTAACTAATCTTTCTTCTTTCTTTCTTTCTTTCTTTCTTTCTAACTAATCTTTCTTTCTTTATAACTAATCTTTCTTCTTTCTTTCTTTCTTTCTTTCTTTCTAACTAATCTTTCTTCTTTCTTTCTTTCTTTCTTTCTTTCTTTCTTTCTAACTAATCTTTCTTTCTTTCTTTCTCTCTTTCTAACTAAACTTTCTTCTTTCTTTCTTTCTTTCTTTCTTTCTTTCTTTCTTTCTAACTAATCTTTCTTTCTTTCTAACTAATCTTTCTTCTTTCTTTCTTTCTTTCTTTCTAACTAATCTTTCTTTCTTTCTAGCTAATCTTTCTTTCTTTCTTTCTTTCTTTCTAACTAATCTTTCTTCTTTCTTTCTTTCTTTCTTTCTTTCTTTCTTTCTTTCTTTCTTTCTAACTAATCTTTCTTCTTTCTTTCTTTCTTTCTTTCTAACTAATCTTTCTTCTTTCTTTCTTTCTCTCTTTCTAACTAATCTTTCTTCTTTCTTTCTTTCTTTCTAACTAATCTTTCTTTCTTTCTAAGTAATCCATCTTTCTTTCTTTCTTTCTAACTAGTCTTTCTTTCTTTCTTTCTTTCTAACTAATCTATCTTTCTTTCTTTTTAACTAATCTATCTATCTTTCTTTCTAACTAATCTATCTATCTTTCTTTCTTTCTAACTAATCATTCTTTCTTTCTTTCTAACTAATCTTTCTTTTTTCTTACTGAACTATCTTTCTTTCTAACTAACTAATCTTTCTTTCTAACCGATCATCTTTTCTTTCTTTCTTTCTTTCTTTCTAACTAATCTTTCTTTCTTTCTTTCTTTTTAACTAATCTATCTATCTATCTTTCTCTCTAAATAATCCTTCTTTCTTTCTTTCTTTCTTTCTTTCTTACTGATCTATCTTTCTAACTAACTAATCTTTCTTTCTTTCTAACTAATCTTTCTTTCTTTTGTAACTAATCTTTCTTTCTTTCTAACTAATCTTTCTTCCTTTCTAACTAATTTTTCTTTCTTTCTTTCTAACTAATCTTTCTTTCTTAATGATCTATCTTTCTTTCTAACTAACTAATCTTTCTTTCTAACTGATCATCTTTTCTTTCTTTCTTTCTTTCTAACTAATTTTCTTTCTTTCTTTCTAACTAATCTTTCTTTCTTTCTAACTAATCTATCTTTCTTTCTTTCTAACTAATCTTTCTTTTTTTCTTTCTAACTAATTATCTTTCGTTCTTTCTTTATAATTAATCTATCTCTCTTTATAAATAATCCATCTTTCTTTTTTCTTTCTTTCTTTCCAACTAATGTCTTTCTTTCTTACTGATCTATCTTTCTTTCTATCTTATCTTTCTTTTTTCTAACTAATCTTTCTTTCTTTATAACTAATCTTTCTTTCTTTTTACCTAATCTTTCTTTCTTTTTACCTAATCTTTCTTTCTTTTTACATAATCTTTCTTTCTTTTTTCTTTCTTTCTTTCCAACTAATCTCTTTCTTTCTTTCTTTCTTACTGATCTATCTTTCTTTCTAACTAATCTTTCTTTATTTCTTTCTAACTAATCTTTTCTTTCTTTCTAACTAATCTTTCTTTCATTCTTTCTAACTAATCCATCCTTCTTTCAATCTGACTAATCCATCTTTCTTTCTTTCTAACTAATCCATCTTTCTTTCTTTCTAACTAATCTTTCTTTCTTCTTTCTTTCTTTCTAACTAATCTTTCTTTCATTCTTTTTAACTAATCTTTCTTCTTTCTTTCTAACTAAACTTTCTTCTTTCTTTCTAACTAATCCATCTATCAAACTTCAAACTATTTTAAACTTCTTCAAACTCTCTGGTCTGGCTTTTTCAAGCCAACTTAAAGTTTGTCTCATCAAACTTTTTTCTAGTTAGTGTGAATGCTTCAAGCATTCACACTCTTGAAATCCAAATCTTTATTATTATTCCGTATTCTTCCGTACGTTTTTCGGTCGCTTTCTTCTCTTCTCCACTTTGTGCTACAAAAACCATTCAAGTATCAAAATGTGCAGCTTTTCAAGGACATGTGTGCTATTACTTTTCTTTTTTATAACCTTTATACTTTTTGAATTATTAATCTTTTTATGCATATTTTTTAACATGGAAGTCAATGGAGAATTTTTCAAATTCTGCTTTATGCTCCTTCTGCTTTCAAAGCCTACAACTTCTGCATACTTTCAGCTATTTCTGTCATTTAAACTTTAAAATGTAGAGAAATTTGTAAGCTATTAAAGTTGTATTCAACTTTTTGATATCTATTATACTTTTTTCACAATCTCTCCTTTAGTCTCATGATGTTTTTCAAGCCGTTTCTGAAATTATAATGGGAGTGAATGAGAGAGACTGTTCAGAGCTAGAGTGCATGATGTCATAAGCTAGAGTGAGCCAGCTTGAAATCTAATGCTAAAAAATAATTTTTAAATCGCTGGCCTGGCCACAATTTTCACTCTTTGGGCATAAAATTATACTTGAAACGTAGGTATTTTTGTTGTGGTTCCTCTCGTGTGTTTAGTAAATCCCTGGGACTTATAGTTTTGTCTCTGTGTCCTTCCAAAGGACAAGAGTGACAGAAAATCCTCCATTGGCATCAATTATAAATTCAGGTCAAACTTTTGTGATCAGAGCATTACGAACCACTTTTTTAACTTGCCAAAATGGTCCCTTTTTTCAACTCTATCCACAAAAAAAATACATCACATCGTTCACAAAGGCCTTGTCTCGCTCACGGTCAGGTCATTTCGCCGATACAACCTATAGTTTTGTCTCTAGGGAGGTTTGTTCGAGGCCAAGTTTCAGCGATTTTGGCCTCTGTCTAAATAGGAAAGCTGATTGCACAGGTGATGCTGATTAGCAAAGATCAAAGGGAGACACACCTAATTGGTCCTGTGTTCTGATTGGTGGACAGTCACTCAGCTCTTTTCTGAAGGCTACTACAAGTTTTTGTTGCATTTATGCTTCTACTTCTCCTGTTCTCCCTCCCTCTTCCCTTCTCTTCTCCTCCTCCAATCCTCTACTCCTCCTCCAATCCTCTACTCCTCCTGTCCTCCTATTCTCCTTTCCTAATCTCTTCTCCTTTCTACTCTTCCTTTTATCCTCTTCATTCCATCTGCCTGTCTAACTATTTGACTTTCTGTGTCCAAACGATCTATCTATGTAACTATCTATGTAACTATCTATGTATCTATCTATGTATCTATCTATCTATGTTTCTATCTACAGGTGTGACTCTATCTATGCATCTATGCATCTATCTATCTATCTATCTATCTATCTATCTATCTATCTATCTATCTATCTATCTAACCATCTTTCTTTTTAACTAATCCTTTCTTTATTTCTAACTTATCCTTTCTTTCTTTTTTCTTCCTTTCAAATCCATCTTTCTTTCTAACTAGTTCTTTCTTTCTTTCTTTCTTTCTTTCAAATCCATCTTTCTTTCTGACTAATCTTTTTCTTTCTTTCTTTCTTTCTTTCTTACTTTCTTTTTTTCTTTCTTTCTACTGTACCTAATCCATCTTTCTTTCTTTCTTTCTTTCTTTCTTTCTTTCTTTCTTTCTTTCTTTCTTTCTTTCTTTCTACCTAATCCATCTTTCTTTCTTTCTTTCTTTTGTAACTAATCTTTCTTTCTTTCTAACTAATCTTTCTTTCTTTCTAACTAATTTTTCTTTCTTTCTTTCTAACTAATCTTTCTTTCTTAATGATCTATCTTTCTTTCTAACTAACTAATCTTTCTTTCTAACTGATCATCTTTTCTTTCTTTCTTTCTTTCTTTCTTTCTTTCTTTCTTTCTTTCTTTCTTTCTAACTAATTTTCTTTCTTTCTTTCTAACTAATCTTTCTTTCTTTCTAACTAATCTATCTTTCTTTCTTTCTAACTAATCTTTCTTTTTTCTTTCTAACTAATTATCTTTCGTTCTTTCTTTATAATTAATCTATCTCTCTTTATAAATAATCCATCTTTCTTTTTTTTTCTTTCTTTCCAACTAATGTCTTTCTTTCTTACTGATCTATCTTTCTTTCTATCTTATCTTTCTTTTTTCTAACTAATCTTTCTTTCTTTATAACTAATCTTTCTTTCTTTTTACCTAATCTTTCTTTCTTTTTACCTAATCTTTCTTTCTTTTTACCTATTCTTTCTTTCTTTTTACATAATCTTTCTTTCTTTTTTCTTTCTTTCTTTCCAACTAATCTCTTTCTTTCTTTCTTTCTTACTGATCTATCTTTCTTTCTAACTAATCTTTCTTTATTTCTTTCTAACTAATCTTTTCTTTCTTTCTAACTAATCTTTCTTTCATTCTTTCTAACTAATCCATCCTTCTTTCTTTCTGACTAATCCATCTTTCTTTCTTTCTAACTAATCCATCTTTCTTTCTTTCTAACTAATCTTTCTTTCTTCTTTCTTTCTTTCTAACTAATCTTTCTTTCATTCTTTTTAACTAATCTTTCTTCTTTCTTTCTAACTAAACTTTCTTCTTTCTTTCTAACTAATCTATCTATCAAACTTCAAACTATTTTAAACTTCTTCAAACTCTCTGGTCTGGCTTTTTCAAGCCAACTTAAAGTTTGTCTCATCAAACTTTTTTCTAGTTATTATTATTCTTCTTACTCAAATTTACAACTCTAACTCCTCCTAGAGCTTTAACTCCACATACTCCAAACTCGGCACAGACACTCAAACTGTTCTGACTCGGTGTGCTATATCTTTTCTAACTGATCGGACTTACAGATTTCTTAAAAATTAATATTAAACATCATAAAATTCCCATAGACTTTCATTGCAGCATGTTCAAAATGAGCCAAGGCTACGGTGGCCCAGTAGTGCACAACATAAAAACTCAAATCTAAACTCCCTGAAGCCCTAGACTCAATTAAACTACCATTCAATGTACTAATAAACTTCTATCTATCTATCTATCTATCTATCTATCTATCTATCTATCTATCTATCTATCTATCTATCTATCTGTCTGTCTATCTATCTATCTATCTATCTATCTATCTTTCTTTCTAACTAATCTATCTAACTAATCTATCTATCTATCTATCTATCTATCTATCTATCTATCTATCTATCTATCTATCTATCTAATCTATCTATCTTTCTAACTAATCTATCTATCTATCTATCTATCTATCTATCTATCTATCTATCTATCTATCTATCTATCTATCTATCTATCTATCTATCTATCTATCTATCTATCTATCTATCTATCTATCTATCTATCTAATCTCTCTTTCTTTCTTTCTTTCTTTCTTTCTTTCTTTCTAACTAATCTTTCTAACTAATCCATCTTTCTTTTTTCTTTCTTTCTTTCCAACTAATCTCTTTCTTTCTTTCTTTCTTTCTTTCTTTCTAACTAATCTTTCTTTATTTCTTTCTAACTAATCCATCATTCTTTCTTTCTAACTAATCTTTCTTTCTTTCTTTCTTTCTTTCTTTCTAACTAATCTTTCTTTCTTTCTTTCTAACTAATCTTTCTTTCTTTCTTTCTAACTAATCTCTCTTTCTTTCTTTCTGACTAATCCATCTTTCTTTTTTCTTTCTTTCTTTCCAACTAATCTCTTTCTTTCTTTCTTTCTTTCTTTCTTTCTTTCTTTCTTTCTTTCTTTCTAACTAATATTTCTTTATTTCTTTCTGACTAATCCATCTTTATTTTTTCTTTCTTTCCAACTAATCTCTTTCTTTCTTTCTTTCTTTCTTTCTTTCTTTCTAACTAATCCATCATTCTTTCTTTCTAACTAATCTTTCTTTCTTTTGTTCTAACTAATCTTTCTTTCTTTCTTTCTAACTAATCTTTCTTTCTTTCTTTCTTTCTAACTAATCTCTCTTTCTTTCTTTCTAACTAATCTCTCTTTCTTTCTTTCTTTCTTTCTAACTAATCTTTCTTTCTTTCTTTCTAACTAATCTTTCTTTCTTTCTTTCTTTCTTTCTTTCTAACTAATCTTTCTTTCTAACTAATCTTTCTTTCTTTCTTTCTAACTAATCCATCATTCTTTCTTTCTGACTAATCCATCTTTCTTTTTTCTTTCTTTCTTTCCAACTAATCTCTTTCTTTCTTTCTTTCTTTCTAACTAATCTTTCTTTATTTCTTTCTAACTAATCCATCAAACTAATCTTTCTTTCTTTCTTTCTAACTAATCTTTCTTTCTTTCTTTCTAACTAATCTTTCTTTCTTTCTTTCTAACTAATCCATCATTCTTTCTTTCTGACTAATCCATCTTTCTTTTTTCTTTCTTTCTTTCCAACTAATCTCTTTCTTTCTTTCTTTCTTTCTAACTAATCTTTCTTTATTTCTTTCTAACTAATCCATCATTCTTTCTTTCTAACTAATCTTTCTTTCTTTCTTTCTAACTAATCTCTCTTTCTTTCTTTCTAACTAATCTCTCTTTCTTTCTTTCTAACTAATCTTTCTTTCTTTCTTTCTAACTAATCCATCATTCTTTCTTTCTGACTAATCCATCTTTCTTTTTTCTTTCTTTCTTTCCAACTAATCTCTTTCTTTCTTTCTTTCTTTCTAACTAATCTTTCTTTCTTTCTAACTAATCCATCATTCTTTCTTTCTAACTAATCTCTCTTTCTTTCTTTCTAACTAATCTCTCTTTCTTTCTTTCTAACTAATCTTTCTTTCTTTCTTTCTAACTAATCTTTCTTTCTTTCTTTCTAACTAATCTTTCTTTCTTTCTAACTAATCCATCATTCTTTCTTTCTGACTAATCCATCTTTCTTTTTTCTTTCTTTCTTTCCAACTAATCTCTTTCTTTCTTTCTTTCTTTCTAACTAATCTTTCTTTATTTCTTTCTAACTAATCCATCATTCTTTCTTTCTAACTAATCTTTCTTTCTTTCTTTCTAACTAATCTTTCTTTCTTTCTTTCTTTCTAACTAATCCATCATTCTTTCTTTCTGACTAATCCATCTTTCTTTTTTCTTTCTTTCTTTCCAACTAATCTCTTTCTTTCTTTCTTTCTTTCTTTCTAACTAATCTTTCTTTCTTTCTAACTAATCCATCATTCTTTCTTTCTAACTAATCTCTCTTTCTTTCTTTCTAACTAATCTCTCTTTCTTTCTTTCTAACTAATCTTTCTTTCTTTCTTTCTAACTAATCTTTCTTTCTTTCTTTCTAACTAATCCATCATTCTTTCTTTCTAACTAATCTCTCTTTCTTTCTTTCTAACTAATCTCTCTTTCTTTCTTTCTAACTAATCTTTCTTTCTTTCTTTCTTTCTAACTAATCCATCATTCTTTCTTTCTGACTAATCCATCTTTCTTTTTTTTCTTTCTTTCTTTCTTTCTTTCTTTCTTTCTTTCTTTCTTTCTTTCTAACTAATCTTTCTTTATTTCTTTCTAACTAATCTTTTCTTTCTTTCTAACTAATCCATCTTTCTTTTTTCTTTCTTTCTTTCCAACTAATCTCTTTCTTTCTTTCTTTCTTTCTTTCTAACTAATCTCTCTTTCTTTCTTTCTAACTAATCTTTCTTTCTTTCTAACTAATCTATCTTTCTTTCTTTCTAACTAATCTTTCTTTCTTTCTTTCTAACTAATCTTTCTTTCTTTCTTTCTAACTAATCTTTCTTTCTTTCTAACTAATTATCTTTCTTTCTTTCTTTCTTTATAATTAATCTATCTTTCTTTGTAACTAATCCATCATTCTTTCTTTCTAACTAATCTTTCTTTCTTTCTTTCTTTCTTTCTAACTAATCTTTCTTTCTTTCTTTCTAACTAATCTTTCTTTCTTTCTTTCTAACTAATCTCTCTTTCTTTCTTTCTGACTAATCCATCTTTCTTTTTTCTTTCTTTCTTTCCAACTAATCTCTTTCTTTCTTTCTTTCTAACTAATCTTTCTTTCTTTCTAACTAATCTATCTTTCTTTCTTTCTAACTAATCTTTCTTTCTTTCTAACTAATATTTCTTTATTTCTTTCTGACTAATCCATCTTTATTTTTTCTTTCTTTCCAACTAATCTCTTTCTTTCTTTCTTTCTTTCTTTCTTTCTTTCTTTCTTTCTTTCTTTCTAACTAATCCATCATTCTTTCTTTCTAACTAATCTTTCTTTCTTTTGTTCTAACTAATCTTTCTTTCTTTCTTTCTAACTAATCTTTCTTTCTTTCTTTCTTTCTAACTAATCTCTCTTTCTTTCTTTCTAACTAATCTCTCTTTCTTTCTTTCTTTCTAACTAATCTTTCTTTCTTTCTTTCTAACTAATCTTTCTTTCTTTCTTTCTTTCTTTCTAACTAATCTTTCTTTCTAACTAATCTTTCTTTCTTTCTTTCTAACTAATCCATCATTCTTTCTTTCTGACTAATCCATCTTTCTTTTTTCTTTCTTTCTTTCCAACTAATCTCTTTCTTTCTTTCTTTCTTTCTAACTAATCTTTCTTTATTTCTTTCTAACTAATCCATCATTCTTTCTGTCTAACTAATCTTTCTTTCTTTCTTTCTAACTAATCTTTCTTTCTTTCTTTCTAACTAATCTTTCTTTCTTTCTTTCTAACTAATCCATCATTCTTTCTTTCTGACTAATCCATCTTTCTTTTTTCTTTCTTTCTTTCCAACTAATCTCTTTCTTTCTTTCTTTCTTTCTAACTAATCTTTCTTTATTTCTTTCTAACTAATCCATCATTCTTTCTTTCTAACTAATCTTTCTTTCTTTCTTTCTAACTAATCTCTCTTTCTTTCTTTCTAACTAATCTTTCTTTCTTTCTTTCTAACTAATCCATCATTCTTTCTTTCTGACTAATCCATCTTTCTTTTTTCTTTCTTTCTTTCCAACTAATCTCTTTCTTTCTTTCTAACTAATCTTTCTTTCTTTCTAACTAATCCATCATTCTTTCTTTCTAACTAATCTCTCTTTCTTTCTTTCTAACTAATCTCTCTTTCTTTCTTTCTAACTAATCTTTCTTTCTTTCTTTCTAACTAATCTTTCTTTCTTTCTTTCTAACTAATCTTTCTTTCTTTCTAACTAATCCATCATTCTTTCTTTCTGACTAATCCATCTTTCTTTTTTCTTTCTTTCTTTCCAACTAATCTCTTTCTTTCTTTCTTTCTTTCTAACTAATCTTTCTTTATTTCTTTCTAACTAATCCATCATTCTTTCTTTCTAACTAATCTTTCTTTCTTTCTTTCTAACTAATCCATCATTCTTTCTTTCTGACTAATCCATCTTTCTTTTTTCTTTCTTTCTTTCCAACTAATCTCTTTCTTTCTTTCTTTCTTTCTAACTAATCTTTCTTTCTTTCTAACTAATCCATCATTCTTTCTTTCTAACTAATCTCTCTTTCTTTCTTTCTAACTAATCTCTCTTTCTTTCTTTCTAACTAATCTTTCTTTCTTTCTTTCTAACTAATCTTTCTTTCTTTCTTTCTAACTAATCCATCATTCTTTCTTTCTAACTAATCTCTCTTTCTTTCTAACTAATCTCTCTTTCTTTCTTTCTAACTAATCTTTCTTTCTTTCTTTCTAACTAATCCATCATTCTTTCTTTCTGACTAATCCATCTTTCTTTTTTTTCTTTCTTTCTTTCTTTCTTTCTTTCTTTCTTTCTAACTAATCTTTCTTTATTTCTTTCTAACTAATCTTTTCTTTCTTTCTAACTAATCTTTCTTTCTTTCTTTCTTTCTAACTAATCCATCATTCTTTCTTTCTAACTAATCCATCTTTCTTTTTTCTTTCTTTCTTTCCAACTAATCTCTTTCTTTCTTTCTTTCTAACTGATCTATCTTTCTTTCTATATTTTCTTTCTTTTTTCTAGCTAATCTTTCTTTCTTTCTTTCTTTCTTTCTTTCTAATTATCTTTCTTTCTTTTTTCTTTCTTTCCAACTAATCTCTTTCTTTCTTTTTGTTTCTTTCTTTCTTACTGATCTATCTTTCTTTCTATCTTATCTTTCTTTCTGTCTTTCTTTCTTTCTGTCTTTCTAACTAATCTTTCTTTATTTCTTTCTAACTAATCTTTTCTTTCTAACTAACTAATCTTTCTTTCTAACTAATCTTTTCTTTCTAACTAACTAATCTTTCTTTCTTTCTTTCTTTCTAACTAATCCATCATTTTTTCTTTCTAACTAATCCATCTTTCTTTTTTCTTTCTTTCCAACTAATCTCTTTCTTTCTTTCTTTCTTTCTTTCTTTCTTTCTTACTGATCTATCTTTCTTTCTATATTTTCTTTCTTTTTTTCTAACTAATCTTTCTTTCTAATTATCTTTCTTTCTTTTTACCTAATCTTTCTTTCTTTTATCTTTCTTTCTTTCCAACTAATCTCTTTCTTTCTTTTTGTTCCTTTCTTTCTTACTGATCTATCTTTCTTTCTGTCTTATCTTTCTTTCTGTCTTTCTAACTAATCTTTCTTTATTTCTTTCTAACTAATCTTTTCTTTCTTTCTAACTAATCTTTCTTTCTTTCTAACTAATCCATCCTTCTTTCTTTCTTACTGATCTATCTTTCTTTCTATATTATCTTTCTTTTTTCTAATTAATCTTTCTTTCTTTCTAACTAATCTTTCTTTCTTTCTAACTAATCTATCTTTCTTTCTTTCTAACTAATCTTTCTTTCTTTCTTTCTTTCTTTCTTTCTTTCTTTCTAACTAATCTTTCTTTCTTTCTAACTAATCTATCTTTCTTTCTTTCTAACTAATCTTTCTTTCTTTCTAACTAATCTTTCTTTCTTTCTTTCTAACTAATCTTTCTTTCTTTCTAACTAATCTATCTTTCTTTCTTTCTAACTAATCTTTCTTTCTTTCTAACTAATCTTTCTTTCTTTCTAACTAATCTTCCTTTCTTTCTTTCTAACTAATCTATCTTTCTTTCTAACTAATCTTTCTTTCTTTCTAACTAATTATCTTTCTTTCTTTCTAACTAATCTTTCTTTCTTTCTAACTAATCTATCTTTCTTTCTTTCTAACTAATCTTTCTTTCTTTCTTTCTAACTAATCTCTCTTTCTTTCTTTCTAACTAATCTTTCTTTCTTTCTAACTAATCTTTATTTCTTTCTTTCTAACTAATCTTTCTTTCTTTCTAACTAATCTTTCTTTCTTTCTTTCTAACTAATCTTTCTTTCTTACTAACTAATCTATCTTTCTTTCTTTCTAACTAATCTTTCTTTCTTTCTTTCTAACTAATCTTTCTTTCTTTCTAACTAATTATCTTTCTTTCTTTCTTTCTTTATAATTAATCTATCTTTCTTTGTAACTAACCCATCTTTCTTTTTTCTTTCTTTCTTTCCAACTAATCTCTTTCTTTCTTTCTTTCTTTCTTACTGATCTATCTTTCTTTCTATCTTATCTTTCTTTTTTTCTAACTAATCTTTCTTTCTTTCTTTCTTTCTAATTATCTTTCTTTCTTTCTTTATAATTAATCTTTCTTTCTTTTTACCTAATCTTTCTTTCTTTCCAACTAATCTCTTTCTTTCTTTCTTTCTTTCTTTCTAACTAATCTTTCTTTATTTCTTTCTAACTAATCCATCATTCTTTCTGTCTAACTAATCTTTCTTTCTTTCTTTCTAACTAATCTTTCTTTCTTTCTTTCTAACTAATCTTTCTTTCTTTCTTTCTAACTAATCCATCATTCTTTCTTTCTGACTAATCCATCTTTCTTTTTTCTTTCTTTCTTTCCAACTAATCTCTTTCTTTCTTTCTTTCTTTCTAACTAATCTTTCTTTATTTCTTTCTAACTAATCCATCATTCTTTCTTTCTAACTAATCTTTCTTTCTTTCTTTCTAACTAATCTCTCTTTCTTTCTTTCTAACTAATCTCTCTTTCTTTCTTTCTAACTAATCTTTCTTTCTTTCTTTCTAACTAATCCATCATTCTTTCTTTCTGACTAATCCATCTTTCTTTTTTCTTTCTTTCTTTCCAACTAATCTCTTTCTTTCTTTCTTTCTTTCTTTCTTTCTAACTAATCTTTCTTTCTTTCTAACTAATCTATCTTTCTTTCTTTCTAACTAATCTTTCTTACTTTCTAACTAATCTTTCTTTCTTTCTTTCTAACTAATCTTTCTTTCTTTCTAACTAATCTTTCTTTCTTTCTTTCTAACTAATCTTTCTTTCTTTCTAACTAATCTATCTTTCTTTCTTTCTAACTAATCTTTCTTTCTTTCTAACTAATCTTTCTTTCTTTCTAACTAATCTTTCTTTCTTTCTAACTAATCTATCTTTCTTTCTAACTAATCTTTCTTTCTTTCTAACTAATCTTTCTTTCTTTCTAACTAATTATCTTTCTTTCTTTCTAACTAATCTTTCTTTTTTTCTAACTAATCTATCTTTCTTTCTTTCTAACTAATCTTTCTTTCTTTCTTTCTAACTAATCTCTCTTTCTTTCTTTCTAACTAATCTTTCTTTCTTTCTAACTAATCTATCTTTCTTTCTTTCTAACTAATCTTTCTTTCTTTCTAACTAATCTTTCTTTCTTTCTTTCTAACTAATCTTTCTTTCTTTATAACTAATCTATCTTTCTTTCTTTCTAACTAATCTTTCTTTCTTTCTTTCTAACTAATCTTTCTTTTTTTCTAACTAATTATCTTTCTTTCTTTCTTTCTTTATAATTAATCTATCTTTCTTTGTAACTAATCCATCTTTCTTTTTTCTTTCTTTCTTTCCAACTAATCTCTTTCTTTCTATCTTATCTTTCTTTTTTTCTAACTAATCTTTCTTTCTTTCTTTCTTTCTAATTATCTTTCTTTCTTTCTTTATAATTAATCTTTCTTTCTTTTTACCTAATCTTTCTTTCTTTCTTTCCAACTAATCTCTTTCTTTCTTTCTTTCTTTCTTACTGATCTATCTTTTTTTTCTATCTTATCTTTCTTTCTGTCTTTCTAACTAATCTTTCTTTCTTTCTTTCTTTCTTTCTAACTAATCCATCATTCTTTCTTTCTGACTAATCCATCTTTCTTTTTTCTTTCTTTCTTTCCAACTAATCTCTTTCTTTCTTTCTTTCTTTCTTTCTTTCTTTCTAACTAATCTTTCTTTCTTTCTTTCTAACTAATCTTTCTTCTGTCTTTCTTTTTAACTAATATTTCTTCTTTCTTTCTAACTAATATTTCTTCTTTCTTTCTTTCTAACTAATATTTCTTCTTTCTTTCTTTCTTTCTTTCTTTCTTTCTTTCTTTCTTTCTTTCTTTCTTTCTTTCTTTCTAACTAATATTTCTTCTTTCTTTCTTTCTAACTAATCTTTCTTTCTTTCTTTCTAACTAATATTTCTTTCTTTATCTCTTTTTAAACTAATCTTTCTTTCTTTCTTTCTAACTAATCTTTCTTTCTTTCTAACTAATCTTTCTTTTAGTGAAACCAATGTTTCTGTCTATCTAAATAATCTTTCTTTTCTTTTCTAACTAATCTATCTATCCGACTTCAAACTACTTTAAACTTCTTCAAACTCTCTGGTCTGGCTTTTTCAAGCCAACTTAAAGTTTGTCTCATCAAACTTTTTTCTAGTTAAGCTGGCTTGGAGAGCCAACTTACTGAAATCCTATTTAAACTTATTATTATTATTCTTCTTACTCAAATTTACAACTCTAACTCCTCCTAGAGCTTTAACTCCACATACTCCAAACTCGGCACAGACACTCAAACTGTTCTGACTCGGTGTGCTATATCTTTTCTAACTGATCGGACTTACAGATTTCTTAAAAATTAATATTAAACATCATAAAATTCCCATAGACTTTCATTGCAGCATGTTCAAAATGAGCCAAGGCTACGGTGGCCCAGTAGTGCACAAAATAAAAACTCAAATCTAAACTCCCTGAAGCCCTATCTATCTATCTATCTATCTATCTATCTATCTATCTATCTATCTAATCCATCTATCTTTCTAACTATATCTATCTATCTATCTATCTATCTATCTATCTATCTAATCTATCTATCTTTCTAACTAATCTATCTATCTATCTATCTATCTATCTATCTATCTATCTATCTATCTATCTAACTAATCTATCTATCTATCTAATCTATCTATCTTTCTAACTAATCTATCTATCTATCTATCTATCTATCTATCTATCTATCTATCTATCTATCTATCTATCTATCTATCTAATCTATCTAACTAATCTATCCATCTATCTATCTATCTATCTATCTATCTATCTATCTATCTATCTATCTATCTATCTATCTATCTATCTATCTATCTATCTATCTATCTATCTATCTATCTATCTATCTATCTATCTATCTATCTATCTATCTATCTATCTTTCTTTCTTTCTTTCTTTCTTTCTTTCTAACTAATCTATTTATCTTTCTAAATAAACTATCTATCTATATCTATCTTTCTAACTAATCTATCTATCTATCTATCTATCTATCTATCTATCTATCTATCTATCTAACTAATATATCTATCTATCCATCTATCTTTCTAACTAATCTATCTATCTTTCTAACTTATCTATCTATCTATCTTTCTAACTAATCTTTCTTTCTTTCTTTCTTTCTTTCTTTCTTTCTTTCTTTCTTTCTTTCTTTCTTTCTTTCTTTCTTTCTTTCTTTCTTTCTTTCCAACTAATCTTTCTTTCTTTCTAACTAATTTTTCTTTCTGTCTTTCTAACTAATCGTTCTTTCCAACTAATCGCTCTTTTCTTTTTTCTTTCTTTCTTTCTAACAAATCTTTCTTTCTTTCTTTCTTTCTAACTAATCTTTCTTTCTAACTATTCTTTTTTTCTTTCTTTCTGTCTTTCTAACTATTCTTTCTTTCTAACTAATCGCTCTTTCTTTTTTCATTCTTTCTTTCTAACAATTCTTTCTTTTTTCTTTCTCTTTAACTAATCTTTCTTTCTAACTATTCTTTCTTTCTTTCTAACAAATCTTTCTTTCTTTCTAACTAATCTTTCTTTCTTTCTAACTAATCTTTCTTTCTTTTTTTCTAACTAATCTTTTTTTCTTTCTCTCTTTCATTCTTTCTTTCTTTCTTTCTTTCTTTCTTTCTTTCTTTCTTTCTTTCTTTCTTTCTAACTAATCTATCTATCTATCTATCTATCTATCTATCTATCTATCTATCTATCTATATATCTATCTATCTATCTCTCTTTCTAACTAATCTATCTATCTATCTATCTATCTATCTATCTAATCCATCTATCTTTCTAACTATATCTATCTATCTATCTAATCTATCTATCTTTCTAACTAATCTATCTATCTATCTATCTATCTATCTATCTATCTATCTATCCAATCTATCTATCTTTCTAACTAATCTATCTATCTATCTATCTATCTATCTAACTAATCTATCTATCTATCTAATCTATCTATCTTTCTAACTAATCTATCTATCTATCTATCTATCTATCTATCTATCTATCTATCTATCTAACTAATCTATCTATCTATCTATCTATCTATCTATCTATCTATCTATCTATCTATCTATCTATCTATCTATCTATCTATCTATCTATCTATCTTTCTTTCTTTCTTTCTTTCTTTCTTTCTTTCTTTCTTTCTTTCTTTCTTTCTTTCTTTCTTTCTTTCTTTCTTTCTTTCTTTCTTTCTTTCTTTCTTTCTTTCTTTCTTTCTTTCTTTCTTTCTTTCTTTCTTTCTTTCTTTCTTTCTTTCTTTCTTTCTTTCTTTCTTTCTTTCTTTCTTTCTTTCTTTCTTTCTTTCTTTCTTTCTTTCTTTCTTTCTTTCTTTCTTTCTTTCTTTCTTTCTTTCTTTCTTTCTTTCTTTCTTTCTTTCTTTCTTTCTTTCTTTCTAACTTTCTAACTAATCTATTTATCTTTCTAAATAAACTATCTATCTATATCTATCTTTCTAACTAATCTATTTATCTTTCTAAATAAACTATCTATCTATCTTTCTAACTAATATATCTATCTATCCATCTATCTTTCTAACTAATCTATCTATCTTTCTAACTTATCTATCTATCTATCTTTCTAACTAATCTTTCTTTCTTTCTTTCTTTCTTCTTTCTTTCTTTCTTTCTTTCTTTCTTTCTTTCTTTCCAACTAATATTTCTTTCTTTCTAACTAATTTTTCTTTCTGTCTTTCTAACTAATCGTTCTTTCCAACTAATCGCTCTTTTCTTTTTTCTTTCTTTCTTTCTAACAAATCTTTCTTTCTTTCTTTCTTTCTAACTAATCTTTTTTTCTTTCTTTCTAACTAATCTTTCTTTCTTTCTAACTAATCTTTCTTTCTTTTTTCTAACTAATCTTTTTTTCTTTCTCTCTTTCATTCTTTCTTTCTTTCTTTCTTTCTTTCTTTCTTTCTTTCTTTCTAACTAATCTATCTATCTATCTATCTATCTATCTATCTATCTATCTATCTATCTATCTATCTATCTATCTATCTATCTATCTATCTATCTATCTATCTATCTATCTATCTATCTATCTCTCTTTCTAACTAATCTTTCTTTCTTTCTAACTAATCTTTTTTCTTTCTTTCTTTCTAACTAATCTTTCTTTCTTTCTAACTAATCTATCTTTCTTTCTTTCTAACTAATCTTTCTTTCTTTCTAACTAATCTTTCTTTCTTTCTAACTAATCTTTCTTTCTTTCTAACTAATCTATCTTTCTTTCTTTCTAACTAATCTTTCTTTCTTTCTTTCTAACTAATCTTTCTTTCTTTCTAACTAATCTTTCTTTCTTTCTAACTAATTATCTTTCTTTCTTTCTTTATAATTAATCTATCTTTCTTTGTAACTAATCCATCTTTCTTTTTTCTTTCTTTCTTTCTTTCTTTCTTTCTTTCTTTCTTTCTTTCTTTCTTTCTTCTTACTGATCTATCTTTCTTTCTATCTTATCTTTCTTTTTTTCTAACTAATCTTTCTTTCTTTCTTTCTTTCTAATTATCTTTCTTTCTTTATAATTAATCTTTCTTTCTTTTTACCTAATCTTTCTTTCTTTCTTTCCAACTAATCTTTCTTTCTTTCTTTCTTTCTTACTGATCTATCTTTCTTTCTATCTTATCTTTCTTTCTGTCTTTCTAACTAATCTTTCTTTATTTCTTTCTAACTAATCTTTTCTTTCTTTCTAACTAATCTTTCTTTCTTTCTTTCTAACTAATCCATCATTCTTTCTGTCTGCCTAATCCATCTTTCTTTTTTCTTTCTTTCTTTCCAACTAATCTCTTTCTTTCTTTCTTTCTTTCTTTCTAACTAATCTTTCTTTATTTCTTTCTAACTAATCTTTTCTTTCTTTCTAACTAATCTTTCTTTCTTTCTTTCTTTCTTTCTTTCTTTCTTTCTAACTAATCCATCATTCTTTCTTTCTAACTAATCCATCTTTCTTTTTTCTTTCTTTCTTCCCAACTAATCTCTTTCTTTCTTTCTTTCTTACTGATCTATCTTTCTTTCTATATTTTCTTTCTTTTTTCTAACTAATCTTTCTTTCTTTCTTTCTTTCTTTCTTTCTTTCTTTCTTTCTTTCTTTCTAATTATCTTTCTTTCTTTTTTCTTTCTTTCCAACTAATCTCTTTCTTTCTTTTTGTTTCTTTCTTTCTTACTGATCTATCTTTCTTTCTATCTTATCTTTCTTTCTGTCTTTCTAACTAATCTTTCTTTATTTCTTTTAACTAATCTTTTCTTTCTTTCTAACTAATCTTTCTTTCTTCCTTTCTTTCTAACTAATCCATCATTTTTTCTTTCTAACTAATCCATCTTTCTTTTTTCTTTCTTTCCAACTAATCTCTCTTTCTTTCTTTCTTTCTTACTGATCTATCTTTCTTTCTATATTTTCTTTCTTTTTTCTAACTAATCTTTCTTTCTTTCTTTCTTTCTAATTATCTTTCTTTCTTTTTACCTAATCTTTCTTTCTTTTATCTTTCTTTCTTTACAACTAATCTCTTTCTTTCTTTTTGTTCCTTTCTTTCTTACTGATCTATCTTTCTTTCTATCTTATCTTTCTTTCTGTCTTTCTAACTAATCTTTCTTTATTTCTAACTAATCTTTCTTTCTTTCTAACTAATCCATCCTTCTTTCTTTCTTACTGATCTATCTTTCTTTCTATATTATCTTTCTTTTTTCTAACTAATCTTTCTTTCTTTCTTTCTAATTATCTTTCTTTCTTTGTTTCTTTCTTTCTTTATAATTAAACATTCTTTCCTTTTGCCTAATCTTTCTTTCTTTTTCTTTCTTTCTTTCCAACTAATCTCTTTCTATCTTTCTTTCTGTCTTTCTAACTAATCTTTCTTTATTTCTTTCTAATTATTCTTTTATTTCTTTCTAACTAATCTTTATTTCTTTCTTCCTTTCTTTCTTTCTTTCTAACTAATCCATCATTCTTTCTTTCTGACTAATCCATCTTTCTTTCTTTCTGACTAATCCATCTTTCTAACTAATCCATCTTTCTTTCTTTCTAACTAATCTTTCTTTCATTTTTTCTAACTAATCTTTCTTTCTTTCTAACTAATCTATCTATCTTTCTTTCTTTTTAACTAATCTATCTATCCTTCTTTCTTTCTAACGAATCCTTCTTTCTTTCTAACTAATCTTTCTTTCTTTCTTTCTTTCTTACTGATCTATCTTTCTAACTAACTAATTTTCTTTCTTTCTAACTAATCTTTCTTTCTTTTGTAACTAATCTTTCTTTCTTACTAACTAATATTTCTTTCTTTCTTTCTTTCTTTCTAACTAATTTTTCTTTTTCTTTCTAACTAACTAATCTTTCTTTCTAACTGATCATCTTTTCTTTCTTTCTTTCTTTCTTTCTTTCTTTCTTTCTTTCTTTCTTTCTAACTAATTTTCTTTAATTCTTTCTAACTAATCTTTCTTTCTTTAATTCTTTCTAACTAATCTTTCTTTCTTTTTAAGTAATCCATCTTTATTTCTTTATTTCTTTCTAACTAGTCTTTCTTTCTTTCTAACTAATCTATCTTTCTTTCTTTTTAACTAATCTATCTATCTTTCTTTCTAACTAATCTATCTATAATTCTTTCTTTTTAACTAATCTATCTATCTATCTTTCTTTCTAACTAATCCTTCTTTCTTTCTAACTAATCTTTCTTTTTTTCTTACTGATCTATCTTTCTTTCTAACTAACTAATCTTTCTTTCTAACTGATCATCTTTTCTTTCTTTCTTTCTTTCTTTCTTTCTTTCTTTCTTTCTTTCTTTCTTTCTTTCTTTCTAACTAATTTTCTTTCTTTCTTTCTAACTAATCTTTCTTTCTTTCATTCTTTCTAACTAATCTTTCTTTCTTTCTTTCTTTCTTTCTAACTAATTTTCTTTCTTTCATTCTTTCTAACTAATCTTTCTTTCTTTCTAACTAATCTTTCTTTCTTTCTTTCTTACTAACTAATCCTTCTTTCTTTCTAACTAATCTTTCTTTCTTTTGTAACTAATCTTTCTTTCTTTCTAACTAATCTTTCTTTCTTTCTAACTAATTTTTCTTTCTTTCTTTCTAACTAATCTTTCTTTCTTAATGATCTATCTTTCTTTCTAACTAACTAATCTTTCTTTCTAACTGATCATCTTTTCTTTCTTTCTTTCTTTCTAACTAATTTTCTTTCTTTCTTTCTAACTAATTTTCTTTCTTTCTTTCTAACTAATCTTTCTTTCTTTCTAACTAATCTTTCTTTTTTTCTTTCTAACTAATCTTTCTTTCTTTCTAACTAATCTTTCTTTTTTCTTTCTAACTAATTATCTTTCGTTCTTTCTTTATAATTAATCTATCTTTCTTTATAAATAATCTATCTTTCTTTCTAACTAATCTCTTTCTTTCTTTCTTTCTTACTGATCTATATTTCTTTCTTTCTAACTAATCTATCTTTCTTTCTTTCTAACTAAACTATCTTTCTTTCTTACTGATCTATCTTTCTTTCTAACTAATCTATCTTTCTTTCTTTCTTACTGATCTATCTTTCTTTCTATTTAATCTTTCTTTCTTTCTAACAAATCTCTCTTTCTTTCTTTCTAACTAATCTTTCTTTCTAACTAATCTATCTTTCTTTCTTTCTAACTAAACTATCTTTCTTTCTTACTGATCTATCTTTCTTTCTAACTAATCTATCTTTCTTTCTTTCTTACTGATCTATCTTTCTTTCTATTTAATCTTTCTTTCTTTCTAACAAATCTCTCTTTCTTTCTTTCTAACTAATCTTTCTTTCTTTCTAGCTAATCTCTTTCTTTCTTTCTTACAAATCTTTCTTTCTAACTAATCTATCTTTCTTTCTTTCTAACTAATCTATCTATCTTTTTTTCTTTTTAACTAATCTATCTTTCTTTCTATCTAATCTATCTTTCTTTCTTTCTAACTGATCTATCTTTCTTTCTTTCTTACTGATCTATCTTTCTTTCTTTCTAACTAATCTGTCTTTCTTTCTTTCTTACTGATCTATCTTTCTTTCTTTCTAACTAATCTATCTTTCTTTCTTTCTTTCTTTCTTTCTAACTAATCTATCTTTCTTTCTGATCTATCTTTCTTTCTAACTAATCTTTCGTTTTTTTTCTAACTAATCTTTCGTTCTTTCTTTCTTTCTAATCTTTCTTTCTTTCTTACTAATCTATCTTTCTTTCTTACTGATCTATCTTTCTTTCTAACTAATCCATCCTTCTTTGTTTCTGATTAATCCATCTTTCTTTCTTTCTTTCTAACTAATCTATCTATCTTTCTTTCTAACTAATCTATCTTTCTTTCTTTCTAACTAATCTATGTTTCTTTCTTACTGATCTATCTTTCTTACTGATCTTCTTTCTTTCTTTCTTTCTTTCTTTCTAACTAATCTATCTTTCTTTCTTTCTTTCTAACTAATCTATCTTTCTTTCTTTCTAACTAATCAATCTTTCTTTCTAACTAATCTCTTTCTTTCTTTCTTTCTAACTAATCTATCTTTCTTTCTAACTAATCTCTTTCTTTCTTTCTAACTAATCTACCTTTCTTTCTAACTAATCTATCTTTCTTTCTTTCTAACTAATCTATCTTTCTTTCTAACTAACTTATCTTTCTTTCTTTCTTTCTTTCTAACTAATCTATCTTTCTTTCTTTCTAACTAATCAATCTTTCCTTCTAACTAATCTATCTTTATTTATTTCTAACTAATCTATCTTTCTTTCTAACTAATCTATCTTTCTTTCTTTCTAACTAATCTATCTTTCTTTCTAACTAATCTCTTTCTTTCTTTCTTTCTTTCTTTCTTACTGATCTATATTTCTTTCTTTCTAACCAATCTATCTTTCTTTCTTTCTAACTAAACTATCTTTCTTTCTTACTGATCTATCTTTCTTTCTAACTAATCTATCTTTCTTTCTTTCTTACTGATCTATCTTTCTTTCTATTTAATCTTTCTTTCTTTCTAACAAATCTCTCTTTCTTTCTTTCTAACTAATCTTTCTTTCTTTCTAACTAATCTATCTTTCTTTCTTTCTAACTAAACTATCTTTCTTTCTTACTGATCTATCTTTCTTTCTAACTAATCTATCTTTCTTTCTTTCTTACTGATCTATCTTTCTTTCTATTTAATCTTTCTTTCTTTCTAACAAATCTCTCTTTCTTTCTTTCTAACTAATCTTTCTTTCTTTCTAGCTAATCTCTTTCTTTCTTTCTTACAAATCTTTCTTTCTAACTAATCTTTCTTTCTTTTGTAACTAATCTTTCTTTCTTACTAACTAATATTTCTTTCTTTCTTTCTTTCTTTCTAACTAATTTTTCTTTTTCTTTCTAACTAACTAATCTTTCTCTCTAACTGATCATCTTTTCTTTCTTTCTTTCTTTCTTTCTTTCTTTCTTTCTTTCTTTCTTTCTTTCTTTCTTTCTAACTAATTTTCTTTAATTCTTTCTAACTAATCTTTCTTTCTTTAATTCTTTCTAACTAATCTTTCTTTCTTTTTAAGTAATCCATCTTTATTTCTTTATTTCTTTCTAACTAGTCTTTCTTTCTTTCTAACTAATCTATCTTTCTTTCTTTTTAACTAATCTATCTATCTTTCTTTCTAACTAATCCATCTATAATTCTTTCTTTTTAACTAATCTATCTATCTATCTTTCTTTCTAACTAATCCTTCTTTCTTTCTAACTAATCTTTCTTTTTTTCTTACTGATCTATCTTTCTTTCTAACTAACTAATCTTTCTTTCTAACTGATCATCTTTTCTTTTTTTCTTTCTTTCTTTCTTTCTTTCTTTCTTTCTTTCTTTCTTTCTTTCTAACTAATTTTCTTTCTTTCTTTCTAACTAATCTTTCTTTCTTTCATTCTTTCTAACTAATCTTTCTTTCTTTCTTTCTTTCTTTCTAACTAATTTTCTTTCTTTCATTCTTTCTAACTAATCTTTCTTTCTTTCTAACTAATCTTTCTTTCTTTCTTTCTTACTAACTAATCCTTCTTTCTTTCTAACTAATCTTTCTTTCTTTTGTAACTAATCTTTCTTTCTTTCTAACTAATCTTTCTTTCTTTCTAACTAATTTTTCTTTCTTTCTTTCTAACTAATCTTTCTTTCTTAATGATCTATCTTTCTTTCTAACTAACTAATCTTTCTTTCTAACTGATCATCTTTTCTTTCTTTCTTTCTTTCTAACTAATTTTCTTTCTTTCTTTCTAACTAATTTTCTTTCTTTCTTTCTAACTAATCTTTCTTTCTTTCTAACTAATCTTTCTTTTTTTCTTTCTAACTAATCTTTCTTTCTTTCTAACTAATCTTTCTTTTTTCTTTCTAACTAATTATCTTTCGTTCTTTCTTTATAATTAATCTATCTTTCTTTATAAATAATCTATCTTTCTTTCTAACTAATCTCTTTCTTTCTTTCTTTCTTACTGATCTATATTTCTTTCTTTCTAACTAATCTATCTTTCTTTCTTTCTAACTAAACTATCTTTCTTTCTTACTGATCTATCTTTCTTTCTAACTAATCTATCTTTCTTTCTTTCTTACTGATCTATCTTTCTTTCTATTTAATCTTTCTTTCTTTCTAACAAATCTCTCTTTCTTTCTTTCTAACTAATCTTTCTTTCTAACTAATCTATCTTTCTTTCTTTCTAACTAAACTATCTTTCTTTCTTACTGATCTATCTTTCTTTCTAACTAATCTATCTTTCTTTCTTTCTTACTGATCTATCTTTCTTTCTATTTAATCTTTCTTTCTTTCTAACAAATCTCTCTTTCTTTCTTTCTAACTAATCTTTCTTTCTTTCTAGCTAATCTCTTTCTTTCTTTCTTACAAATCTTTCTTTCTAACTAATCTATCTTTCTTTCTTTCTAACTAATCTATCTATCTTTTTTTCTTTTTAACTAATCTATCTTTCTTTCTATCTAATCTATCTTTCTTTCTTTCTAACTGATCTATCTTTCTTTCTTTCTTACTGATCTATCTTTCTTTCTTTCTAACTAATCTGTCTTTCTTTCTTTCTTACTGATCTATCTTTCTTTCTTTCTAACTAATCTATCTTTCTTTCTTTCTTTCTTTCTAACTAATCTATCTTTCTTTCTGATCTATCTTTCTTTCTAACTAATCTTTCGTTTTTTTTCTAACTAATCTTTCGTTCTTTCTTTCTTTCTAATCTTTCTTTCTTTCTTACTAATCTATCTTTCTTTCTTACTGATCTATCTTTCTTTCTAACTAATCCATCCTTCTTTGTTTCTGATTAATCCATCTTTCTTTCTTTCTTTCTTTCTAACTAATCTATCTATCTTTCTTTCTAACTAATCTATCTTTCTTTCTTTCTAACTAATCTATGTTTCTTTCTTACTGATCTATCTTTCTTACTGATCTTCTTTCTTTCTTTCTTTCTTTCTTTCTAACTAATCTATCTTTCTTTCTTTCTTTCTAACTAATCTATCTTTCTTTCTTTCTAACTAATCAATCTTTCTTTCTAACTAATCTCTTTCTTTCTTTCTTTCTAACTAATCTATCTTTCTTTCTAACTAATCTCTTTCTTTCTTTCTAACTAATCTACCTTTCTTTCTAACTAATCTATCTTTCTTTCTTTCTAACTAATCTATCTTTCTTTCTAACTAACTTATCTTTCTTTCTTTCTTTCTTTCTAACTAATCTATCTTTCTTTCTTTCTAACTAATCAATCTTTCCTTCTAACTAATCTATCTTTATTTATTTCTAACTAATCTATCTTTCTTTCTAACTAATCTATCTTTCTTTCTTTCTAACTAATCTATCTTTCTTTCTAACTAATCTCTTTCTTTCTTTCTTTCTTTCTTACTGATCTATATTTCTTTCTTTCTAACCAATCTATCTTTCTTTCTTACTGATCTATCTTTCTTTCTAACTAATCTATCTTTCTTTCTTTCTTACTGATCTATCTTTCTTTCTATTTAATCTTTCTTTCTTTCTAACAAATCTCTCTTTCTTTCTTTCTAACTAATCTTTCTTTCTTTCTAACTAATCTATCTTTCTTTCTTTCTAACTAAACTATCTTTCTTTCTTACTGATCTATCTTTCTTTCTAACTAATCTATCTTTCTTTCTTTCTTACTGATCTATCTTTCTTTCTATTTAATCTTTCTTTCTTTCTAACAAATCTCTCTTTCTTTCTTTCTAACTAATCTTTCTTTCTTTCTAGCTAATCTCTTTCTTTCTTTCTTACAAATCTTTCTTTCTAACTAATCTATCTTTCTTTCTTTCTAACTAATCTATCTATCTTTTTTTCTTTTTAACTAATCTATCTTTCTTTCTATCTAATCTATCTTTCTTTCTTTCTAACTAATCTATCACTCTTTCTAACTAATCTATCTATCTTTCTTTCTAACTAATCTATCTTTCTTTCTTTCTAACTAATCTATCTATCTTTTTTCTTTATAACTAATCTATCTTTATTTATTTATAACTAATCTATCTTTATTTATTTCTAACTAATCTATCTTTCTTTCTAACTAATATATCTTTCTTTCTAACTAATATCTTTCTTTCATTCTTTCTTTCTAACTAATCTATCTTTCTTTCTAACTAATCTCTTTCTTTCTTTCTAACTAATCTACCTTTCTTTCTAACTAATCTATCTTTCTTTCTTTCTAACTAATCTATCTTTCTTTCTAACTAACTTTTCTTTCTTTCTTTCTTTCTTTCTAACTAATCTATCTTTCTTTCTTTCTAACTAATCTATCTATCTTTCTTTCTAACTAATCTATCTATCTTTCTTTCTAACTAATCTATCTATCTTTCTTTTTAACTAATCTATCTATCTTTCTTTCTTTTTAACTAATCTATCTATCTTTCTTTCTTTCTAACTAATCTTTCTTTCTAACTAATCTTTCTTTCTTTCTTTCTTTCTTTCTGATCTATCTTTCTAACTAACTAATCTTTCTTTCTTTCTAACTAATTTTTCTTTCTTTCTAACTAATCTTTCTTTCTTTTGTAACTAATCTTTCTTTCTTTCTAACTAATCTTTCTTTCTTTCTAACTAATCTTTCTTTCTTTCTTACTGATCTATCTTTCTTTCTAACTAACTAATCTTTTTCTAACTGATGATCTTTTCTTTCTTTCTTTCTTTCTTTCTTTCTTTCTTTCTTTCTTTCTAACTAATTTTCTTTCTTTCTAACTAATCTTTCTTTCTTTCATTCTTTCTAACTAATCTTTCTTTCTTTCTAAGTAATCCATCTTTCTTTCTTTCTTTCTAACTAGTCTTTCTTTCTTTCTTTTTAACTAATCTATCTATCTTTCTTTCTTTTTAACTAATCTATATATCTTTCTTTCTAACTAATCTATCTATCTTTCTTTCTTTTTAACTAATCTATCTATCTATCTTTCTTTTTAACTAATCTATCTATCTATCTATCTATCTATCTATCTATCTATCTATCTATCTATCTATCTATCTATCTATCTATCTATCTTTCTTTCTAACTAATCCTTCTTTCTTTCTTTCTAACTAATCTTTCTTTCTTTCTTTCTTTCTAACTAATCTTTCTTCTCTCTTTCTTCTTTCTTTCTTTCTTTCTTCTCTCTGTCTTCTTTCTTTCTTTCTTTCTTTCTTCTCTCTGTCTTCTTTCTTTCTTTCTTTCTTTCTTTTCTTTCTAACTAATCTTCTTTCTTTCTTTCTTTCTTTCTTTCTTTCTAACTAATCTTTCTTTCTTCCTAATATTTCTTTCTTTTTTCTTTCTTTCTTTCTTTCTTTCTTTCTTTCTTTCTTTCTTTCTTTCTTTCTTTCTTTCTTTCTTTCTTTCTTTCTAACTAATCTTTCTTCTTTCTTTCTTTCTTCCTAATATTTCTTTCTTTTTTTTTCTTTCTTTCTTTCTAACTAATCTTTCTTTCTTTCTTTCATTCTTTCTTTCTTTCTAACTAATATTCTTTCTTTCTTTCTTTCTTTCTTTCTTTCTAACTAATCTTTCTTTCTTTTTTTCTTTCTTTCTTTCTTTCTTTCTTTCTTTCTAACTAATCTTCTTTCTTTCTTTCTTACTTTCTAACTAATCTTTCTTCTTTCTTTCTTTCTTTCTTTCATTCTTTCTTTCTTTCTTTCTTTCTTTCTAACTAATCTTTCTTTCTTTCTAACTAATCTTTCTTCTTTCTTTCTTTCTTTCTCTCTAACTAATCTTTCTTCTTTCTTTCTTTCTTTCTTCCTTTCTTTCTTTCTTTCTTTCTTTCTTTATAACTAATCTTTCTTTCTTTCTAACTAATCTTTCTTCTTTCTTTCTTTCTTTCTTACTAATCTTTCTTTCTAACTAATCTTTCTTCTTTCTTTCTTTCTTTCTTTCTTTCTAACTAATCTTTCTTCTTTCTTTCTTTCTTTCTTTCTTTCTTTCTTTCTTTCTAACTAATCTTTCTTTCTTTCTTTCTTTCTTTCTTTCTTTCTAACTAATCTTTCTTCTTTCTTTCTTTCTTTCTTTCTTTCTCTCTTTCTAACTAATCTTTCTTCTTTCTTTCTTTCTTTCTTTCTTTCTTTCTAACTAATCTTTCTTCTTTCTTTCTTTCTTTCTTTCTAACTAATATTTCTTTCTTTCATTCTTTCTAACTAATCTTTCTTTCTTTCTTTCTTTCTAACTAGTTTTTCTTTCTTTCTTTTTAACTAATCTATCTATCTTTCTTTCTAACTAATCTATCTATCTTTCTTTCTTTTTAACTAATCTATCTATCTTTCTTTCTTTTTAACTAATCTATTTATCTATCTTTCTTTTTAACTAATCTATCTATCTATCTTTCTTTCTAACTAATCTTTCTTCTCTCTTTCTTCTTTCTTTCTTTTTCTTTCTTTCTTTCTTTCTTCTCTCTTTCTTCTTTCTTTCTTTCTTTCTTTTCTTTCTAACTAATCTTTCTTCTTTCTTTCTTTCTAACTAATCTTCTTTCTTTCTTTCTTTTCTTTCTAACTAATCTTTCTTTCTTCCTAATATTTCTTTCTTTTTTCTTTCTTTCTTTCTTTCTTTCTTTCTTTCTTTCTTTCTTTCTTTCTAACTAATCTTTCTTCTTTCTTTCTTTCTTCCTAATATTTCTTTCTTTTTTTTTCTTTCTTTCTTTCTAACTAATCTTTCTTTCTTTCTTTCATTCTTTCTTTCTTTCTAACTAATATTCTTTCTTTCTTTCTTTCTTTCTTTCTTTCTAACTAATCTTTCTTTCTTTTTTTCTTTCTTTCTTTCTTTCTTTCTTTCTTTCTTTCTTTCTTTCTTTCTTTCTTTCTAACTAATCTTCTTTCTTTCTTTCTTACTTTCTAACTAATCTTTCTTCTTTCTTTCTTTCTTTCTTTCTTTCTTTCTTTCTTTCTTTCTTTCTTTCTTTCTTTCTTTCTAACTAATCTTTCTTCTTTCTTTCTTTCTTTCTCTCTAACTAATCTTTCTTCTTTCTTTCTTTCTTTCTTCCTTTCTTTCTTTCTTTCTTTATAACTAATCTTTCTTTCTTTCTAACTAATCTTTCTTCTTTCTTTCTTTCTAACTAATCTTTCTTTCTAACTAATCTTTCTTCTTTCTTTCTTTCTTTCTTTCTAACTAATCTTTCTTCTTTCTTTCTTTCTTTCTTTCTTTCTAACTAACTAATCTTTCTTTCTTTCTTTCTTTCTTTCTAACTAATCTTTCTTCTTTCTTTCTTTCTTTCTTTCTTTCTTTCTTTCTTTCTTTCTCTCTTTCTAACTAATCTTTCTTCTTTCTTTCTTTCTTTCTTTCTTTCTTTCTTTCTTTCTTTCTTTCTAACTAATCTTTCTTCTTTCTTTCTTTCTTTCTTTCTAACTAATATTTCTTTCTTTCATTCTTTCTAACTAATCTTTCTTTCTTTCTTTCTTTCTTTCTAACTAGTTTTTCTTTCTTTCTTTTTAACTAATCTATCTATCTTTCTTTCTTTTTAACTAATCTATATATCTTTCTTTCTAACTAATCTATCTATCTTTCTTTCTTTTTAACTAATCTATCTATCTTTCTTTCTTTCTAACTAATCTTTCTTCTCTCTTTCTTCTTTCTTTCTTTTTCTTTCTTTCTTTCTTTCTTTCTTCTCTCTTTCTTCTTTCTTTCTTTCTTTCTTTTCTTTCTAACTAATCTTTCTTCTTTCTTTCTTTCTAACTAATCTTCTTTCTTTCTTTCTTTCTAACTAATCTTTCTTTCTTTCTTTCTTTCTTTCTTTCTTTCTTTCTTTCTTTCTTTCTAACTAATCTTTCTTTCTTCCTAATATTTCTTTCTTTCTTTCTTTCTTTCTTTCTTTCTTTCTTTCTTTCTTTCTTTCTAACTAATCTTTCTTCTTTCTTTCTTTCTTCCTAATATTTCTTTCTTTTTTCTTTCTTTCTTTCTAACTAATCTTTCTTTCTTTCTTTCTTTCTTTCTTTTTCTTTCTTTCTTTCTAACTAATCTTTCTTTCTTTCTAACTAATCTTCTTCCTTTCTTTCTTTCTTTCTTTCTTTCTTACTTTCTAACTAATCTTTCTTCTTTCTTTCTTTCTTTCTTTCTTACTTTCTAACTAATCTTTCTTTCTTTCTTTCATTCTAACTAATCTTTCTTTCTTTCTTTCTCTCTTTCTAACTAATCTTTCTTCTTTCTTTCTTTCTTTCTTTCTAACTAATCTTTCTTTCTAACTAATCTTTCTTCTTTCTTTCTTTCTTTCTTTCTTTCTTTCTTTCTTTCTAACTAATCTTTCTTTCTTTCTAACTAATCTTTCTTCTTTCTTTCTTTCTTTCTTTCTTTCTTTCTTTCTTTCTTTCTTTCTAACTAATCTTTCTTCTTTCTTTCTTTCTTTCTTTCTTTCTAACTAATCTTTCTTTCTTTCTTTCTTTCTTTCTTTCTTTCTAACTAATCTTTCTTTCTTTCTTTCTTTCTTTCTTTCTTTCTTTCTTTCTTTCTAACTAATCTTTCTTTCTTCCTAATATTTCTTTCTTTTTTCTTTCTTTCTTTCTTTCTTTCTTTCTTTCTTTCTTTCTTTCTTTCTAACTAATCTTTCTTCTTTCTTTCTTTCTTCCTAATATTTCTTTCTTTTTTCTTTCTTTCTTTCTAACTAATCTTTCTTTCTTTCTTTCTTTCTAACTAATCTTTCTTTCTTTCTAACTAATCTTCTTTCTTTCTTTCTTTCTTACTTTCTAACTAATCTTTCTTCTTTCTTTCTTTCTTTCTTTCTTTCTTACTTTCTAACTAATCTTTCTTTCTTTCTTTCTAACTAATCTTTCTTCTTTCTTTCTTTCTTTCTTTCTTTCTAAATAATCTTTCTTTCTTTCTTTCTGACTAATCCATCTTTCTTTCTAACTAATCTTTCTTTCTTCTTTCTTTCTTTCTAACTAATCTTTCTTTCATTCTTTCTAACTAATCTTTCTTCTTTCTTTCTAACTAAACTTTCTTCTTTTTTTCTAACTAATCCATCTATCAAACTTCAAACTATTTTAAACTTCTTCAAACTCTCTGGTCTGGCTTTTTCAAGCCAACTTAAAGTTTGTCTCATCAAACTTTTTTCTAGTTATTATTATTATTCTTCTTACTCAAATTTACAACTCTAACTCCTCCTAGAGCTTTAACTCCACATACTCCAAACTCGGCACGGACACTCAAACTGTTCTGACTCGGTGTGCTATATCTTTTCTAACTGATCGGACTTACAGTTTTCTTAAAAATTAATATTAAATATCATAAAATTCCCATAGACTTTCATTGCAGCATGTTCAAAATGAGCCAAGGCTACGGTGGCCCAGTAGTGCACAACATAAAAACTCAAATCTAAACTCCCTGAAGCCCTAGACTCAATTAAACTACCATTCAATGTACTAATAAACTTCTATCTATATATCTATCTATCTATCTATCTATCTATCTATCTATCTATCTATCTATCTATCTATCTATCTATGTATCTATCTAACTAATCTATCTATCTATCGATCTTTCTTTCTAACTAATCTATTTATCTTTCTAACTAATCTATCTATCTATCTATCTTTCTAAATAATCTATCTATCTAACTAATCTATCTATCTTTCTAACTAATCTATCTATCTATCGATCTTTCTTTCTAACTAATCTATTTATCTTTCTTACTAATCTATCTATCTATCTATCTATCTATCTATCTATCTATCTATCTATCTATCTATCTATCTATCTATCTATCTATCTATCTATCTATCTATCTAAATAATCTATCTAACTTTCTAACTAATCTATCTATCTATCTTTCTAACTAATATATCTATCTATCTATCTTTCTAACTAATCTATCTATCTATATCTATCTTTCTAACTAAACTATCTATCTATCTTTCTATCTATCTATCTAACTAATCTATCTATCTTTCTAACTAATCTATCTATCTATCGATCTTTCTTTCTAACTAATCTATTTATCTTTCTAACTAATCTATCTATCTATCTATCTATCTATCTATCTATCTATCTATCTATCTATCTATCTATCTATCTATCTATCTATCTATCTTTCTAAATAATCTATCTATCTATCTTTCTAACTAATCTATCTATCTATCTATCTTTCTATCTATCTATCTTTATTTCTTTCTAACTAATCTTTTCTTTCTTTCTAACTAATCTTTCTTTCTTTCTTTCCTTCTAACTAATCCATCCTTCTTTCTTTCTTACTGATCTATCTTTCTTTCTGTCTTTCTAACTAATCTTTCTTTATTTCTTTCTAACTAATCTTTTCTTTTTTTCTAACTAATCTTTCTTTCTTTCTTTCTTTCCTTCTAACTAATCCATCCTTCTTTCTTTCTTACTGATCTATCTTTCTTTCTGTCTTTCTAACTAATCTTTCTTTATTTCTTTCTAACTAATCTTTTCTTTTTTTCTAACTAATCTTTCTTTCTTTCTTTCTAATTATCTTTCTTTCTTTTTCTTTCTTTCTTTCCAACTAATCTCTTTCTTTCTCTTTCTTTCTTTCTTTCTTACTGATCTATCTTTCTTTCTATCTTATCTTTCTTTCTGTCTTTCTAACTAATCTTTCTTTATTTCTTTCTAACTGATCTTTTCTTTCTTTCTAACTAATCATTCTTTCTTTCTTTCTTTCTTTCTTTCTTTCTTTCTTTCTTTCTTTCTTTCTTTCTTTCTAACTAATGCATCATTCTTTCTTTCTGACTAATCCATCTTTCTTTCTTTCTAACTAATCTTTCTTTCATTCTTTCTTTCTTTCTAACTAATCTTTCTTTCATTCTTTCTAACTAATCTTTCTTTTTTTCTAAGTAATCCATCTTTCTTTCTTTCTAACTAATCTATCTTTCTTTCTTTTTAACTAATCTATCTATCTTTCTTTCTAACTAATCTATCTATCTTTCTTTTTAACTAATCTATCTATCTTTCTTTCTTTCTAACTAATCTTTCTTTTTCTTTCTTTCTTACTGATCTATCTTTCTAACTAACTAATCTTTCTTTCTTTCTAACTAATCTTTCTTTCTTTCTAACTAATCTTTCTTTTATTTGTAACTAATCTTTCTTTCTTTCTAACTGATGATCTTTTCTTTCTTTCTTTCTTTCTAACTAATTTTCTTTCTTTCTTTCTTTCTAACTAATCTTTCTTTCTTTCATTCTTTCTAACTAATCTTTCTTTCTTTCTAAGTAATCCATCTTTCTTTCTTTCTTTCTAACTAGTCTTTCTTTCTTTCTTTTTAACTAATCTATCTATATTTCTTTCTTTTTAACTAATCTATATATCTTTCTTTCTAACTAATCTATCTATCTTTCTTTCTTTTTAACTAATCTATCTATCTTTCTGTCTTTTTAACTAATCTATCTATCTATCTTTCTTTTTAACTAATCTATCTATCTTTCTTTCTAACTAATCCTTCTTTCTTTCTAACTAATCTTTCTTTCTTTCTTTCTTTCTTTCTTACTTTCTAACTAATCTTTCTTTCTTTCTTTCTTTCTTTCTTTCTTTCTTTCTAACTAATCTTTCTTCTTTCTTTCTTTCTTTCTC
>JAROOI010000040.1:457500-465000 GCA_030578255.1 Tiaroga cobitis | reverse complement strand
TTTCTTTCTAACTAATCATCTATCTTTCTTTCTTTCTTTCTTACTTTCTAACTAATCTTTCTTCTTTCTTTCTTTCTTTCTTTCTTTCTTTCTTTCTTTCTTTCTTTCTTTCTTTCTTTCTTTCTTTCTTTCTTTCTTTCTTTCTTTCTTTCTTTCTTTCTCTCTTTCTAACTAATCTTTCTTCTTTCTTTCTTTCTTCTTTCTTTCTTTCTAACTAATCTTTCTTCTTTCTTTCTTTCTTTCTCTCTTTCTAACTAATCTTTCTTTATAACTAATCTTTCTTCGTTCTTTCTTTCTTTCTTTCTTTCTTTCTTTCTTTCTTTCTTTCTTTCTAACTAATCTTTCTTCTTTCTTTCTTTCTTTCTTTCTTTCTTTCTTTCTTTCTTTCTTACTTTCTAACTAATCTTTCTTTCTTTCTTTCTTTCTTTCTTTCTTTCTTTCTAACTAATCTTTCTTTCTTTCTTTCTTTCTTTCTTTCTAACTAATCTTTCTTTCTTTCTTTTTTTCTTTCTTTCTTTCTTTCTTTCTTTCTTTCTTTCTTTCTTACTTTCTTTCTTTCTTTCTTTCTTTCTTACTTTCTAACTAATCTTTCTTTCTTTCTTTCTTTCTTTCTAACTAATCTTTCTTTCTTTCTTTCTTTCTTTCTTTCTAACTAATCTTTCTTTCTTCCTAATATTTCTTTCTTTTTTCTTTCTTTCTTTCTTTCTAACTAATCTTTCTTCTTTCTTTCTTTCTTCCTAATATTTCTCTCTTTTTTTTCTTTCTTTCTTTCTAACTAATATTCTTTCTTTCTTCCTAATATTTCTCTCTTTTTTTTTCTTTCTTTCTTTCTAACTAATCTTTTTTTCTTTTTTTCTTTCTTTCTTTCTTTCTTTCTTTCTTTCTTTCTTTCTTTCTTTCTTTCTTTCTTTCTTTCTTTCTAACTAATCTTCTTTCTTTCTTTCTTACTTTCTAACTAATCTTTCTTCTTTCTTTCTTTCTTTCTTTCTTTCTTTCTTTCTTTCTAACTAATCTTTCTTTCTTTCTAACTAATCTTTCTTCTTTCTTTCTTTCTTTCTTTCTCTCTAACTAATCTTTCTTCTTTCTTTCTTTCTTTCTTTCTTCCTTTCTTTCTTTCTTTCTTTCTTTATAACTAATCTTTCTTTCTTTCTAACTAATCTTTCTTCTTTCTTTCTTTCTTTCTAACTAATCTTTCTTTCTAACTAATCTTTCTTCTTTCTTTCTTTCTTTCTTTCTAACTAATCTTTCTTCTTTCTTTCTTTCTTTCTTTCTTTCTTTCTTTCTTTCTAACTAACTAATCTTTCTTTCTTTCTTTCTTTCTTTCTAACTAATCTTTCTTCTTTCTTTCTTTCTTTCTTTCTCTCTTTCTAACTAATCTTTCTTCTTTCTTTCTTTCTTTCTTTCTTTCTAACTAATCTTTCTTCTTTCTTTCTTTCTTTCTTTCTTTCTAACTAATATTTCTTTCTTTCATTCTTTCTAACTAATCTTTCTTTCTTTCTTTCTTTCTTTCTAACTAGTTTTTCTTTCTTTCTTTTTAACTAATCTATCTATCTTTCTTTCTTTTTAACTAATCTATATATCTTTCTTTCTAACTAATCTATCTATCTTTCTTTCTTTTTAACTAATCTATCTATCTTTCTTTCTTTTTAACTAATCTATCTATCTATCTTTCTTTTTAACTAATCTATCTATCTATCTTTCTTTCTAACTAATCTTTCTTCTCTCTTTCTTCTTTCTTTCTTTTTCTTTCTTTCTTTCTTTCTTCTCTCTTTCTTCTTTCTTTCTTTCTTTCTTTTCTTTCTAACTAATCTTTCTTCTTTCTTTCTTTCTAACTAATCTTCTTTCTTTCTTTCTTTCTTTCTAACTAATCTTTCTTTCTTTCTTTCTTTCTTTCTTTCTTTCTAACTAATCTTTCTTTCTTCCTAATATTTCTTTCTTTCTTTCTTTCTTTCTTTCTTTCTTTCTTTCTTTCTTTCTTTCTTTCTTTCTTTCTAACTAATCTTTCTTCTTTCTTTCTTTCTTCCTAATATTTCTTTCTTTTTTCTTTCTTTCTTTCTAACTAATCTTTCTTTTTCTTTCTTTTTCTTTCTTTCTTTCTAACTAATCTTTCTTTCTTTCTAACTAATCTTCTTCCTTTCTTTCTTTCTTTCTTTCTTTCTTTCTTACTTTCTAACTAATCTTTCTTCTTTCTTTCTTTCTTTCTTTCTTTCTTTCTTTCTTACTTTCTAACTAATCTTTCTTTCTTTCTTTCATTCTAACTAATCTTTCTTTCTTTCTTTCTCTCTTTCTAACTAATCTTTCTTCTTTCTTTCTTTATAACTAATCTTTCTTTCTAACTAATCTTTCTTCTTTCTTTCTTTCTTTCTTTCTTTCTTTCTTTCTTTCTTTCTTTCTTTCTTTCTTTCTTTCTAACTAATCTTTCTTTCTTTCTAACTAATCTTTCTTCTTTCTTTCTTTCTTTCTTTCTTTCTTTCTTTCTTTCTTTCTTTCTTTCTTTCTTTCTTTCTAACTAATCTTTCTTTCTTTCTTTCTTTCTTTCTTTCTTTCTAACTAATCTTTCTTTCTTTCTTTCTTTCTTTCTTTCTTTCTTTCTTTCTAACTAATCTTTCTTTCTTCCTAATATTTATTTCTTTTTTCTTTCTTTCTTTCTTTCTTTCTTTCTTTCTTTCTTTCTTTCTTTCTTTCTTTCTTTCTTTCTTTCTTTCTTTCTAACTAATCTTTCTTCTTTCTTTCTTTCTTCCTAATATTTCTTTCTTTTTTCTTTCTTTCTTTCTAACTAATCTTTCTTTCTTTCTTTCTTTCTATCTAATCTTTCTTTCTTTCTAACTAATCTTCTTTCTTTCTTTCTTTCTTACTTTCTAACTAATCTTTCTTCTTTCTTTCTTTCTTTCTTTCTTTCTTTCTTACTTTCTAACTAATCTTTCTTTCTTTCTTTCTAACTAATCTTTCTTCTTTCTTTCTTTCTTTCTCTCTTTCTAACTAATCTTTCTTCTTTCTTTCTTCTTTCTTTCTTTCTAACTAATCTTTCTTTCTTTCTTTCTAACTAATCCATCCTTCTTTCTTTCTGACTAATCCATCTTTCTTTCTAACTAATCCATCTTTCTTTCTAACTAATCTTTCTTTCTTCTTTCTTTCTTTCTAACTAATCTTTCTTTCATTCTTTCTAACTAATCTTTCTTCTTTCTTTCTAACTAAACTTTCTTCTTTTTTTCTAACTAATCCATCTATCAAACTTCAAACTATTTTAAACTTCTTCAAACTCTCTGGTCTGGCTTTTTCAAGCCAACTTAAAGTTTGTCTCATCAAACTTTTTTCTAGTTATTATTATTATTCTTCTTACTCAAATTTACAACTCTAACTCCTCCTAGAGCTTTAACTCCACATACTCCAAACTCGGCACGGACACTCAAACTGTTCTGACTCGGTGTGCTATATCTTTTCTAACTGATCGGACTTACAGTTTTCTTAAAAATTAATATTAAATATCATAAAATTCCCATAGACTTTCATTGCAGCATGTTCAAAATGAGCCAAGGCTACGGTGGCCCAGTAGTGCACAACATAAAAACTCAAATCTAAACTCCCTGAAGCCCTAGACTCAATTAAACTACCATTCAATGTACTAATAAACTTCTATCTATCTATCTATCTATCTATCTATCTATCTATCTATCTATCTATCTATCTATGTATCTATCTAACTAATCTATCTATCTATCGATCTTTCTTTCTAACTAATCTATTTATCTTTCTAACTAATCTATCTATCTATCTATCTATCTATCTATCTATCTATCTATCTATCTATCTATCTATCTATCTCTATCTATCTATCTATCTATCTTTCTAAATAATCTATCTATCTAACTAATCTATCTATCTTTCTAACTAATCTATCTATCTATCGATCTTTCTTTCTAACTAATCTATTTATCTTTCTTACTAATCTATCTATCTATCTATCTATCTATCTATCTATCTATCTATCTATCTATCTATCTAACTTTCTAACTAATCTATCTATCTATCTTTCTAACTAATATATCTATCTATCTATCTTTCTAACTAATCTATCTATCTATATCTATCTTTCTAACTAAACTATCTATCTATCTTTCTATCTATCTATCTATCTAACTAATCTATCTATCTTTCTAACTAATCTATCTATCTATCGATCTTTCTTTCTAACTAATCTATTTATCTTTCTAACTAATCTATCTATCTATCTATCTATCTATCTATCTATCTATCTATCTATCTATCTATCTATCTATCTTTCTAAATAATCTATCTATCTATCTTTCTAACTAATCTATCTATCTATCTTTCTATCTATCTATCTTTATTTCTTTCTAACTAATCTTTTCTTTCTTTCTAACTAATCTTTCTTTCTTTCTTTCCTTCTAACTAATCCATCCTTCTTTCTTTCTTACTGATCTATCTTTCTTTCTGTCTTTCTAACTAATCTTTCTTTCTTTCTTTCTAACTAATCTTTTCTTTTTTTCTAACTAATCTTTCTTTCTTTCTTTCTTTCCTTCTAACTAATCCATCCTTCTTTCTTTCTTACTGATCTATCTTTCTTTCTGTCTTTCTAACTAATCTTTCTTTATTTCTTTCTAACTAATCTTTTCTTTTTTTCTAACTAATCTTTCTTTCTTTCTTTCTAATTATCTTTCTTTCTTTTTACCTAATCTTTCTTTCTTTTTCTTTCTTTCTTTCCAACTAATCTCTTTCTTTCTCTTTCTTTCTTTCTTTCTTACTGATCTATCTTTCTTTCTATCTTATCTTTCTTTCTGTCTTTCTAACTAATCTTTCTTTATTTCTTTCTAACTGATCTTTTCTTTCTTTCTAACTAATCATTCTTTCTTTCTTTATTTCTTTCTTTCTTTCTTTCTTTCTTTCTTTCTTTCTTTCTTTCTTTCTTTCTAACTAATGCATCATTCTTTCTTTCTGACTAATCCATCTTTCTTTCTTTCTAACTAATCTTTCTTTCATTCTTTCTTTCTTTCTAACTAATCTTTCTTTCATTCTTTCTAACTAATCTTTCTTTTTTTCTAAGTAGTCCATCTTTCTTTCTTTCTAACTAATCTATCTTTCTTTCTTTTTAACTAATCTATCTATCTTTCTTTCTAACTAATCTATCTATCTTTCTTTTTAACTAATCTATCTATCTTTCTTTCTTTTTAACTAATCTATCTATCTTTCTTTCTTTCTAACTAATCTTTCTTTTTCTTTCTTTCTTACTGATCTATCTTTCTAACTAACTAATCTTTCTTTCTTTCTAACTAATCTTTCTTTCTTTCTAACTAATCTTTCTTTCTTTTGTAACTAATCTTTCTTTCTTTCTAACTGATGATCTTTTCTTTCTTTCTTTCTTTCTAACTAATTTTCTTTCTTTCTTTCTTTCTAACTAATCTTTCTTTCTTTCATTCTTTCTAACTAATCTTTCTTTCTTTCTAAGTAATCCATCTTTCTTTCTTTCTTTCTAACTAGTCTTTCTTTCTTTCTTTTTAACTAATCTATCTATATTTCTTTCTTTTTAACTAATCTATATATCTTTCTTTCTAACTAATCTATCTATCTTTCTTTCTTTTTAACTAATCTATCTATCTTTCTGTCTTTTTAACTAATCTATCTATCTATCTTTCTTTTTAACTAATCTATCTATCTTTCTTTCTAACTAATCCTTCTTTCTTTCTAACTAATCTTTCTTTCTTTCTTTCTTTCTTTCTTACTTTCTAACTAATCTTTCTTTCTTTCTTTCTTTCTTTCTTTCTTTCTTTCTTTCTAACTAATCTTTCTTCTTTCTTTCTTTCTTTCTCTCTTTCTAACTAATCTTTCTCTCTTACTAACTAATCTTTCTAACTAATCTTTCTTCTTTCTTTCTTTCTCTCTTTCTAACTAATCTTTCTTCTTTCTTTCTTTCTTTCTAGCTAATCTTTCTTCTTTCTTTCTTTCTTTCTTTCTTTCTTTCTTTTTTTCTAACTAATCTTTCTTCTCTCTTTCTTCCTTCTTTCTTTCTTTCTTTCTTTCTTCTCTCTTTTTTCTTTCTTTCTTTCTTTCTTTCTTTCTTTCTTTCTTTCTTTCTTTCTTTTCTTTCTAACTAATCTTTCTTCTTTCTAACTAATCTTCTTTCTTTCTTTCTTTCTTTCTTTCTTTCTTTCTTTCTTTCTAACTAATCTTTCTTCTTTCTTTCTTTCTTCCTAATATTTCTTTCTTTTTTCTTTCTTTCTTTCTAACTAATCTTTCTTTCTTTCATTCTTTCTAACTAATCTTTCTTTCTTTCTAAGTAATCCATCTTTCTTTCTTTCTAACTAGTCTTTCTTTCTTTCTAACTAATCTATCTTTCTTTCTTTTTAACTAATCTATCTATCTTTCTTTCTAACTAATCTATCTATCTTTCTTTCTTTTCAACTAATCTATCTATCTTTCTTTCTTTTTAACTAATCTATCTATCTATCTTTCTTTCTTTTTAACTAATCTTTCTTTCTTTCTTTCTTTCTTACTGGTCTATCTTTCTAACTAACTAATCTTTCTTTCTTTCTTTCTTTCTTTCTTTCTTTCTTTCTTTCTTTCTTTCTTTCTTACTGATCTATCTTTCTAACTAACTAATCTTTCTTTCTTTCTAACTAATCTTTCTTTCTTTTGTAACTAATCCTTCTTTCTTTCTAACTAATGTTTCTTTCTTTCTTACTAATTTTTCTTTCTTTCTTTCTAACTAATCTTTCTAACTGATCATCTTTTCTTTCTTTCTTTCTTTCTTTCTTTCTTTCTTTCTTTCTTTCTTTCTTTCTAACTAATCTTCTTTCTTTCTTTCTTTCTTTCTTACTTTCTAACTAATCTTTCTTCTTTCTTTCTTTCTTTCTTTCTTTCTTTCTTTCTTTCTAACTAATCTTTCTTTCTTTCTTTCTTTCTTTCTTTCTTTCTAACTAATCTTTCTTTCTTTCTTTTTTTCTCTCTTTCTTTCTTTCTTACTTTCTAACTAATCTTTCTTCTTTCTTTCTTTCTTTCTTCCTTTCTTTCTTTCTTTCTTTCTTTCTTTCTAACTAATCTTCTTTCTTTCTTTCTTTCTTTCTTTCTTTCTAACTAATCATCTATCTTTCTTTCTTTCTTTCTTACTTTCTAACTAATCTTTCTTCTTTCTTTCTTTCTTTCTTTCTTTCTTTCTTTCTTTCTTTCTTTCTTTCTTTCTTTCTTTCTTTCTTTCTTACTTTCTAACTAATCTTTCTTTCTTTCTTTCTTTCTTTCTTTCTAACTAATCTTTCTTCTTTCTTTCTTTCTTTCTCTCTTTCTAACTAATCTTTCTCTCTTACTAACTAATCGTTCTAACTAATCTTTCTTCTTTCTTTCTTTCTCTCTTTCTAACTAATCTTTCTTCTTTCTTTCTTTCTTTCTAGCTAATCTTTCTTCTTTCTTTCTTTCTTTATTTCTTTCTTTCTTTCTTTCTTTCTTTCTTTCTTTCTTTCTTTCTTTCTTTTTTTCTAACTAATCTTTCTT
>JAROOI010000040.1:447500-452500 GCA_030578255.1 Tiaroga cobitis | reverse complement strand
CTTTCTAACTAATATTTCTTCTTTCTTTCTTTCTTTCTTTCTTTCTTTCTAACTAATCTTTCTTTCTTTCTTTCTTTCTTTCTAACTAATCTTTCTTTCTTTCTTTCTAACTAATCTTTCTTCTTTCTTTCTTTCTTTCTTTCTTTCTTTCTTTCTAACTAATCTTTCTTCTTTCTTTATTTCTTTCTTTCTTTCTTTCTTTCTTTCTTTCTTTCTTTCTTTCTCTCTTTCTTTCTTTCTTTCTTTCTTTCTTTCTTTCTTTCTTTCTTTCTTTCTTTCTAACTAATCTTTCTTCTTTCTTTCTTTCTTTCTTTCTAACTAATCTTTCTTTCTTACTTTCTTTCTTTCTTTCTTTCTTACTTTCTAACTAATCTTTCTTTCTTTCTTTCTAACTAATCTTTCTTTCTTTCTTTCTTTCTTTCTAACTAATCTTTCTTTCTTTCTTTCTTTCTTTCTTTCTTTCTTTCTAACTAATCTTTCTTTCTTTCTTTCTTTCTTTCTAACTAATCTTTTTTCTTTCTTTCTTTCTTTCTTTCTTTCTTTCTTTCTTTCTTTCTTTCTTTCTTTCTTTCTTTCTAACTAATCTTTCTTCTTTCTTTATTTCTTTTTTTTCTTTCTCTCTTTCTTTCTTTCTTTCTTTCTTTCTAACTAATCTTTCTTCTTTCTTTCTTTCTTTCTAACTAATCTTTCTTTCTTTCATTCTTTCTAACTAATCTTTCTTTCTTTCTAAGTAATCCATCTTTCTTTCTTTCTAACTAGTCTTTCTTTCTTTCTTTTTAACTAATCTATCTATCTTTCTTTCTTTTTAACTAATCTATATATCTTTCTTTCTTTCTAACTAATCTTTCTTTCTTTCTTTTTTTCTGTCTTTCTTTCTTTCTTTCTTACTTTCTTTCTTTCTTTCTTTCTTTCTTTCTAACTAATCTTTCTTCTTTCTTTCTTTCTTTCTTTCTTTTTCTCTTTCTAACTAATATTTCTTCTTCTTTCTTTCTTTCTTTTTTTCTGTCTTTCTTTCTTTCTTTCTTTCTTACTTTCTTTCTTTCTTTCTAACTAATCTTTCTTCTTTCTTTCTTTCTTTCTTTCTTTTTCTCTTTCTAACTAATATTTCTTCTTTCTTTCTTTCTTTCTTTCTTTCTTTCTTTCTAACTAATCTTTCTTTCTTTCTTTTTTTCTGTCTTTCTTTCTTTCTTTCTTACTTTCTTTCTTTCTTTCTTTCTTTCTTTCTTTCATTCTTTCTAACTAATCTTCTTTCTTTCTTTCTTTCTTTCTTTCTTTCTTTCTTTCTTTCTCTCTTTCTAACTAATCTTTCTTTCTTTCTTTCTTTCTTTCTTTCTTTCTTTCTTTCTTTCTTTCTTTCTTTCTTTCTTTCTAACTAATCGTTCTTCTTTCTTTCTTTCTTTCTTTTTCTTTCTTTCTTTCTAACTAATCTTTCTTCTGTCTTTCTTTCTTTTTCTTTCTTTCTTTCTAACTAATCTTTCTTCTGTCTTTCTTTCTTTCTTTCTTTCTTTCTTTCTTTCTAACTAATCTTTCTTCTTTCTTTCTTTCTTTCTTTTTCTCTTTCTAACTAATATTTCTTCTTTCTTTCTTTCTTTCTTTCTTTCTTTCTTTCTTTCTTTCTAACTAATCTTTCTTTCTTTCTTTCTTTCTTTCTAACTAATCTTTCTTTCTTTCTTTCTAACTAATCTTTCTTCTTTCTTTCTTTCTTTCTTTCTTTCTAACTAATCTTTCTTCTTTCTTTATTTCTTTCTTTCTTTCTTTCTTTCTTTCTCTCTTTCTTTCTTTCTTTCTTTCTTTCTTTCTTTCTTTCTTTCTTTCTTTCTTTCTAACTAATCTTTCTTCTTTCTTTCTTTCTTTCTTTCTAACTAATCTTTCTTTCTTTCTTATTTTCTGTCTTTCTTTCTTTCTTTCTTACTTTCTTTCTTTCTTTCTTTCTTACTTTCTAACTAATCTTTCTTTCTTTCTTTCTAACTAATCTTTCTTTCTTTCTTTCTTTCTTTCTTTCTTTCTAACTAATCTTTCTTTCTTTCTTTCTTTCTTTCTAACTAATCTTTTTTCTTTCTTTCTTTCTTTCTTTCTTTCTTTCTTTCTTTCTTTCTTTCTTTCTTTCTAACTAATCTTTCTTCTTTCTTTATTTCTTTTTTTTCTTTCTCTCTTTCTTTCTTTCTTTCTTTCTTTCTTTCTAACTAATCTTTCTTCTTTCTTTCTTTCTTTCTAACTAATCTTTCTTTCTTTCATTCTTTCTAACTAGTCTTTCTTTCTTTCTTTTTAACTAATCTATCTATCTTTCTTTCTTTTTAACTAATCTATATATCTTTCTTTCTTTTTAACTAATCTATCTATCTTTCTTTCTTTTTAACTAATCTATATATCTTTCTTTCTTTTTAACTAATCTATCTATCTTTCTTTTTAACTAATCTATATATCTATCTTTGTTTCTAACTAATCCTTCTTTCTTTCTTTCTTTCTTTCTTTCTTTCTTTCTTACTTTCTTACTAATCTTTCTTCTCTCTTTCTTCTTTCTTTCTTTCTTTCTTTCTTTCTTTCTTTCTTCTCTCTTTCTTCTCTCTTTCTTCTTTCTTTCTTTCTTTCTTTCTTTTCTTTCTAACTAATCTTTCTTTCTTTCTTTCTTTCTTTCTAACTAATCTTTCTTTCTTCCTAATATTTCTTTCTTTTTTCTTTCTTTCTTTCTTTCTTTCTTTCTTTCTTTCTTTCTTGCTTTCTTTCTTTCTAACTAATCTTTCTTCTTTCTTTCTTTCTTCCTAATATTTCTTTCTTTCATTCTTTCTAACTAATCTTTCTTTCTTTCTAACTAATCTATCTTTCTTTCTTTTTAACTAATCTATCTATCTTTCTAACTAATCTATCTATCTTTCTTTCTTTTCAACTAATCTATCTATCTTTCTTTCTTTTTAACTAATCTATCTATCTATCTTTCTTTCTTTTTAACTAATCTTTCTTTCTTTCTTTCTTTCTTTCTTACTGATCTATCTTTCTAACTAACTAATCTTTCTTTCTTTCTAACTAATCTTTCTTTCTTTTGTAACTAATCCTTCTTTCTTTCTAACTAATGTTTCTTTCTTTCTAACTAATTTTTCTTTCTTTCTTTCTAACTAATCTTTCTAACTGATCAACTTTTCTTTCTTTCTTTCTTTCTTTCTTTCTTTCTTTCTTTCTTTCTTACTTTCTAACTAATCTTTCTTCTTTCTTTCTTTCTTTCTTTCTTTCTTCTTTCTTTCTTTCTTTCTTTCTTTCTTTCTTTCTCTCTTTCTAACTAATATTTCTTCTTTCTTTCTTTCTTTCTCTCTTTCTAACTAATCTTTCTTCTTTCTTTCTTTCTTTCTTTCTAACTAATCTTTCTTTCTTTCTAACTAATCTTTCTTCTTTCTTTCTTTCTTTCTTTCTTTCTTTCTTTCTTTCTTTCTTTCTTTCTTTCTAACTAATCTTTCTTTATAACTAATCTTTCTTCTTTCTTTCTTTCTTTCTTTCTTTCTTTCTTTCTAACTAACCTTTCTTCTTTCTTTCTTTCTTTCTTCCTTTCTTTCTTTCTTTCTTTCTTTCTTTCTTTCTTTCTTTCTTTCTTTCTTTCTTACTTTCTTTCTTTCTTTCTTACTTTCTTTCTTTCTTTCTTTCTTTCATTCTTTCTAACTAATCTTCTTTCTTTCTTTCTTTCTTTCTTTCTTTCTTTCTTTCTTTCTTTCTTTCTTACTTTCTTTCTTTCTTTCTTACTTTCTTTCTTTCTTTCTTTCATTCTTTCTAACTAATCTTTCTTCTTTCTTTCTTTCTTTCTTTCTTTCTTTCTTTCTTTCTTTCTTTCTCTCTTTCTAACTAATATTTCTTCTTTCTTTCTTTCTTTCTTTCTCTCTTTCTAACTAATCTTTCTTCTTTCTTTCTTTCTTTCTTTCTTTCTTTCTTTCTTTCTTTCTAACTAATCTTTCTTTCTTTCTTTCTTTCTAACTAATCTTTCTTCTTTCTTTCTTTCTTTCTTTCTTTCTTTCTTTCTTTCTTTCTAACTAATCTTTCTTTCTTTCTTTTTTTCTGTCTTTCTTTCTAACTAATCTTTCTTCTTTCTTTCTTTCTTTCTTTCTTTCTTTCTTTCTTTCTAACTAATCTTTCTTTCTTTCTTTTTTTCTGTCTTTCTTTCTTTCTTACTTTCTTTCTTTCTTTCTTTCTTACTTTCTAACTAATCTTTCTTTCTTTCTTTCTTTCTAACTAATCTTTCTTTCTTTCTTTCTTTATTTCTAACTAATCTTTCTTTCTTTCTTTCTTTCTTTCTTTCTAACTAATCTTTCTTTCTTTCTTTCTTTCTAACTAACCTTTCTTTCTTTTTTTCTTTCTTTCTTTCTTTCTTTCTTTCTTTCTTTCTTTCTTACTTTCTAACTAATCTTTCTTCTTTCTTTCTTTCTTTCTTTCTTTCTTTCTTTCTTTCTTTCTTTCTTTCTTTCTTTCTCTCTTTCTAACTAATATTTCTTCTTTCTTTCTTTCTTTCTCTCTTTCTAACTAATCTTTCTTCTTTCTTTCTTTCTTTCTTTCTAACTAATCTTTCTTTCTTTCTAACTAATCTTTCTTCTTTCTTTCTTTCTTTCTTTCTTTCTTTCTTTCTTTCTTTCTTTCTTTCTTTCTAACTAATCTTTCTTCTTTCTTTATTTCTTTCTTTCTTTCTCTCTTTCTTTCTTTCTTTCTTTCTTTCTTTCTTTCTTTCTTTCTAACTAATCTTTCTTCTTTCTTTCTTTCTTTCTTTCTAACTAATCTTTCTTTCTTTCATTCTTTCATTCTTTCTAACTAATCTTTCTTTCTTTCTAAGTAATCCATCTTTCTTTCTTTCTTTCTTTCTAACTAGTCTTTCTTTCTTTCTTTTTAACTAATCTATCTATCTTTCTTTCTTTTTAACTAATCTATATATCTTTCTTTCTTTTTAACTAATCTATCTATCTTTCTTTTTAACTAATCTATATATCTATCTTTGTTTCTAACTAATCCTTCTTTCTTTCTTTCTTTCTTTC
>JAROOI010000040.1:275000-445000 GCA_030578255.1 Tiaroga cobitis | reverse complement strand
TCTTTCTTTCTTTCTAACTAATCTTTCTTCTTTCTTTCTTTCTTTCTTTCTTTCTTTCTAACTAATCGTCTCTGGTTACGTATGTAACCCTAGTTCCCTGAAGGGAACGAGACGCTGCGTGACAACGCATTGGGAACGCCCCTGCGTGAGTCGTCATGAAGCACGTATGAAATCAGTCCAATGGCGAGACGGAACGTCATAGGCGGGTGACGTCATCGACCAGGAAACTATATAAGCACCCCAAAACACAAGCGCGTCAGCTTCTGATAAGACTGAAGCAAGTGCTCACGGGCATGCTGGGAGTATGGCATAGACACGCAGCGTCTCGTTCCCTTCAGGGAACTAGGGTTACATACGTAACCAGAGACGTTCCCTATCAGGGAACTCGAGCTGCGTGACAACGCATTGGGAACGCTAATACCAACGTCGCCATACGAGCAAGTGTCCGTCGTGTGAAATCAGAGCGCACATTCGGACGAAAGCACCTGCGCCCCTGGAGTGGAGCTGAAGTCAAGATGATAAAACTTGACGAATGTGTGCGGTGAGGACCAGCCTGCCGCATCACAAACATCCTGGATAGAAACTCCTGACAGGATAGCCTTAGAGGCAGCCATACTCCTGGTTGAATGAGCCCGGACAGCCAAAGGAGAGGGCTGACCGACAGACTCATAGGCAAGTGAGATGGCCTCGACCACCCACTTGCTCAACCTCTGCTTAGATACTGGACAGCCCTTCTTAGGGGGTCCAAAGCAAACGAATAGCTGTTCGCACTTCCTCCACAGGGCAGCTCTGTGGACATAAGCATCTAGGGCCCTAACAGGGCAGAGCAGATTTAGTTTCTCTTGGTCCGACGTAAGAAAGGGAGGAGGACAGAAAGCCTGCAGTATAATAGGCCTGATAACATTGGTTGGTACTTTGGGAACGTATCCCGGCCTAGGGAGGAGGAAAGCCTTCACCATGCCTGGTGCAAATTCCAAGCACGAGGGAGAAACCGACAGAGCTTGAATATCTCCTATTCTTTTTAGTGAAGATATAGCCAGAAGAAAGACAGTTTTGAGAGTGAGGAATTTCTCCGAGACTTCTTCAATGGGCTCGAACGGTGCTAGAGAGAGACCTTCTAGAACAACCGCCAGGTCCCAGGTCGGCACCCTCGTGCGAACTGCTGGCCTCAGCCTCAGAATGCCACGAAGGAAACGGGTTACAAGTGGGTGTCTCCCGAGAGAAGCTCCACTCAAAGGGATGTGGTAAGCAGATAAGGCCGCCACATACACCTTCAGTGTGGAGTGGGATAACCCTGTGGAGAAACGCTCCTGAAGGAATTCCAGGACTGCACTGACGGGGCAGTTGACTGGGTCTAACTGGTGTTCTCCACACCAAGAGGTGAACATTTTCCACCTCAAGGCATATAATTTCCTAGTGGCCGGAGCTCTGGAGTGGAGGATGGTCTCCACGACCTCAGTCGAGAGACCAGAATCTATGAGCTGGGCCCCCTCAGAGGCCAAGCCCACAACCTCCATAGATCTGGGCGGGGGTGAAGTATCGACCCGCTCGCCTGAGAGAGAAGGTCCCTCCTCACCGGAATCTCCAGAGGAGAGCCGTCGAGGAGAGAAATTAGGTCCGAAAACCAAACTCGGGCCGGCCAGTATGGGGCTACCAACAGTAGACTGACCCCGTCCCGGCGAACCCTCTCCAGAACTCCTGGGAGCAGAGCAATCGGGGGAAATGCGTACAGGCGTGACCTCGGCCACTCCTGTACCATTGCGTCCAACCCCAGAGGGGCTGGAGGACTTAGGGAAAACCACAGATGGCAGTGTGATGTTTCCCTGGATGCAAATAGGTCTACCTCGGCACGACCGAAATGTTTCCATAGGAGCTCCACCACCTCGGGATGGAGTCTCCACTCCCCGGGCCTCAGCCCCTGCCTCGACAGGATGTCTGCCCCCTGATTCAAATATCCCGGGATATAAATTGCCCTCAATGAAAGAAGCTTCCCCTGGGACCATAGAAGGATCTGGCGAGCCAGCTTGTATAACGGGCGCGAACGCAGACCCCCCTGATGGTTTATATAAGAGACCACCGATGTGTTGTCTGACCGGACAAGAACATGGTGACCTCTCAGGCCTGGGAGGAAGTGTTTCAGAGCCTGAAACACTGCCATCATTTCTAGACAATTTATGTGCCAATGAAGATGATGGTCCTGCCACAGACCCTGGGCCGAGCGACCACTCATGATCGCCCCCCAGCCTGTGAGAGAAGCGTCCGTCGTTAGTGTTACACGACGACACGGAGCCCCCAACACAGGACCCAGGGACAGGAACCAAGGTTCTTTCCACATAGCCAGAGCACGGAGACACCGTCGCGTGACCCTGATCTTGCGGAGCGGGTTTCCCCTCGGGGAGAACCCCTTGGTCCTGAGCCACCACTGCAGTGGTCTCATGTACAGCAGGCCGCAAGGTATAACGTTGGACGCTGCTGCCATCAGACCCAGAATCCTCTGATATTCTTTCACAGTGAGTGACTGGCCTAGCTTTGCCTGTTTGACGGCTGAGAGAATCGAAGCTATACGAGCAGGAGACAGACGTGCCTGCATCGTCGTCGAATCCCAAACCACGCCCAGAAAAGTGGTCCTCTGTACTGGAGAAAGCACACTCTTTTTGGCGTTGAGCCTCAACCCCAACTTTTTGATATGGGCGAGAACGACATCTCGATGCCGAATCGCCTGATGCTCCGATTGAGCCAGAATCAACCAATCGTCGATATAGTTCAAAATGCGGATGCCCTGGAGTCGCAGCGGAGCCAGAGCTGCATCCATACATTTCGTGAAAGTTCGGGGAGAGAGTGCTAGGCCGAACGGAAGAACCCGATACTGGTACGCTTCGCCCCCGAAAGCGAACCTCAGGAACTTCCTGTGTTGTGGAAGGATGGAAATGTGGAAGTATGCGTCTTTTAGATCTATCGTGACAAACCAGTCCTCGGACCTGATCTGTGACACGATCTGCTTGAGAGTAAGCATTTTGAACTTGAGCTTCCCTACTGAGCGATTTAATAGGCGCAGATCTAAAATTGGACGCAACCCCCCATCCTTCTTTGGAACAATGAAATATCGGCTGTAATAGCCCAGCTCTCTGCTGGGAGGAAGAACTCGTTCTATAGCCTCCTTCAGCAGGAGAGTCTTCACCTCCTGTTCCATAACCAGAGCCTGCTCGGGGCCCACCACTGTGGGCAGAACCCCTCTGAAGCGAGGCGGGCGTGATCTGAACTGAATCGCGTACCCCTTCTCGATAGTCTGCAGGACCCAATGAGATACATTTGGAAGGCTTTTCCACTCTGCCAAAAATTCTACTAAGGGTACCAGTCTCTCGAGACTGGCCTCTGGAATATTTTGAGTGACAGACACAGCGCCCTGTAACGGCGCACCGGCAGGGAACAACTGGTCTGACTGCTCTAAACCGCTCCTCAGAGCGGGCGAGCGTCCCTCGGGAAAGCGCTCGCTGGGACCGTCTACGCCCCGGCACGCAGGCGGGGTTGGCAGAACGGGCCCCTGAGGGCACCGAGACAGAACGGGCGCCGTGTACAGCGGCGAACACCTTTCTCTCTCGGTGGGGACCACCCTCAGCACCCTGACACCCTTGGCGTCAGGACTTCTTCGATGAAGCCTTCCTGGCGACAATAACCGTCCTCAGATCGGTTTTGCCCCTGGAAGACCTCGTCTGAGAGCGCCGCGACTCGGCCCAGTTTTGCTGGGGAGGAGCACGAGACGCGACACTCTTCTTTTGCTGCGCCCTATGTGAGGAGCTACTCGACGGCCGGGGCTGCTCCCGCCCAGCAGCCCCGGAGACATGAACACGGAGGGGGAGAAATTTCTGGAGCGCCGCCGCCTGCTTTTTTTCTTCCTGAAACCTTTCGATGACCGAGTTCACCGAGTCACCGAAAAGGCCAACGGTCGATAGCGGGGCGTCCAGTAAAAAAGATTTATCCTTGTCCTTCATATCGGATAAATTTAACCATAGGTGCCTCTCCGTAGCCACCATAGCTGACATAGAGCGGCCGACTGACCTGGCCGTCTCTTTGGTGGCACGGAGAGAAAGATCAGCTGCCTGACGTAGTTCGCGGATCACATCTGCACCGATTTCACCCCCCTCACTAATGTCTTGCAGCAGGTCTGCCTGATATGCTTGCAGGATGGACATTGTATGCAAACACGCTGCTGCTTGACCTGCCGCCGAGTAAGCTTTGCCCACCAATGCCGAAGTATTTCTTAATGGCTTGGTGGGCAACGCTGGTGTCTTGAAAGATGATGCTGTATTTGGGGACAGATGGCTCGCTAAAATCTCCTCAGCCTGAGGCATCGCCCCATAACCATAACTCTTAGCACCAGAAATATTAGAATACAGAGATGTTTGTTGCGTAAATATTCTGGCTGACACCGGTCTATTCCATGATCTCGACACCTCGGTGTGGAGATCAGGAAAGAACGGAAGACACCGGCGTGGAGGTGCAGCCCTAGATGGCAGAAATCTCTCATCTAATTTGCTTTTTGAACGAGATTCATGTCTTTCCGCTGGCCACTCAATGCTTAATCTTTCTACAGCTCGAGTGAGCACCTCCATAAGCTCCTCACTAGCAGGAGACTGAAGTGACGAGTCCCCAGTCTCTGCTGTATCAACACTTTCAACATCCAATTCCTCAGAACTGGATAGTTGAAGTGTTGGTGCCTCAGCCCGGGGGGAAGAAACCGCAGCGCGTGCTTCCACCCCGGGATCTGAGGCACTGGATCTATCAGGTAAAGGCTGAGATAAGGCAGAGCCCGTCTCAATCCCCGCTGATAAATCCATTTGCGATCCCCACGATTGAAGCCTCCGCTGTGCCTCGGCAGCAGCGGGACCCGAACCGCGGGGAGCGCGCACCGAACCACTCTCCTCGAAGAGGGCTCGGCGGGAGCGGAGCGTCTTCATTGACAAACGCTCGCAATGCTCGCAATCAGCTCCCTCGAGAGCTGACTGGGCATGCTGCACTCCCAAACAAGCAACACACAGATCGTGAGTGTCCCCACCCGTGATGTAACGTGGGCAGGGATGCACACACTTTCTGAACTGCTGTTCACTCGCCATAATATATATCGTCTCTTTTTATAGTTTTTTTATATGTGAAAAACTCCTGCCTAGCAATTTCTAAGGACAGACAAAAACACTTTGAGACAGACTGATATGATCACACATAGAGCGCTTGCTGAAGACTCAGAAGCTGACGCGCTTGTGTTTTGGGGTGCTTATATAGTTTCCTGGTCGATGACGTCACCCGCCTATGACGTTCCGTCTCGCCATTGGACTGATTTCATACGTGCTTCATGACGACTCACGCAGGGGCGTTCCCAATGCGTTGTCACGCAGCTCGAGTTCCCTGATAGGGAACTTTCTTTCTTTCATTCTTTCTAACTAATCTTTCTTTCTTTCTAAGTAATCCATCTTTCTTTCTTTCTTTCTAACTAGTCTTTCTTTCTTTCTTTTTAACTAATCTATCTATCTTTCTTTCTTTTTAACTAATCTATATATCTTTCTTTCTTTTTAACTAATCTATCTATCTATCTATCTTTCTTTTTAACTAATCTATATATCTATCTTTGTTTCTAACTAATCCTTCTTTCTTTCTTTCTTTCTTTCTTTCTTTCTTACTAATCTTTCTTCTCTCTTTCTTCTTTCTTTCTTTCTTTCTTTCTTTCTTTCTTTCTTCTCTCTTTCTTCTCTCTTTCTTCTTTCTTTCTTTCTTTCTTTCTTTTCTTTCTAACTAATCTTTCTTTCTTTCTTTCTGACTAATCTTCTTTCTTTCTTTCTTTCTTTCTAACTAATCTTTCTTTCTTTCTTTCTTTCTAACTAATCTTTCTTCTTTCTTTCTTTCTTCCTAATATTTCTTTCTTTTTTCTTTCTTTCTTTCTAACTAATCTTTCTTTCTTTCTTTCTTTCTTTCTTTCTTTCTAACTAATCTTTCTTTCTTTCTTTCTTTCTAACTAATCTTTCTTTCTTTCTTTCTTTCTTTCTTTCTTTCTTTCTTTCTTACTTTCTAACTAATCTTTCTTCTTTCTTTCTTTCTTTTTTCTTTCTATTTTTCTTTCTTCTTTCTTTCATTCTTTTTTACTAATCTTTTTTCTATCTATCTTTCTTTCTTTCTTTCTTTCTTTCTTTCTTTCTTTCTAACTAATCTAATTTTCTAACAAATCTTTTTTCTTTCAACCTAATCTTTCTTTCTTTCTAACTAATCTATCTTTCTTTCTTTCTAACTAATCTATCTATCTTTCTTTCTAACTAATCTATCTATATATCTTTCTTTCTTTCTAACTAATCTATCTTTCTAACTAATCTATCTTTTTTCTAACTAATCTATCTTATTTTCTTTCTAACTAATCTTTCTTTCTATCTAATTATCTTTCTTTCTTTCTTTCTTTATAATTAATCTTTCTTTCTTTTTACCTAATCTTTCTTTCCAACTAATCTCTTTCTTTCTTTCTTTCTTTCTTTCTTTCTTTCTTTCTTTCTTTCTTTCTTTCTTTCTTTCTTTCTTTCTTTCTTTCTTACTGATCTATCTTTCTTTCTATCTTATCTTTCTGTCTTTCTAACTAATCTTTCTTTATTTCTTTCTAACTAATCTTTTCTTTCTTTCTAACTAATCTTTCTTTCTTTCTTTCTTTCTAACTAATCCATCCTTCTTTCTTTCTTACTGATATATCTTTCTTTCTATCTTATCTTTATTTTTTTCTAAATAATCTTTCTTTGTTTCTTTCTAATTATCTTTCTTTCTTTCTTTCTTTCTTTCTTTCTTTCTTTCTTTCTTTCTTTATAGTTAATCTTTCTTTCTTTTTACCTAATCTTTCTTTCTTTTTCTTTCTTTCCAACTAATCTCTTTCTTTCTTTCTTTCTTTCTTTCTTACTGATCTATCTTTCTTTCTATCTTATCTTTCTTTCTATCTTTCTAACTAATCTTTCTTTATTTCTTTCTAACTAATCCATCCTTCTTTCTTTCTGACTAATCCATCTTTCTTTCTAACTAATCCATCTTTCTTTCTAACTAATCTTTCTTTCTTCTTTCTTTCTTTCTAACTAATCTTTCGTTCATTCTTTCTAACTAATCTTTCTTCTTTCTTTCTAACTAAACTTTCTTCTTTTTTTCTAACTTATCCATCTATCAAACTTCAAACTATTTTAAACTTCTTCAAACTCTCTGGTCTGGCTTTTTCAAGCCAACTTAAAGTTTGTCTCATCAAACTTTTTTCTAGTTATTATTATTCTTCTGCCCCCTAAAATTTCTGACTCTAACTCCTCCTAGAGCTTTAACTCCACATACTCCAAACTCGGCACGGACACTCAAACTGTTCTCACTTAGTGTGCTATATCTTTTCTAACTGATCGGACTTACGGTTTTCCTAAAAATGACGATCGAAACTCGAAAAAAACCATTTGAAAATCCCATTGACTTAACATTGCGGAATGTTCAGACTGTCAAACTCCCCAACTGTCAAAATTTCAAATCTAAATCCCTTGAAGCCCTGGACTCAAACTGCCATTCTATACACTATATGAGCCATTGAGACTCATTTAAACTAATGAACTCATCAATGACACTTCTAACTATCTAATCTTAAACTCTTAAACTCATAATAAATTAATAAACTCTAAACTTGAACTCTTAGACTCATTTAAACTTATAAACTCTAAACTCATAAACTCTAAATTCATAAACCCATACTCTTATAAACTCTCATAAACTATTAAACTCATAAGTTAATAAACTCTGGACACTTACTCATTTAAACTTATAAACTCTAAACTCATAAATTAATCAACTCTGAACTCTTACTCATTTAAACTTAAAATCTCATGAATTTATACACTTATAAACTCATAAACATAGAAACTCATGAATTCATACACTAATGAACTCTCATGAATTCATACACTAATGAACTCTCATGAATTCATACACTAATGAACTCTCATGAATTCATACACTAATGAACTCTCATGGATTCATACACTAATGAACTCTCATGAATTCATACACTAATGAACTCTCATGAATTCATACACTAATGAACTCTCATGAATTCATACACTAATGAACTCTCATGAATTCATACACTAATGAACTCTCATGAATTCATACACTAATGAACTCTCATGAATTCATACACTAATGAACTCTCATGAATTCATACACTAATGAACTCTCATGAATTCATACACTAGTGAACTCTCATGAATTCATACACTAATGAACTCTCATGAATTCATACACTAATGAACTCTCATGAATTCATACACTAATGAACTCTCATGGATTCATACACTAATGAACTCTCATGGATTCATACACTAATGAACTCTCATGGATTCATACACTAATGAACTCTCATGGATTCATACACTAATGAACTCTCATGGATTCATACACTAATGAACTCTCATGGATTCATACACTAATGAACTCTCATGAATTCATACACTAATGAACTCTCATGAATTCATACACTAATGAACTCTCATGGATTCATACACTAATGAACTCTCATGGATTCATACTCTAATGAACCCCTAGACTGAATCAAACTACCATTCTATACACTATATGAGCCATTGAGACTCATTCAAACTAATAAACTCATCTATCTATGACACTCATCCATCTATCTATCTATCTATCTATCTATCTATCTACTTTAAACTAAATTAAACTTTAAACTTCAAACTAATTTAAACTTCAAACTTATTTAAACTTTAAACTTCAAACTTATTTAAACTTTAAACTTCAAACTAATTTAAACTTTAAACTCATAAACTCGTACACTTATAAACTCATACACTTATAAACTCATGAATTCATACACTTATGAACTCAAACTCATAAATTAATAAACTCTGAACTCTTACTCATTTAAACTTATAAACTCTAAACTCATAAATTCATACACTTATAAACTCATGAACTTATAAATACATTAATTCATACACGTATGAACTCTCATGAATTCATACACTTATGAACTTTTAAACTCATAAATAGTTCACCATAGCAAACACCCAGAACACTCTAGCAACTGCATAGCAACCACCCAGAACACCCTAAAAACCAACTGAAATACCTTAGAACACCCTAGCAACACCATAGCAACCACCCACAATACCTTAGAACACCCTAGCAACCACATAATATACCTTAGAACACCCTAGCAACCACCCAGAACACCCTAGCAACCACCCAAAATACCTTAGAACACCCTAGCAACACCCTAGCAACCACCCGAAATACCTCAGAACATCCTAGCAACACCCTTGCAACCACCCAAAATACCTTAGAACACCATAGCAACACCATAGCAACCACCCAGAACACCCTAGCAACCACCCAAAATACCTTAGAACACCCTAGCAACACCCTAGCAACCACCCAAAATACCTCAGAACATCCTAGCAACACCCTAGCAACCACCCAAAATACCTTAGAACACCATAGCAACACCATAGCAACCACCCAGAACACCCTAGCAACCACCCAAAATACCTTAGAACACCCTAGCAACCACCCAAAATAACTTAGAACACCCTAGCAACCACCCAAAATACCTTAGAACACCATAGCAACACCCTAGCAACCACCCAAAATACCTTAGAACACCCTAGCAACCACCCAAAATACCTTAGAACACCCTAGCAACACCATAGCAACCACCCAAAATACCTTAGAACACCCTAGCAACCACCAAAAATACCTTAGAACACCCTAGCAACACCCTAGCAACCACCCGAAATACCTCAGAACATCCTAGCAACACCCTAGCAACCACCCAAAATACCTTAGAACACCCTAGCAACACCATAGCAACCACCCAAAATACCTTAGAACACCCTCGCAACCACCAAAAATACCTTAGAACACCCTAGCAACACCCTAGCAACCACCCGAAATACCTCAGAACATCCTAGCAACACCCTAGCAACCACCCAAAATACCTTAGAACACCACAGCAACCACCCAAAATACCTTAGAACACCCTAACAACACCCTAGCAACCACCCAAAATACCTTAAAACACCCTAGCAACACCATAGCAACCACCTAAAATACCCTAGAACACCCTAGCAACCACCCAGAACACCCTAGCAACCACTCAAACTACCTTAGAAACCACCTAGCAACCCACTAGAAACACCCTTGCAACATTTAATTACTTGAAACTATACTTTAACCTTTAAACTACTTTGAACTTTAAACTATTTAAAACTTTAAACTACTTTAAACTAATTTAAACTTCAAACTACTTTAAAATTCAAACTTATTTAAACTTTAAACTACTTTAACTTTCAAACTAATTTAAACTTCAAACTACTTTAAAATTCAAACTAATTTAAACTTTAAATTAATTTAAACTATTTTAAACTTTAAACTAAGTTAAACTATAAACTACTTCAAACTAATTTAAACTTCAAACTAATTTAAACTTTAAACTAATTTAAACTTCAAACTACTTTAAACTTCTTCCAACTTTGCGGTCCAAACTTTCACAAGCCAACTTAAAGTTTGTCTCGACGAACTTTTTCTAGTTATTATTATTCTTTTTCTGAGACTAAAATTTCAAACTCTAACTCCTCCTAGAGCTTTAACTCCACATACTCCAAACTCGGCACGGACACTCAAACTGTTCTGACTCGAGTTGCTATATCTTTTCTAACTGATCGGACTTACGGTTTTCCTAAAAACTGCGATCAAACTCGGAAAAAACTCCCATTGACTTTACATTGCGGAACTTTCAAAAATTCAAATCCCAACTGTCATTTTCACACAGACACAAAAGGGCCTGACAGCCCTGCTGTCAGGCAGACCTCTCTCTCTCCCTAGGAGGATTTATTTTATCAAGCAGCCAATAAGTAATGGCCCTAAATCTTCAAAGCCACACCATAGCAACCAGTTACAGCACCCTAGTAACCGTGGGCGATAGGCACGAGGCCACAGGCCCCATACTAAATAACTCTATAAAAACTCTATAAAAACTCTATAAAAACTCCAAATAAAAACTCCACAGTAATTATCTGTTAAAAAATACACGCCGACATCACACACCCCTGATTGAGGCGTCAAATTGTGCGGATTATTGAGGAGAGGTGTGCTGTGACTTTTCTTAGCGATCGGGGGTACGGTGTTCGCCCCAGGGGCAAATAATTGGGTAAAAAAATCCCATAGACTTAACACTGCCACAAACTTTGACGACACGTAGCACTGACCGATGATTTCTCAGAAACTTGTAATTTACCACATTTGATGAGGCTGGCAGGCTCTGTAAGAACATACCTCACAATGGGGTAAAAGTTGCACCCCTGGGGGGCAGGAGCTGCCCAAAGTTGCCCCATTGACTTACTATGGTGTAGGACGGCCCATGAAATGGGCCGTCCTACACCATAGAAACCGCATTTATATTGAACATAACTCTGGATCACAGTGTCGTAGAGACAAGGGGGCGGGCTCATTTTACTCGGACGACCAATCAGTCTCTCAGGATCATTGTGAAGCTATTAAGCCACGCCCTAGCAACCATTTAGAGCACCCTTAGCAACAACTCCCATAGACTTCCATTGAAAGAGATCAAAGGGATATCTCCGGATAGAAGTGTCATAGAAACATGAGGGTGGTCTCGTTTGACTCGGGGCAGCAAACAGCCAATCATGAATCACCTCAACACTTCCTAGCCACGCCCTAGCAACCATTGTCGAGCACCTTAGCAACCAAAATCCAAAGAGGAATTTCGTCCATTCTGAATGTCACAGAGGCATGGGAGTTGGTTTATATCATTCATACTGACAAGCAGCCTTTGGAGTTTCATGATTGGCAGCTGCCAAGCCACTCCCTAGCAACCAAACAGAGTACCCTAGCAACCATTTTGCAAGACCTACATCTCTGCATCAGAACATGGTATAGAGATGGGGGTTGGTTTATATCATTCATACTGACAAGCAGCCTTTGGAGTTTCATGATTGGCAGCAGCAAAGCCACTCCCTAGCAACCAAACAGAGTACCCTAGCAACCATTTTGTAACAGCTATATCTCAGCATCAGAACATTGTATCGCGATAGGGGTTGGGTCTTTTGACTCATGCTAGCACACAGGACTTTCAACATGCTTAACATGCTAGCTGTGAATAGCTACATGCTAATATTGATTAGCTAAGTGCTAAATCATGCCATGAACATGGATTAGGATTATGGATTTTCTTTCTAACTATTCTTTTTTTCTTTCTTTCTGTCTTTCTAACTATTCTTTCTTTCTAACTAATCGCTCTTTCTTTTTTCATTCTTTCTTTCTAACAATTCTTTCTTTTTTCTTTCTCTTTAACTAATCTTTCTTTCTAACTATTCTTTCTTTCTTTCTTTCTTTCTTTCTAACTATTCTTTCTTTCTTTCTTTCTTTCTTTCTTTCTTTCTATCTATCTATCTATCTATCTATCTATCAATCTATCTATCTATCTATCTATCTAATCTTTCTTTCTTTCTAACTTTCTTTCCAACTAATCTTTCTTTCTTTCTAACTAATTTTTCTTTCTGTCTTTCTAACTAATCTTTCTTTCTTTCTTTCTAACTAATCTTTCTTTCTTTCTAACTTTCTTTCCAACTAATCTTTCTTTCTTTCTAACTAATTTTCTTTCTGTCTTTCTAACTAATCTTTCTTTCTTTCTTTCTAACTAATCTTTCTTTCTTTCTAACTTTCTTTCCAACTAATCTTTCTTTCTTTCTAACTAATTTTTCTTTCTGTCTTTCTAACTAATCTTTCTTTCTTTCTTTCTAACTAATCTTTCTTTCTTTCTAACTTTCTTTCCAACTAATCTTTCTTTCTTTCTAACTAATTTTTCTTTCTGTCTTTCTAACTAATCTTTCTTTCTTTCTTTCTAACTAATCTTTCTTTCTTTCTTTCTAACTAATCTTTCTTTCTGTCTAACTTTCTTTCCAACTAATCTTTCTTTCTTTCTAACTAATTTTTCTTTCTGTCTTTCTAACTAATCTTTCTTTCTTTCTTTCTAACTAATCTTTCTTTCTTTCTAACTAATCTTTCTTTCTTTTTTTCTAACTAATCTTTTTTTCTTTCTCTCTTTCATTCTTTCTTTCTTTCTTTCTTTCTTTCTTTCTTTCTTTCTTTCTTTCTTTCTTTCTTTCTTTCTAACTAATCTATCTATCTATCTATCTATCTATCTATCTATCTATCTATCTATCTATCTATCTATCTATCTATCTATCTATCTATCTATCTATCTATCTCTCTTTCTAACTAATCTTTCTTTCTTTCTAACTAATCTTTTTTTCTTTCTTTCTTTCTAACTAATCTTTCTTTCTTTCTTTCTTTCTAACTAATCTTTCTTTTTTTCTTTCTAACTAATTATCTTTCGTTCTTTCTTTATAATTAATCTATCTTTCTTTATAAATAATCCATCTTTCTTTTTTCTTTCTTTCTTTCCAACTAATGTCTTTCTTCCTTTCTTTCTTACTGATCTATCTTTCTTTCTATCTTATCTTTCTTTTTTCTAACTAATCTTTCTTTCTTTATAACTAATCTTTCTTTCTTTTTACCTAATCTTTCTTTCTTTTTACCTAATCTTTCTTTCTTTTTTCTTTCTTTCTTTCCAACTAATCTCTTTCTTTATTTCTTTCTAACTAATCTTTTCTTTCTTTCTAACTAATCTTTCTTTCATTCTTCCTAACTAATCCATCCTTCTTTCTTTCTGACTAATTCATCTTTCTTTCCTTCTTTCTAACTATTCCATCTTTCTTTCTTTCTAACTAATCTTTCTTTCTTCTTTTTTTCTTTCTTTCTAACTAATCTTTCTTTCATTCTTTCTAACTAATCTTTCTTCTTTCTTTCTAACTAAACTTTCTTCTTTCTTTCTAACTAATCCATCTATCAAACTTCAAACTAATTTAAACTTCTTCAAACTCTCTGGTCTGGCTTTTTCAAGCCAACTTAAAGTTTGTCTCATCAAACTTTTTTCTAGTTAAGTTGGCTTGGAGAGCCAACTTACTGAAATCCTATTTAAACTTATTATTAGGTGTTCAAGCACGAAGTGCTGAAAACCTATTGTAATTGTACTGATTTTTATTATTATTATTATTATTATTATTAGGTGTTCAAGCACGAAGTGCTGAAAACCTATTGTATTCGTTCCGATTTTTAGGTGTTCAAGCACGAAGTGCTGAAAACCTATTGTAATTGTACTGATTTTTATTATTATTATTATTATTATTATTATTATTTTCCCCTAAAACGCATTGTGCAGCCCAAACCATAAGGGCTGGAGCTCTGAAACTTTGTCAAATGGTAGTACAAAAATCGAGGAGAGGTTATCAAAGTATGACCCCAATTGGCCCATAGGTGGCGCTATAGCAATCAATTGCGCGTAACTGCTCATAACTCATAAACCGTAAGGCGTAGCCTCAAGTGTCTTATATCATTGGAAAGCTGGACTCTTGACTTAAAAAACGTATATCTCCGATTTCATTTCCGGTATGCAAATTTTTCCGCCATTTTGAAATTTGTCAAAAACCTACTTTTGCGAACTAGTCCCTGATTTTTTGCACAATCGGAACCAAACCAGTGCAGAAATGTTCTCTGGAGTCTGAATATCAATAATTATCGAAAAAAAGTTGAAATTTCGATAACCTGTCGCTAGGGGGCGCAAAATGAACGTTGTGGGAGGAGCCTATTTTAATAAAATGGCTATAACTCCAGAAGTAAATGAGATATCTTCACCAAACTTGGCACACATGTGTATAAGGACAGTCTGGGGTCACAGTAAAAAAGCTGCGTCGATTTAACACTAGGTGGCGCTATAACATTAAAAAAACATAAAAAGGGGTGTGGCCACGTGACCGTTAGTCCGATTGACTTGAAAATTGGTATGCAGTGTCTTGGTCCAAGGCCCCATGTATGTGTAAAAGGATATTGGCGTATCTCAAAAAACATGGCCGCCATCGTCCAATGAAGTTTGAGCACCTATGAGACGAGGTTAACGGAGGCCGATCGGAACAAAACTCAATGGGCATGTTCGACTCATGGCCGTAGAGGCCTGTAAGAGTTTTGAAAGAAATCGGCCACTAGTTGGCGCTACTGAGTTTTACGGCTCTGTAATCACGTGGTGTTGCACACATCCCCAAAAAATGCATATCATTTGATAGATCTCCTCATGATGAACAACTTTGCCTCTAGAACCATTGCTGTCAATCAAACAGTTCATTAAATATTCATGAATATGTTAAAAACCTACTTTTGCAAACTAGTCCCTGGTTTTTTGCCCGATTGGAACCAGACCAGTCTAGGACAATTCTCTGGACTCTCTAGATCAATAATTATTGAAAAAAAGTTGAACTTTGCCATTTGGTTCATTATAACAGGATCATTTATAAAAAGGGGCGTGTCAAAACACACTCAAAAGCCTATAAATCATAAATAAAAACTCAGAACTTCACAAAAATTGGTACGCATATGTGACATAACATCATGAACAAGCATGCAAAGTTTTATGGAGATCGGACAATAGGTGGCGCTATAACTGTTGAAAAGCTTTAAAACCATGTATTTCCTATGGTAAATTGCTTGTATTGGCTGTAAATGGTGTTTTCCATCTATTATGTCTGTGGTTAAATGTATGCTAAATAAAACTTAATGTCTTTTGATGCTTTTGTGATTAAAGGCCTGAAAAATCACACAAAAATACTGTATATCATGGTAAATAATGCTAAAGATAGTCTATTCCATCTATAATGGAAATGTTTAAATGCTTGCTACATAAAACATAATGTCTTTTGATGCTTATACGCTTAACTGCCTTAACTGCCTTAACTGCTTGAACACCGCTAAATGCTGCTAGCAGCTTTAATTATTAGGTGTTCAAGCACGAAGTGCTGAAAACCTATTGTAATTGTACTGATTTTTATTATTATTATTATTATTAGGTGTTCAAGCACGAAGTGCTGAAAACCTATTGTAATTGTACTGATTTTTATTATTATTATTATTATTATTATTATTATTATTTTCCCCTAAAACGCATCGTGCAGCCCAAACCGTAAGGGCTGGAGCTCTGAAACTTTGTCAAATGGTAGTACAAAAATCGAGGAGAGGTTATCAAAGTATGACCCCAATTGGCCAATAGGTGGCGCTATAGCAATCAATTGCGCGTAACTGCTCATAACTCCTAAACCGTAAGGCGTAGCCTCAAGTGTCTTATATCATTGGAAAGCTGGACTCTTGACTTAAAAAACGTATATCTCCGATTTCATTTCCGGTATGCAAATTTTTCCGCCATTTTGAAATTTGTCAAAAACCTACTTTTGCGAACTAGTCCCTGGTTTTTTGCACAATCGGAACCAAACCAGTGCAGAAATGTTCTCTGGAGTCTGAATATCAATAATTATCGAAAAAAAGTTGAAATTTCGATAACCTGTCGCTAGGGGGCGCAAAATGAAAGTTGTGGGAGGAGCCTATTTTACTAAAACGGCTATAACTCCAGAAGTAAATGAGATATCTTCACCAAACTTGGCACACATGTGTATAAGGACAGTTTGGGGTCACAGTAAAAAAACCGCGTCGATTTAACACTAGGTGGCGCTATAACATTAAAAAAACATAAAAAGGGGTGTGGCCACGTGACCGTTAGTCCGATTTACTTGAAAATTGGTATGCAGTGTCTTGGTCCAAGGCCCCATGTATGTGTTAAAGGATATTGGTGTATCTCAAAAAACATGGCCGCCATTGGCCAATGAAGTTTGAGCACCTATGAGACGAGGTTAACGGAGGCCGATCGGAACGAAACTCGATGGGCATGTTCGACTCATGGCCGAAAAAGCCTGTAAGAGTTTTGAAAGAAATCGGCCACTAGTTGGCGCTACCGAGTTTTACGGCTCTGTAATCACGTGGTGTTGCACATATCCCCACAAAATGCATATCATTTGATAGATCTCCTCATGCTGAACAACTTTGCCTCTGTAACCATTAATGTCAATCAAACCGTTCATTAAATATTCACGAATATGTTAAAAACCTACTTTTGCGAACTAGTCCCTGGTTTTTTGCCCGATTGGAACCAGACCAGTCTAGGACAATTCTCTGGACTCTCTAGATCAATAATTATTGAAAAAAAGTTGAACTTTGCCCTTTGGTTTGCTATAACAGGGTAATTTATAAAAAGGGGCGTGTCAAAACACACTCAAAAGCCTATAAATCATAAATAAAAACTCAGAACTTCACAAAAATTGGTGAGCATATGTGACATAACATCATGAACAAGCATGCAAAGTTTTATGGAGATCGGACAATAGGTGGCGCTATAACTGTTGAAAAGCTTTAAAACCATGTATTTCCTATGGTAAATTGCTTGTATTGGCTGTAAATGGTGTTTTCCATTATGTCTGTGGTTAAATGTATGCTATATAAAATTTAATGTCTTTTGATGCTTTTGTGATTAAAGGCCTGAAAAATCACACAAAAATACTGTATATCATGGTAAATCATGCTAAAGATAGTCTATTCCATCTATAATGGAAATGTTTAAATGCTTGCTACATAAAACATGTCTTTTGATGCTTATACGCTTAACTGCCTTAACTGCCTTAACTGCTTGAACACCGCTAAATGCTGCTTGCAGCTTTAATTAGGTGTTCAAGCACGAAGTGCTGAAAACCTATTGTAATTGTACTGATTTTTAGGTGTTCAAGCACGAAGTGCTGAAAACCTATTGTAATTGTACTGATTTTTATTATTATTATTATTATTATTATTATTCTTCTGCCGTAAAACGCATCGTGCAGACCAAACCGTAAGTGCTAGAGACTTGAAACTTTGTCAGATGGTAGTACAAAAATCGAGGGGAGGTTATCAAATTATGAGCCCGATTGGCCCATAGGTGGCGCTATAGCAACCAATTGCGCGAAACTGCTCATAACTCCTAAACCGTATGTTGTAGACTCAAGTGTCTTATATCATTGGAAAGCTGAAGACCTGGAGAACAAAACGTATATCTCCGATTTCATTTCCGCCATGATAGATTTTCCGCCATTTTGAATTTTGTCAAAAAACGACTTTTGCAAACTAGTCCCTGGTTTTTTGCCCGATCGGAACCAAACCAGTGCAGAAATGTTCTCTGGAGTCTGAATATCAATAATTAACGAAAAAAAGTTGAATTTTCGATTCAGGGTTGCTAGGGGGCGCAAAATAAACGTTGTGGGAGGAGCCTATTTTACTAAAACGGCTATAACTCCAGAAGTAAATGAGATAAGTTGACCAAACTTGGCACACATGTGTATAAGGACAGTCTGAGGTCACAGTAAAAAAATCGCATCGATTGAGCTCTAGGTGGCGCTATAACATGAAAAAAACATATGGCCACCTAGTGGTTTGTCCGATTGACTTGAAAATTGGTATGCAGTGTCTTGGTCCAAGGCCCCATATATGTGTATGAGGACATTGGCGTATCTCAAAAAACATGGCCGCCATCGGCCAATGAAGTTTGAGCACCTATGAGACGAGGTTAACGAAAGCCGATCGGAACGAAACTCGATGGGCATGTTCGACTCATGGCCCAAGTGGTCTGTAAGAGTTTTGAAAAAAATCGGCCACTAGTTGGCGCTAACGAGTTCTACGGCTCTGTAATCACGTGGTGGTGCACATATTCCCACAAAATGCATATCATTTGATAGATCTCCTCATGCTGAACAACTTTGCCTCTAGAACCATTGCTGTCAATCAAACCGTTCATTAAATATTCACGAATATGTTAAAAACCTACTTTTGCAAACTAGTCCCTGGTTTTTCGCCCGATCGGAACCAGACCAGTCTAGGACAATTCTCTGGACTCTCTAGATCAATAATTATCAAAAAAAAAGTTGAACTTTGCGCTTTGGTTCACTGTAACAGGGTCATTTAGAAAATGGACGTGTCAAAACACACTCAAAAGCCTATAAATCATAAATAAAAACTCAGAACTTCACAAAAATTGGTACGCATATGTGACATAACATCATGAACAAGCATGCAAAGTTTTATGGAGATCGGACAATAGGTAGCGCTATAACTGTTGAAAAGCTTTAAAACCATGTATTTCCTATGGTAAATTGCCTGTATTGGCTGTAAATTGTCTTTTCCATCTATTACGTCAGTGTTTAAATGTATGCTAAATAAAACTTAATGTCTTTTGATGCTGTTGTGCTTAACGGCCTTAAAGGCCTTAACTGCTTGAACACCGCTAAATGCTGCTTGCAGCTTTAATTATTATTATTATTATTATTATTATTATTCTTCTGCCGTAAAACGCATCGTGCAGACCAAACCGTAAGTGCTAGAGACTTGAAACTTTGTCAGATGGTAGTACAAAAATCGAGGGGAGGTTATCAAATTATGAGCCCGATTGGCCCATAGGTGGCGCTATAGCAACCAATTGCGCGAAACTGCTCATAACTCCTAAACCGTATGTTGTAGACTCAAGTGTCTTATATCATTGGAAAGCTGAAGACCTGGAGAACAAAACGTATATCTCCGATTTCATTTCCGCCATGATAGATTTTCCGCCATTTTGAATTTTGTCAAAAAACGACTTTTGCAAACTAGTCCCTGGTTTTTTGCCCGATCGGAACCAAACCAGTGCAGAAATGTTCTCTGGAGTCTGAATATCAATAATTAACGAAAAAAAGTTGAATTTTCGATTCAGGGTTGCTAGGGGGCGCAAAATAAACGTTGTGGGAGGAGCCTATTTTACTAAAACGGCTATAACTCCAGAAGTAAATGAGATAAGTTGACCAAACTTGGCACACATGTGTATAAGGACAGTCTGAGGTCACAGTAAAAAAATCGCATCGATTGAGCTCTAGGTGGCGCTATAACATGAAAAAAACATATGGCCACCTAGTGGTTTGTCCGATTGACTTGAAAATTGGTATGCAGTGTCTTGGTCCAAGGCCCCATATATGTGTATGAGGACATTGGCGTATCTCAAAAAACATGGCCGCCATCGGCCAATGAAGTTTGAGCACCTATGAGACGAGGTTAACGAAAGCCGATCGGAACGAAACTCGATGGGCATGTTCGACTCATGGCCCAAGTGGTCTGTAAGAGTTTTGAAAAAAATCGGCCACTAGTTGGCGCTAACGAGTTCTACGGCTCTGTAATCACGTGGTGGTGCACATATTCCCACAAAATGCATATCATTTGATAGATCTCCTCATGCTGAACAACTTTGCCTCTAGAACCATTGCTGTCAATCAAACCGTTCATTAAATATTCACGAATATGTTAAAAACCTACTTTTGCGAACTAGTCCCTGGTTTTTCGCCCGATCGGAACCAGACCAGTCTAGGACAATTCTCTGGACTCTCTAGATCAATAATTATCAAAAAAAAGTTGAACTTTGCGCTTTGGTTCACTGTAACAGGGTCATTTATAAAATGGACGTGTCAAAACACACTCAAAAGCCTATAAATCATAAATAAAAACTCAGAACTTCACAAAAATTGGTACGCATATGTGACATAACATCATGAACAAGCATGCAAAGTTTTATGGAGATCGGACAATAGGTAGCGCTATAACTGTTGAAAAGCTTTAAAACCATGTATTTCCTATGGTAAATTGCCTGTATTGGCTGTAAATTGTCTTTTCCATCTATTACGTCAGTGTTTAAATGTATGCTAAATAAAACTTAATGTCTTTTGATGCTGTTGTGCTTAACGGCCTTAAAGGCCTTAACTGCTTGAACACCGCTAAATGCTGCTTGCAGCTTTAATTAGGTGTTCAAGCACGAAGTGCTGAAAACCTATTGTATTTGTACTGATTTTTATTATTAGGTGTTCAAGCACGAAGTGCTGAAAACCTATTGTAATTGTACTGATTTTTATTATTATTATTATTATTATTATTATTCTTCTGCCGTAAAACGCATCGTGCAGACCAAACCGTAAGTGCTAGAGACTTGAAACTTTGTCAGATGGTAGTACAAAAATCGAGGAGAGGTTATCAAATTATGAGCCCGATTGGCCCATAGGTGGCGCTATAGCAACCAATTGCGCGAAACTGCTCATAACTCCTAAACCGTATGTCGTAGACTCAAGTGTCTTATATCATTGGAAAGCTGAAGACCTGGAGAACAAAACGTATATCTCCGATTTCATTTCCGCCATGATAGATTTTCCGCCATTTTGAATTTTGTCAAAAAACGACTTTTGCGAACTAGTCCCTGGTTTTTTGCCCGATCGGAACCAAACCAGTGCAGAAATGTTCTCTGGAGTCTGAATATCAATAATTATCGAAAAAAAGTTGAATTTTCGATTCAGGGTTGCTAGGGGGCGCAAAATGAACGTTGTGGGAGGAGCCTATTTTACTAAAACGGCTATAACTCCAGAAGTAAATGAGATAAGTTGACCAAACTTGGCACACATGTGTATAAGGACAGTCTGAGGTCACAGTAAAAAAATCGCATCGATTGAGCTCTAGGTGGCGCTATAACATGAAAAAAACATATGGCCACCTAGTGGTTTGTCCGATTGACTTGAAAATTGGTATGCAGTGTCTTGGTCCAAGGCCCCATGTATGTATATGAGGACATTGGCGTATCTCAAAAAACATGGCCGCCATCGGCCAATGAAGTTTGAGCACCTATGAGACGAGGTTAACGAAAGCCGATCGGAACGAAACTCGATGGGCATGTTCGACTCATGGCCCAAGTGGTCTGTAAGAGTTTTGAAAAAAATCGGCCACTAGTTGGCGCTAACGAGTTCTACGGCTCTGTAATCAAGTGGTGGTGCACATATTCCCACAAAAGGCATATCATTTGATAGATCTCCTCATGTTGAACAACTTTGCCTCTAGAACCATTGCTGTCAATCAAACCGTTCATTAAATATTCACAAATATGTTAAAAACCTACTTTTGCAAACTAGTCCCTAGTTTTTCGCCCGATCGGAACCAGACCAGTCTAGGACAATTCTCTGGACTCTCTAGATCAATAATTATCAAAAAAAAGTTGAACTTTGCGCTTTGGTTCACTGTAACAGGGTCATTTAGAAAATGGACGTGTCAAAACACACTCAAAAGCCTATAAATCATAAATAAAAACTCAGAACTTCACAAAAATTGGTACGCATATGTGACATAACATCATGAACAAGCATGCAAAGTTTTATGGAGATCGGACAATAGGTGGCGCTATAACTGTTGAAAAGCTTTAAAACCATCTATTTCCTATGGTAAATTGCCTGTATTGGCTGTAAATGGTCTTTTCCATCTATTACGTCAGTGTTTAAATGTATGCTAAATAAAACTTAATGTCTTTTGATGCTTTTGTGCTTAACGGCCTTAAAGGCCTTAACTGCTTGAACACCGCTAAATGCTGCTTGCAGCTTTAATTAGGTGTTCAAGCACGAAGTGCTGAAAACCTATTGTAATTGTACTGATTTTTATTATTAGGTGTTCAAGCACGAAGTGCTGAAAACCTATTGTAATTGTACTGATTTTTATTATTATTATTATTATTATTATTATTATTATTATTCTTCTGCCGTAAAACGCATCGTGCAGACCAAACCGTAAGTGCTAGAGACTTGAAACTTTGTCAGATGGTAGTACAAAAATCGAGGAGAGGTTATCAAATTATGAGCCCGATTGGCCCATAGGTGGCGCTATAGCAACCAATTGCGCGAAACTGCTCATAACTCCTAAACCGTATGTCGTAGACTCAAGTGTCTTATATCATTAGAAAGCTGAAGACCTGGAGAACAAAACGTATATCTCCGATTTCATTTCCGCCATGATAGATTTTCCGCCATTTTGAATTTTGTCAAAAAACGACTTTTGCGAACTAGTCCCTGGTTTTTTGCCCGATCGAAACCAAACCAGTGCAGAAATGTTCTCTGTAGTCTGAATATCAATAATTATCGAAAAAAAGTTGAATTTTCGATTCATGGTCGCTAGGGGGCGCAAAATGAACGTTGTGGGAGGAGCCTATTTTACTAAAACGGCTATAACTCCAGAAGTAAATGAGATAAGTTGACCAAACTTGGCACACATGTGTATAAGGACAGTCTGAGGTCACAGTAAAAAAATCGCATCGATTGAGCTCTAGGTGGCGCTATAACATGAAAAAAACATATGGCCACCTAGTGGTTTGTCCGATTGACTTGAAAATTGGTATGCAGTGTCTTGGTCCAAGGCCCCATGTATGTATATGAGGACATTGGCGTATCTCAAAAAACATGGCCGCCATCGGCCAATGAAGTTTGAGCACCTATTAGACAAGGTTAACGGAGGCCAATCGGAACGAAACTCGATGGGCATGTTCGACTCATGGCCCAAGAGGTCTGTAAGTGTTTTGAAAGAAATCGGCCACTAGTTGGCGCTAACGAGTTTTACGGCTCTGTAATCACGTGGTGTTGCACAAATCCCCACAATATTCATATCATTTGATAGATCTCCTCATGCTGAACAACTTTGCCTCTAGAACCATTGCTGTCAATCAAACCGTTCATTAAATATTCACGAATATGTTAAAAACCTACTTTTGCGAACTAGTCCCTGGTTTTTCGCCCGATCGGAACCAGACCAGTCTAGAACAATTCTCTGGACTCTCTAGATCAATAATTATCAAAAAAAAGTTGAACTTTGCCCTTTGGTTCACTGTAACAGGGTCATTTAGAAAAGGGGGCGTGTCAAAATGCACTCAAAAGCCTATAAATCATAAATAAAAACTCAGAACTTCACAAAAATTGATGGGCACATGTGTCATAACATGGTGAAGAAGCATGCAAAGTTTCATGGAGATCGGACAATAGGTGGCGCTATAACTGTTGAAAGGCTTTAAAACCATGTATTTCCTATGGTAAATTGCCTGTATTGGCTGTAAATGGTATGTTCCATCTATGATCTTATAATCTTTATATTATAATGTTCAAAATCAGTGCAGTACAATTCTCTGGACTCTCTAGATCAATAATCATCAGAAAAGGTATAATTTCTTCATTTGAATGGCTATAATAGGGTGTAAGTTGGATGGCTATAACAGCTATATTAGCTTGGATGGCTATAACAGGCAAAAAGTGTTATTTCATCATACTACTACCTAATATTGTTATATATAATTCATATTTAGACTTTATAAAATCATTAGTTTAACATTTACAATCACGTTTTGTCCAAATTCATCTATTGCTCTGTACTCTCTAGATCAATAATTATCAGAAAAGGTTTAACTTCTTCATTTGGATGGTCCCCGAAAGCCTATATCTCTTCAATGAATGCTCAGATCTTCTTAAAAACATGTCAGAACATGTGACTCTAAAGAAGATAAGAAATAATGCATCTATGAGAGTTAAAAAGGAGAAAATTATAAAAAAACAAATGGCATATTAACCCAATAAGTGGTATACTACTGCCCCCTGCTGTTTAAAATAGTCATTTTGTCATGATTCTAACTAATATTATTCTATAATTCTAATTTAGACTTGATAAAATCACTATTTTAATATTTACACTCACATTTTGTCAATTCATCTATTGCAGAATTACTATTGACAGTTGTATCACAGCAAAAGATGTACAATTCATCTATTGCTCTGTACTCTCTAGATCAATAATTATCAGAAAAGGTATAACTTCTTCATTTGGATGGTCCCCGAAAGCCTATATCTCTTCAATGAATGCTCAGATCTTCTTAAAAACACGTCAGAACATGTGACTCTAAAGAAGATAAGAAATAATGCATCTATGACAGTTAAAAAGGAGTAAATGATAAAAAACAAATGGCATATTAACCCAATAAGTGGTATACTACTGCCCCCTGCTGTTTAAAATAGTCATTTTGTCATGATTCTAACTAATATTATTCTATAATTCTAATTTAGTGACTTTATAAAATCACTATTTTAACATTTACACTCACATTTTGTCAATTCATCTATTGCAGAATTACTATTGACAGTTGTATCACAGTTACAAATGGGAATCCTAAAGTGAAAGTAAAAACGCTGTCCGCCATTTAGGCCACGCCCCCCCAGTACAAATTCACTCATAACTCGAAAACAGAAAGTCGCTGCGCGCTCAAATTTTGATGGTAAGGTCCTCTCGGGAATCTTGATCGAAATCTATCGTCGCGGGGCTCGGGAGCGCCCCCCCCCCCCCCCGCGGATCGCTAATCCGTGAGACCTCCGACTTGGAACGGCTGTAACTCCCGATCTAGACCACCTAGATTCTTGAGGGAGAGCTTGTTGGAAAGGGCCCGTCCTCGTCTAGCTTCGATTCGAGTATGGTGCGATTTGGCCTGGGCATTCCCGAGATATAAGCCCACAAAGATATGCATTTCAACGGACATTACTCTCGGACCCAATCACTCAGCAACACTGGGATGGTCTTGTTCAAGAGGGCTCCTCTAACACTATGTAATTTCTGAGTTTCAGATTTTTTCACTTTCTTGTTCCCGAGATATAAGTAAAAAAAAACGAATTTCTTGTCATTCATTTCAACCGTTTATGTAGGCTGTAAAACCGATGTTGTCCACTAGAGGGAGAAACAGCATTAGAATTCTTTAATCTTTTTAACCAGATTTCAGCAATGGCTAACAAACAAATGCTTAAAGATATTTATTATGTTGGAAACAATATTTATAATAAATAATATAATATTAAATAATGATTTATTAGAAAATTTAATATTTTTACATCACAAATAAACATCTGAAATGCTTAACACTAGAAGTGCCAGAATTCCATAACTACTAGAACTGCCACAAGCGGTCATTTTGACCATTAGATTGCAATCTCTATATCTTTAATGATAAATACCCAATTGAGAGATTAATGCATTTATTGTATTAGGATATCTTTTAAAAACAAAACACTAAACTGTACATTTAAAAAAGTTTAATTATACATTTATAAATATAGTAGCCCGTAATTATCGCATATTCAGAACAGATTGGCCTAGCTACATTTCCATATTCAACATAACTCAGAACAAGATAATAACAACTAAAAGTATCTTATTTAGATATTCTTTTGACAGTGAGAGAGACAATGTCACGGTTTATGAATTCGCTGTCTCCTTTCTCGTCTTGTTGTGTGTGTGTGTGTGTGTGTGTGTGTGTGTGTGTGTGTGCGTGTGTCATTGCAGCTGATCAGCATGCCCGCTCTGATCAACGCGCCAGCTGCAACTGATCAGCATTCGACCCTTTTTAGTGTTACTGTTGTCGCCTAGTCTTTGTCAGATCGTTGTAGATTTTTCCTGCGTGTTTGTTCCCTGCCTGTATCCCTTTTCCGTGTGTTATCCTGTGTTCAGCACTCCATGGTTCTACACGCAGCGTCCCTGTGCTGCCAAGGGCTTCATACCGGACATTTACACACCTTAACTCTCCCAGCATCTGACCAGCTCTCAATAAACATATCTGTCATTTTGCAATTGAATCTTCTGATTATTTCCTAATACACAAAGGTCAACCGCGAGAAATGTAACAAAAGAATACCGCGAAATTCAGTGCGGTCAATATGACCGCCTATGGCCGAAATAGGTAAATATGTTCATTTGTTTTTTTGCCTTATGTGTAATTTATATTAAAAACATTTTAAATGAAAATACAGACACTTTTAGGAAAAGTCAGGTACGAGCAGGATTTTATTTATTTTTTCAACAAAGTTATTGCAGATATAAAATTCAAAACGGTCAAAATGACCGCCGTGGCCGTTCTAGTGTTAAGGACCACAAAAAGAGATTTTCACAATATCATAACCCAAAATTGTGTGTGTGTGTGTGTGTGTGTGTAAGCATGCATAATGGAATTCACATTGAAAGACTGGTTGGCTTTAGTGTACAATACTGATTAAACCAAGTAGTTCAAAATAAAAGTGGTACTATAGCAATAAGTGGTCTTCTACTACCCTCTGCTGGACATTATACTTATTAATAGTCTTTTCACATGTGCTTTTGCATTCATATATTTAGACACTAAAAAATAACCTTATGTGACAATTACTATAATAACACAATCATATTTTGTCTTTCAATTCACTTTACTGTTCTGAAGCTTCATATAATTGCTAACAACGTGGTAAATCATAGTAAATCATGCTACAATCCTGCTTAATCATTCTAGAATGTGGTATATTATGATAAATTATTGTGTAACATTCGGTCACAACAAGGTAACATCAAGGTAAACTAAGACAAATCATTTACATTTACATTTACATTTAGTCATTTAGCAGACGCTTTTATCCAAAGCGACTTACAACTGAGGACTAAACCAAGCGAGTCATCGTGAATAGACAAAAACAACGCAAGAAGTGCTCAAAATACAAAGTTCAGACATTGCTCGGAGTAGCATAAGCCAGATAAGCAAGGATTTAAGGAAAAGGAAAGAATTTAATTTTTTTTTATGTTTAAGTGCTCACGGAAGAGATGAGTTTTCAGTTGTCTTTTGAATGCTGTCAGGGATTCTGCATTCCGGATGAGGGTGGGCAGATCATTCCTGAAATATGAATCCTGAAGGACAATTGCAGTAAACATTTCTTTTTTCCATCACATAGTTCAAATATCTGTATCTACAACAGAATGTGTGTGTGTAGTCCTAGGTTTCTAAATAAATGCTGAATAATCTGATTAATACTTTAAAAACACATTATGTGAAATGCTTATAGACCATTAAAGTATATTTTCATGACACATCCCAATAGCATTGAAAACCACAACAACAACAACATTTGTCTTTATTGTGTGTGTGTGTGTGTGTGTGTGTGTGTGTGTGTGTGTGAGAGAGAGAGAGAGCATAATGTCTAAATATGAGTGCAAAAGCACCTGTGAAAAGACTTTATTAAATAAGTATAATGTCCAGCAGAGGGCAGTAGAAGACCACTTATTGGCTCACTTTCATTTTGACAGACTTGATTTTCACCAGTATTCTGTTTTTTCCTTATTAACTATTATAAAACAATCATATTTTGTCAGAGTTTATCACTTCATTTGTTCTGATGCTTCACACAATAGCTAGCAACATGGTAAATCATAGTAAATCACGATAGAAACATGGTAAATCATTGTAAACAATACAATTACATGGTGTATCATGGCAAATCATGCTACAATCCTGCGGTAAATCATTCTAGAATGTGCTATATCATGGTAAATCATCCTATAACATGGTAAATCATGCAAGAATCATATTAAATCATACTAGAATATGTTCAATTGTGGTAAATCATGCTAGAACAGGGTAAATCATGGTGAATCATACTAGAACTTGGTATATCATGGTAAACTATGGTAAATCATGCTAGATTCATGGTAAACTATACTGGAAAATTGTAAATAATGAAAAATCACACTGAAATGTGGTATATCATGGTAAATCATGCTAAAACATGGTCTATTCTATCTATGATCTCAGTGGTTAAATGCTTGCTACATACAACTTAATGTCTTTTGATGCTTTTGTGCTTAACGGCCTTAAAGGCCTTAACTGCTTGAACACCGCTAAATGCTGCTTGCAGCTTTAATTATTATTATTATTATTATTATTATTATTCCGCCCTAAAACGCATCGTGCAGCCCAAACCGTAAGGGCTAGAGACTTGATATTTGGGATTAAGGTAGCACAGAAATCGAGGAGAGGTTGAGAGAGTATGAGCCCGATTGGCCCATAGGTGGCGCTATAGCAACAAAAACGCGAAAGTGATCCTAACTCCTAGACCCTATGTCGTAGACTCAAGTGTCTTATATCATTGGAAAGCTGGACTCTTGACTTAAAAAACGTATATCTCCGATTTCATTTCCGGTATGCAAATTTTTCCGTCATTTCCGGTTTTGTCCAAAACCTACTTTTGCGAACTAGTCCCTGGTTTTTTGCCCGATCGGAACCAAACCAGTGCAGAAATGTTCTCTGGAGTCTGCATATCAATAATTATCAAAAAAAAGTTGAATTTTCGATTTCTGGTCGCTAGGGGGCGCAAAATAAACGTTGTGGGAGGAGCCTATTTTACTCAAATGGCTATAACTCGTGAACGAAATGAGATATCTTCACCAAACTTTATACACATGTGTATGAGGACAGTCTGGGGTCACAGCAAAAAAATCGTGTCGATCTAACACTAGGTGGCGCTATAACATTAAAAAAACATAAAAAGGGGTGTGGCCACCTGACCATTAGTCCGATTGACTTGAAAATTGGTATGCAGTGTCTTGGTCCAAGGCCCCATGTATGTGTAAAAGGATATTGGCGTATCTCAAAAAACATGGCTGCCATTGGCCAATGAATTTGAGCACCTATAAGACAAGGTTATCGGAAGCCAATCGGAACGAAACTCGCTGGGCATGTTCGACTCATGGCCCAAGAGGTCTGTAAGAGTTTTGAAAGAAATCGGCCACTAGTTGGCGCTAACGAGTTTTACGGCTCTGTAATCACGTGGTGTTGCACACATCCCCACAATATGCATATCGTTTGATAGATCTTCTCATGCTGAACAACTTTGCCTCTAGAACCATTGCTGTCAATCAAACCGTTCATTAAATATTCACGAATATGTTAAAAACCTACTTTTGCGAACTAGTCCCTGGTTTTTCGCCCGATCGGAACCAGACCAGTCTAGGACAATTCTCTGGACTCTCTAGATCAATAATTATCGAAAAAAAGTTGAACTTTGCCCTTTGGTTTGCTATAACAAGGTCATTAATAAAAATGGGCGTGTCAAAACACACTCAAAAGCCTATAAATCATAAATAAAAACTCAGAACTTCACAAAAATTGATGAGCACATGTGTCATAACATGGTGAAGAAGCATGCAGAGTTTCATGGAGATCGGACAATAGGTGGCGCTATAACTGTTGAAAAGCTTTAAAACCATGTATTTCCTATGGTAAATTGCCTGTATTGGCTGTAAATGGTCTTTTCCATCTATTATGTCAGTGTTTAAATGTATGCTGAATAAAACTTAATGTCTTTTGATGCTTTTGTGCTTAACGGCCTTAAAGGCCTTAACTGCTTGAACACCGCTAAATGCTGCTTGCAGCTTTAATTAGGTGTTCAAGCACGAAGTGCTGAAAACCTATTGTATTTGTACTGATTTTTATTATTATTATTATTATTATTATTCCGCCCTAAAACGCATCGTGCAGCCCAAACCGTAAGGGCTAGAGACTTGATATTTGGGATTAAGGTAGCACAGAAATCGAGGAGAGGTTGAGAGAGTATGAGCCCGATTGGCCCATAGGTGGCGCTATAGCAACAAAAACGCGAAAGTGATCCTAACTCCTAGACCCTATGTCGTAGACTCAAGTGTCTTATATCATTGGAAAGCTGGACTCTTGACTTAAAAAACGTATATCTCCGATTTCATTTCCGGTATGCAAATTTTTCCGTCATTTCCGGTTTTGTCCAAAACCTACTTTTGCGAACTAGTCCCTGGTTTTTTGCCCGATCGGAACCAAACCAGTGCAGAAATGTTCTCTGGAGTCTGAATATCAATAATTATCGAAAAAAAGTTGAAATTTCGATAACCTGTTGCTAGGGGGCGCAAAATGAACGTTGTGGGAGGAGCCTATTTTACTAAAACGGCTATAACTCCAGAAGTAAATGAGATATCTTCACCAAACTTGGCACACATGTGTATAAGGACAGTCTGGGGTCACAGTAAAAAAACCGCGTCGATTTAACACTAGGTGGCGCTATAACATTAAAAAAACATAAAAAGGGGTGTGGCCACGTGACCGTTAGTCCGATTGACTTGAAAATTGGTATGCAGTGTCTTGGTCCAAGGCTCCATGTATGTGTAAAAGGATATTGGCGTATCTCAAAAAACATGGCCGCCATCGGCCAATGAAATTTGAGCACCTATTAGACGAGGTTAACGGAGGCCGATCGGAACGAAACTCGATGGGCATGTTCAACTCATGGCCCAAGAGGCTTGTAAGAGTTTTGAAAGAAATCGGCCACTAGTTGGCGCTAACGAGTTTTACGGCTCTGTAATCACGTGGTGTTGCACATATTGCCAAAACATGCATATCATTTGATAGATCTCCTCATGTTGAACAACTTTGCCTCTAGAACCATTGCTGTCAATCAAACCGTTCATTAAATATTCATGAATAGGTTAAAAACCTACTTTTGCAAACTAGTCCCTGGTTTTTCACCCGATCGGAACCAGACCAGTCTAGGTCAATTCTCTGGACTCTCTAGATCAATAATTATTGAAAAAAAGTTGAAATTTGCCCTTTGGCTTGCTATAACATGATCATTTATAAAAAGGGGCTTGTCAACACACACTCAAAAGCCTATAAATCATTAAAAAAAACTCAGATCTTCACAAAAATTGGTGAGCATATGTGACATAACATCATGAACAAGCATGCAAAGTTTTATGGAGATCGGACAATAGGTGGCGCTATAACTGTTGAAAAGCTTTAAAACCATGTATTTCCTATGGTAAATTGCTTGTATTGACTGTAAATGGTCTTTTCCATCTATGGTCATATAATTTTCATATCATAATGTTCAAAATCAGTGCAGTACAATTCTCTGGACTCTCTAGATCAATAATTATCGAAAAAAAGTTGAACTTTGCCATTTGGTTCATTATAACAGGATCATTTATAAAAAGGGGCGTGTCAAAACACACTCAAAAGCCTATAAATCATAAATAAAAACTCAGAACTTCACAAAAATTGGTGAGCATATGTGCCATAACATCATGAACACGCATGCAAAGTTTTATGGAGATCAGACAATAGGTGGCGCTATAACTGTCGAAAAGCTTTAAAACCATGTATTTCCTATGGTAAATTGCCTGTATTGGCTGTAAATGGTGTGTTCCATTTATGATCATACAATATTTATATCATAATGTTCAAAATCAGGGCAGTACATTTCTCTGGACTCTCTAGATAAATAATTATCAGAAAAGTTATAACTTCTTCATTTGGATGGCTATAATAGGGTCACTTCAATATGTAGCCTTGACCAAGAAAGCCTATATCTCTTCAATGAATGCTCAGATCTTCTTAAAAACAAGTCAGAACATGTGACTCTAATTAAGATAAGAAATAATGCATCTATAACAGTTTAAAAGGTTAAAGCTATAACATAATGGCATATTAAGCCAATAAGTTGTATTCTACTGCCCCCTGCTGTTTAAAATAGTCATTTTGTCATGCTACTAACTACTAATATTCTATTATTCTTATTTAGAGTTTATAAAATCACTATTTTAACATTTACACTCACATTTTGTCAAAATTCATCTATTGAAGCATCGTGTCACAGACAAATGTTAATCCTGAATGAGACACAGTTCAGATCACTTTATCTACAACAGAATGTGTGTGTGTAGTCCCATGTTTTTGAATAAATCCTGAATAATCTGATTAATAGCTTGCAAAGACATATATTTTAATGGTCTATAAGCATTTCATATATTTTCATAATGATTTGTGTGTGTGTGTGTGTGTGTGTGTGTGTGTGTGTGTGTGTCTAGATATGAATGCAAAAAGACTTTATTAATAAGTAGAGTGGCCAGCAGTGGGCAGTAGAAGACCACTTATTGGCTCACTTTCATATTAACAGCCTTGAGTTTCAACAAAATTCTGAACTAAAGCAAACCAGTTTTTCCATGTTAACTGCATTATCCATGCTTACTATAAAATCCATTATATAACAATTACTATTATATCACAATCATATTTTGTCAGAGTGTAACACTTTATTTTTACTGACACATGCATGGTAAATCATACTAGAACGCAGTAAATCATGGTAAATCATGCTAGAACAGGGTAAATCATGTAAAGCATACTACAACATGGAATATCATGGTAAAACTATGGTAAATCATGCTAGATTCATGGTAAATCATACCAGAGCGTGGTAAATCATGGTAAACGATGGTAAATTATGCTACAACGGTAAATCATGTAAAGCATACTAGAACATTGTGAATCATGCTAGATTCATGGTAAATCATACTAGAACATGGTAAATCATGGTAAAACTATGGTGAATCATGCTAGATTCATGGTAAATCATACTAGAACATGGTAAATCATGGTAAAACTATGGTAAATTATGCTAGATTCATGGTAAATCATACTGGAACATGGTAAATCATGAAAAATCACACTGAAATGTAGTATATCATGGTAAATCATGCTTGCTACATAAAACTTAATGTATTTTGATGCTTTTGTGCTTAACGGCCTTAAAGGCCTTAACTGCTTGAACACCGCTAAATGCTGCTTGCAGCTTTAATTATTATTATTATTATTATTATTCTCCTGTAAAACGCATCGTGCAGCCCAAACCGTAAGAGCTGGAGAGTTGAAACTTTGTCAGATGGTAGTACAAAAATCGAGGAGAGGTTATCAAAGTATGAGCCCGATTGGCCTATAGGTGGCGCTACAGCGATCAATTGCGCAAAACTGCTCATAACTCATAAACCGTATGTCGTAGACTCAAGTGTCTTATATCATTGGAAAGCTGGAGGCCTGGAGTAAAAAATGTATATCTCCGATTTCATTTCCGGTATGCAAATTTTTCCGCCATTTTGAATTTTGTCAAAAACCTAATTTTGCGAACTAGTCCCTGGTTTTTCGCACAATCAAAACCAAACAAATGTATACATGTTCTCTGGAGTCTGAATATCAATTATTATCGAAAAAAAGTTGAATTTTCGATTTCTGGTTGCTAGGGGGAGTAAAATGATCGTTGTGGGAGGAGCCTATTTTACTCAAATGGCTTTAACTCGAAAAGTAAATGAGATATCTTCACCAAACTCAAGAGACATGTGTGTGAGGACAGTCTGAGGTCACAGTAAAAAGATCGCGACAATCGAACACTAGGTGGCGCAATAACATTAAAAAAACATAAAAAGGGCTATGACCCCCTGACCGTTAGTCCGATTGACTTGAAAATTGGTATGCAGTGTCTTGGTCCAAGGCCCCATGTAAGTGTATGAGGAAATTGGCGTATCTCAAAAAACATGGCCGCCATTGGCCAATGAATTTGAGCACCTATGAGACGAGGTTAACGAAGGCCAATCGGAACGAAACTCGATGGGCATGTTCCACTCATGGCCCTAGAGGTCTGTAAGAGTTTTGAAAGAAATCGGCCACTAGTTGGCGCTAACGAGTTTTACGGCTCTGTAATCACGTGGTGTTGCACACATCCCCACAATATGCATATAATTTGATAGATCTCCTCATGCTGAACAACTTTGCCTCTAGAACCATTGCTGTTAATCAAACCGTTCATTAAATATTCACGAATATGTTAAAAACCTACTTTTGCGAACTAGTCCCTGGTTTTTCGCCCGATCGGAACCAGACCAGTCTAGGACAATTCTCTGGACTCTCTAGATCAATAATTATTGAAAAAAAGTTGAACTTTGCCCTTTGGTTTGCTATAACAGGGTCATTACAAAAAGGGGCGTGTCAAAACATACTCAAAAGCCTATAAATCATAAATAAAAACCCAGAACTTCACAAAAATTGGTGAGCATATGTGACATAACATCATGAACAAGCATGCAAAGTTTTATGGAGATCGGACAATAGGTGGCGCTATAACTGTTGAAAAGCTTTAAAACCATGTATTTCCTATGGTAAATTGCCTGTATTGGCTGTAAATGGTATGTTCCATCTATGATCTTATAATCTTTATATTATAATGTTCAAAATCAGTGCAGTACAATTCTCTGGACTCTCTAGCTCAATAATCATCAGAAAAGGTATAATTTCTTCATTTGAATGGCTATAATAGGGTGTAAGTTGGATGGTTATAACAGCTATAATAGCTTGGATGGCTATAACAGGCAATAAGTGTTATTTCATCATACTACTACCTAATATTGTTATATATAATTCATATTTAGACTTTATAAAATCATTAGTTTAACATTTGCAATCACATTTTGTCCAAATTCATCTATTGCTCTGTACTCTCTAGATCAATAATTATCAGAAAAGGTATAACTTCATCATTTGGATGGTCCCCGAAAGCCTATATCTCTTTAATGAATGCTCAGATCTTCTTAAAAACATGTCAGAACATGTGACTCTAAAGAAGATAAGAAATAATGCATCTATGACAGTTAAAAAGGAGAAAATTATAAAAAAACAAATGGCATATTAACCCAATAAGTGGTATACTACTGCCCCCTGCTGTTTAAAATAGTCATTTTGTCATGATTCTAACTAATATTATTCTATAATTCTAATTTAGACTTGATAAAATCACTATTTTAATATTTACACTCACATTTTGTCAATTCATCTATTGCAGAATTACTATTGACAGTTGTATCACAGCAATAGATGTACAATTCATCTATTGCTCTGTACTCTCTAGATCAATAATTATCAGAAAAGGTATAACTTCTTTATTTGGATGGTCCCCGAAAGCCTATATCTCTTCAATGAATGCTCAGATCTTCTTAAAAACATGTCAGAACATGTGACTCTAAAGAAGATAAGAAATAATGCATCTATGACAGTTAAAAAGGAGAAAATGATAAAAAACAAATGGCATATTAACCCAATAAGTGGTATACTACTGCCCCCTGCTGTTTAAAATAGTCATTTTGTCATGATTCTAACTAATATTATTCTATAATTGTAATTTAGACTTGATAAAATCACTATTTTAACATTTACACTCACATTTTGTCAATTCATCTATTGCAGAATTACTATTGACAGTTGTATCACAGTTACAAATGGGAATCCTAAAGTGAAAGTAAAAACGTTGTCCGCCATTTAGGCCACGCCCCCCCAGTACAAATTCACTCATAACTCGAAAACAGAAAGTCACTGCGCGCTCAAATTTTGATGGTAAGGTCCTCTCGGGAATCTTGATCGAAATCTATCGTCGCGGGGCTCGGGAGCGCCCCTCCCACGGATCGCTAATCCGTGAGACCTCCGACTTGGAACGGCTGTAACTCCCGATCTAGACCGCCTAGATTCTTGAGGGAGAGCTTGTTGGAAAGGGCCCGTCCTCGTCTAGCTTCGATTCGAGTATGGTGCGATTTGGCCTGGGCATTCCCGAGATATAAGCCCACAAAGATATGCATTTCAACGGACATTACTCTCGGACCCATTGACCCAGCAACACCGGGATGGTCTTGTTCAACAGGGCTCCTCGAACACTATCTAAGTTCTGAGTTTCAGATTTTTTCACTTTCTCGTTCCCGAGATATAAGTGAAAAACCAAATGTCCTGTCATTCATTTCAACCGTTTATGTAGGCTGTAAAACCGATGTTGTCCACTAGAGGGAGCAACAGCATTAGAATTCTTTAATCTTTTTAACCAGATTTCAGCAATGGCTAACAAACAAATGCTTAAAGATATTTATTATGTTGGAAATAATATTTATAATAAATAATATAATATTAAATAATGATTTATTAGAAAGTTTAATATTTTTACATCACAAATAAACATCTGAAATGCCTAACACTAGAAGTGCCAGAATTCCATAACTACTAGAACTGCCACAAGCGGTCATTTTGACCTTTAGATTGCAATCTCTATATCTTTAATGATAAATACCCAATTGAGAGATTAATGCATTTATTGTATTAGGATATCTTTTAAAAACAAAACACCAAACTGTACATTTAAAAAAGTTTAATTATACATTTATAAATATAGTAGCCCGTAATTATCGCATATTCAGAACAGATAGGCCTAGCTACATTTCCATATTCAACATAACTCAGAACAAGATAATAACAACTAAAAGTATCTTATTCAGATATTCTTTTGACAGTGAGAGAGACAAAGTCACGGTTTATGAATTCGCTGTCTCCTTTCTCGTCTTGTTGTGTGTGTGTGTGTGTGTGCGTGTGTCATTGCAGCTGATCAGCATGCCCGCTCTGATCAACGCGCCAGCTGCAACTGATCAGCATTCGACCCTTTTTAGTGTTACTGTTGTCGCCTAGTCTTTGTCAGATCGTTGTAGATTTTTCCTGCGTGTTTGTTCCCTGCCTGTATCCCTTTTCCGTGTGTTATCCCGTGTTCAGCACTCCATGGTTCTACACGCAGCGTCCCTGTGCTGCCAAGGTCTTCATACCGGACATTTACACACCTTAACTCTCCCAGCATCTGACCAGCTCTCAATAAACATATCTGTCATTTTGCAATTGAATCTTCTGATTATTTCCTAATACACAAAGGTCAACCGCGAGAAATGTAACAAAAGAATACCGCGAAATTCAGTGCGGTCAATATGACCGTCTATGGCCGAAATAGGTAAATATGTTCATTTGTTTTTTTGCCTTATGTGTAATTTATATTAAAAACATTTTAAATGAAAATACAGACACTTTTAGGAAAAGTCAGGTACGAGCAGGATTTTATTTATTTTTTCAACAAAGTTATTGCAGATATAAAATTCAAAACGATCAAAATGACCGCCGTGGCCGTTCTAGTGTTAAGGACCACAAAAAGAGACTTTCACAATATCATAACCCAAAATTGTGTGTGTGTGTGTGTGTGTGTGTGTAAGCATGCATAATGGAATTCACATTGAAAGACTGGTTGGCTTTAGTGTACAATACTGATTAAACCAAGTAGTTCAAAATAAAAGTGGTACTATAGCAATAAGTGGTCTTCTACTACCCTCTGCTGGACATTATACTTATTAATAGTCTTTTCACATGTGCTTTTGCATTCATATATTTAGACACTAAAAAATAACCTTATGTGACAATTACTATAATAACACAATCATATTTTGTCTTTCAATTCACTTTACTGTTCTGAAGCTTCATATAATTGCTAACAACGTGGTAAATCATGCTACAATCCTGCTTAATCATTCTAGAATGTGGTATATTATGATAAATTATTGTGTAACATTCGGTCACAACAAGGTAACATCAAGGTAAACTAAGACAAATCATTTACATTTACATTTACATTTAGTCATTTAGCAGACGCTTTTATCCAAAGCGACTTACAACTGAGGACTAAACCAAGCGAGTCATCGTGAATAGACAAAAACAACGCAAGAAGTGCTCAAAATACAAAGTTCAGACATTGCTCGGAGTAGCATAAGCCAGATAAGCAAGGATTTAAGGAAAAGGAAAGAATTTAAATTTTTTTTATGTTTAAGTGCTCACAGAAGAGATGAGTTTTTGTCTTTTGAATGCTGTCAGGGATTCTGCATTCCGGATGAGGGTGGGCAGATCATTCCTGAAATATGAATCCTGAAGGACAATTGCAGTAAACATTTCTTTTTTTCCATCACATAGTTCAAATATCTGTATCTACAACAGAATGTGTGTGTGTAGTCCTAGGTTTCTAAATAAATGCTGAATAATCTGATTAATACTTTAAAAACACATTATGTGAAATGCTTATAGACCATTAAAGTATATTTTCATGACACATCCCAATAGCATTGAAAACCACAACAACAACAACATTTGTCTTTATTTGTGTGTGTGTGTGTGTGTGTGAGAAAGAGAGAGCATAATGTCTAAATATGAGTGCAAAAGCACCTGTGAAAAGACTTTATTAAATAAGTATAATGTCCTGCAGAGGGCAGTAGAAGACCACTTATTGGCTCACTTTCATTTTGACAGACTTGATTTTCACCAGTATTCTGTTTTTTCCTTATTAACTATTATAAAACAATCATATTTTGTCAGAGTTTATCACTTCATTTGTTCTGATGCTTCACACAATAGCTAGCAACGTAGTAAATCATAGTAAATCACGATAGAAACATGGTAAATCATTGTAAACAATACAATTACACGGTGTATCATGGCAAATCATGCTACAATCCTGCGGTAAATCATTCTAGAATGTGGTATATCATGATAAATCATCCTATAACATGGTAAATCATGCAATAATCATATTAAATCATACTAGAATATGTTCAATTGTGGTAAATCATGCTAGAACAGGGTAAATCATGGTGAATCATACTAGAACTTGGTATATCATGGTAAACTATGGTAAATCATGCTAGATTCATGGTAAACTATACTGGAAAATTGTAAATAATGAAAAATCACACTGAAATGTGGTATATCATGGTAAATCATGCTAAAACATGGTCTATTCTATCTATGATCTCAGTGGTTAAATGCTTGCTACATACAACTTAATGTCTTTTGATGCTTTTGTGCTTAACGGCCTTAAAGGCCTTAACTGCTTGAACACCGCTAAATGCTGCTTGCAGCTTTAATTAGGTGTTCAAGCACGAAGTGCTGAAAACCTATTGTAATTGCTATTTGAAAAAAAAAAAAAAACCTAAAACGCATCGTGCAGCCCAAACCGTAAGGCCTAGAGACTTGAAACCTGGCCAGGTGCTAGGGCCTCAGTTTGGGGAGAACCTATCAGAGCATGACCCCGATTGGCCCATAGGTGGCGCTACAGCAACCAAAAGTACTAAATTGCTCATATCTCCTAGACCGTTTGACTTAGAATCAAGCTTTTTGCACCACTGTGTTCCTTGGCTCAAGATGGACAAGATGTATATCTCGGATTCTCGATTTGAGCAAAAAAAAAAGTTGTTATGGCCAATTTTGTCCAAAACCTACTTTTGCGAACTAGTCCGTGGTTTTTTGCCTGATCGGAACCAGACCAGTCTAGGACAATTCTATGGACTCTCTAGATCAATAATTATCAAAAAAAAGTTGAACTTTGCCCTTTGGTTCACTGTAACAGGGTCATTTAGTCAAGGGGGCGTGTCAAAATACACTCAAAAGCCTATAAATCATAAATAAAAACTCAGAACTTCACAAAAATTGGTACGCATATGTGACATAACATCATGAACAAGCATGCAAAGTTTTATGGAGATCGGACAATAGGTGGCGCTATAACTGTTGAAAAGCTTTAAAACCATGTATTTCCTATGGTAAATTGCCTGTATTGGCTGTAAATGGTCTTTTCCATCTATTACGTCAGTGTTTAAATGTATGCTAAATAAAACTTAATGTCTTTTGATGCTTTTGTGCTTAACGGCCTTAAAGGCCTTAACTGCTTGAACACCGCTAAATGCTGCTTGCAGCTTTAATTAGGTGTTCAAGCACGAAGTGCTGAAAACCTATTGTAATTGCTATTTGAAAAAAAAAAAAAACCTAAAACGCATCGTGCAGCCCAAACCGTAAGGCCTAGAGACTTGAAACCTGGCCAGGTGCTAGGGCCTCAGTTTGGGGAGAACCTATCAGAGCATGACCCCGATTGGCCCATAGGTGGCGCTACAGCAACCAAAAGTACTAAATTGCTCATATCTCCTAGACCGTTTGACTTAGAATCAAGCTTTTTGCACCACTGTGTTCCTTGGCTCAAGATGGACAAGATGTATATCTCGGATTCTCGATTTGAGCAAAAAAAAAAAAAAATTTGTTATGGCCATATCATTTGATAGATCTCCTCATGCTGAACAACTTTGCCTCTGTAAATTGCCTGTATTGGCTGTAAATGGTCTTTTCCATCTATTACGTCAGTGTTTAAATGTATGCTAAATAAAACTTAATGTCTTTTGATGCTGTTGTGCTTAACGGCCTTAAAGGCCTTAACTGCTTGAACACCGCTAAATGCTGCTTGCAGCTTTAATTATTAGGTGTTCAAGCACGAAGTGCTGAAAACCTATTGTAATTGTACTGATTTTTATTATTATTATTATTATTATTAGGTGTTCAAGCACGAAGTGCTGAAAACCTATTGTATTTGTAAGGATTTTTATTATTATTATTATTCTGCCGTAAAACGCATCGTGCAGACCAAACCGTAAGAGCTAGAGACTTGATATTTGGGATTAAGGTAGCACAGAAATCGAGGAGAGGTTATCAAAATATGACCCCAATTGGCCCATAGGTGGCGCTATAGCAATCAATTGCGCGTAACTGCTCATAACTCCTAAACCGTAAGGCGTAGCCTCAAGTGTCTTATATCATTGGAAAGCTGGAGTCTTGACTTAAAAAACGTATATCTCCGATTTCATTTCCGGTATGCAAATTTTTCCGCCATTTTGAAATTTGTCAAAAACCTACTTTTGCGAACTAGTCCCTGGTTTTTTGCACAATCGGAACCAAACCAGTGCAGAAATGTTCTCTGGAGTCTGAATATCAATAATTATCGAAAAAAAGTTGAAATTTCGATAACCTGTCGCTAGGGGGCGGAAAATGAACGTTGTGGGAGGAGCCTATTTTACTAAAACGGCTATAACTCCAGAAGTAAATGAGATATCTTCACCAAACTTGGCACACATGTGTATAAGGACAGTCTGGGGTCACAGTAAAAAAACCGCGTCGATTTAACACTAGGTGGCGCTATAACATTAAAAAAACATAAAAAGGGGTGTGGCCACGTGACCGTTAGTCCGATTGACTTGAAAATTGGTATGCAGTGTCTTGGTCCAAGGCCCCATGTATGTGTAAAAGGATATTGGTGTATCTCAAAAAACATGGCCGCTATTGGCCAATGAAGTTTGAGCACCTATGAGACGAGGTTAACGGAGGCCGATCGGAACGAAACTCGATGGGCATGTTCGACTCATGGCCGAAGAGGCCTGTAAGAGTTTTGAAAGAAATCGGCCACTAGTTGGCGCTACCGAGTTTTACGGCTCTGTAATCACGTGGTGTTGCACATATCCCCACAAAATGCATATCATTTGATAGATCTCCTCATGCTGAACAACTTTGCCTCTATAACCATTGCTGTCAATCAAACCGTTCATTAAATATTCACGAATATGTTAAAAACCTACTTTTGCGAACTAGTCCCTGGTTTTTCGCCCGATTGGAACCAGACCAGTCTAGGACAATTCTCTGGACTCTCTAGATCAATAATTATTGAAAAAAAGTTGAACTTTGCCCTTTGGTTTGCTATAACAGGGTCATTACAAAAAGGGGCGTGTCAAAACATACTCAAAAGCCTATAAATCATAAATGAAAACTCAGAACTTCACAAAAATTGGTGAGCATATGTGACATAACATCATGAACAAGCATGCTAAGTTTTATGGAGATCGGACAATAGGTGGCGCTATAACTGTTGAAAAGCTTTAAAACCATGTATTTCCTATGGTAAATTGCCTGTATTGGCTGTAAATGGTATGTTCCATCTATGATCTTATAATCTTTATATTATAATGTTCAAAATCAGTGCAGTACAATTCTCTGGACTCTCTAGATCAATAATCATCAGAAAAGGTATAATTTCTTCATTTGAATGGCTATAATAGGGTGTAAGTTGGATGGCTATAACAGCTATAATAGCTTGGATGGCTATAACAGGCAATAAGTGTTATTTCATCATACTACTACCTAATATTGTTATATATAATTCATATTTAGACTTTATAAAATCATTAGTTTAACATTTACAATCACATTTTGTCCAAATTCATCTATTGCTCTGTACTCTCTAGATCAATAATTATCAGAAAAGGTTTAACTTCTTCATTTGGATGGTCCCCGAAAGCCTATATCTCTTCAATGAATGCTCAGATCTTCTTAAAAACATGTCAGAACATGTGACTCTAAAGAAGATAAGAAATAATGCATCTATGACAGTTAAAAAGGAGAAAATTATAAAAAAACAAATGGCATATTAACCCAGTAAGTGGTATACTACTGCCCCCTGCTGTTTAAAATAGTAATTTTGTCATGATTCTAACTAATATTATTCTATAATTCTAATTTAGACTTGATAAAATCACTATTTTAATATTTACACTCACATTTTGTCAATTCATCTATTGCAGAATTACTATTGACAGTGGTATCACAGCAAAAGATGTACAATTCATCTATTGCTCTGTACTCTCTAGATCAATAATTATCAGAAAAGGTATAACTTCTTCATTTGGATGGTCCCCGAAAGCCTATAGCTCTTCAATGAATGCTCAGATCTTCTTAAAAACACGTCAGAACATGTGACTCTAAAGAAGATAAGAAATAATGCATCTATGAGAGGTAAAAAGGAGAAAATGATAAAAAACAAATGGCATATTAACCCAATAAGTGGTATACTACTGCCCCCTGCTGTTTAAAATAGTCATTTTGTCATGATTCTAACTAATATTATTCTATAATTCTAATTTAGTGACTTTATAAAATCACTATTTTAACATTTACACTCACATTTTGTCAATTCATCTATTGCAGAATTACTATTGACAGTTGTATCACAGTTACAAATGGGAATCCTAAAGTGAAAGTAAAAACGCTGTCCGCCATTTAGGCCACGCCCCCCCCAGTACAAATTCACTCATAACTCGAAAACAGAAAGTCGCTGCGCGCTCAAATTTTGATGGTAAGGTCCTCTCGGGAATCTTGATCGAAATCTATCGTCGCGGGGCTCGGGAGTTTAATTATACATTTATAAATAATAATATCAGTAGCCCGTAATTATCGCATATTCACAACAGATAGGCCTAGCTACATTTCCATATTCAACATAACTCAGAACAAGATAATAACAACTAAAAGTATCTTTTTTAGATATTCTTTTGACAGTGAGAGAGACAATGTCACGGTTTATGAATTCGCTGTCTCCTTTCTCGTCTTGTTGTGTGTGTGTGTGTGTGTGTGTGCGTGTGTCATTGCAGCTGATCAGCATGCCCGCTCTGATCAACGCGCCAGCTGCAACTGATCAGCATTCGACCCTTTTTAGTGTTACTGTTGTCGCCTAGTCTTTGTCAGATCGTTGTAGATTTTTCCTGCGTGTTTGTTCCCTGCCTGTATCCCTTTTCCGTGTGTTATCCCGTGTTCAGCACTCCATGGTTCTACACGCAGCGTCCCTGTGCTGCCAAGGGCTTCATACCGGACATTTACACACCTTAACTCTCCCAGCATCTGACCAGCTCTCAATAAACATATCTGTCATTTTGCAATTGAATCTTCTGATTATTTCCTAATACACAAAGGTCAACCGCGAGAAATGTAACAAAAGAATACCGCGAAATTCAGTGCGGTCAATATGACCGTCTGTGGCCGAAATAGGTAAATATGTTCATTTGTTTTTTTGCCTTATGTGTAATTTATATTAAAAACATTTTAAATGAAAATACAGACACTTTTAGGAAAAGTCAGGTACGAGCAGGATTTTATTTATTTTTTCAACAAAGTTATTGCAAATATGAAATTCAAAACGGTCAAAATGACCGCCGTGGCCGTTCTAGTGTTAAGGACCACAAAAAGAGACTTTCACAATATCATAACCCAAAATTGTGTGTGTGTGTGTGTAAGCATGCATAATGGAATTCACATTGAAAGACTGGTTGGCTTTAGTGTACAATACTGATTAAACCAAGTAGTTCAAAATAAAAGTGGTACTATAGCAATAAGTGGTCTTCTACTACCCTCTGCTGGACATTATACTTATTAATAGTCTTTTCACATGTGCTTTTGCATTCATATATTTAGACACTAAAAAATAACCTTATGTGACAATTACTATAATAACACAATCATATTTTGTCTTTCAATTCACTTTACTGTTCTGAAGCTTCACATAATTGCTAACAACGTGGTAAATCATGCTACAATCCTGCTTAATCATTCTAGAATGTGGTATATTATGATAAATTATTGTGTAACATTCGGTCACAACAAGGTAACATCAAGGTAAAGTAAGACAAATCATTTACATTTACATTTAGTCATTTAGCAGACGCTTTTATCCAAAGCGACTTACAACTGAGGACTAAACCAAGCGAGTCATCGTGAATATACAAAAACAACGCAAGAAGTGCTCAAAATACAAAGTTCAGACATTGCTCGGAGTAGCATAAGCCAGATAAGCAAGGATTTAAGGAAAAGGAAAGAATTTTTTAAAATTTTTTTATGTTTAAGTGCTCACGGAAGAGATGAGTTTTCAGTTGTCTTTTGAATGCTGTCAGGGATTCTGCATTCCGGATGAGGGTGGGCAGATCATTCCTGAAATATGAATCCTGAAGGACAATTGCAGTAAACATTTCTTTTTTCCATCACATAGTTCAAATATCTGTATCTACAACAGAATGTGTGTGTGTAGTCCTAGGTTTCTAAATAAATGCTGAATAATCTGATTAATACTTTAAAAACACATTATGTGAAATGCTTATAGACCATTAAAGTATATTTTCATAATGATACATCCCAATAGCATTGAAAACCACAACAACAACAACATTTGTCTTTATTTGTGTGTGTGTGTGTGTGTGTGTGTGTGAGAGAGAGAGAGAGAGCATAATGTCTAAATATGAGTGCAAAAGCACCGGTGAAAAGACTTTTTTAAATAAGTATAATGTCCAGCAGAGGGCAGCAGAAGACCACTTATTGGCTCACTTTCATTTTGACAGACTTGATTTTCACCAGTATTCTGTTTTTTCCTTATTAACTATTATAAAACAATCATATTTTGTCAGAGTTTATCACTTCATTTGTTCTGATGCTTCACACAATTGCTAGCAACGTGGTAAATCATGGTAAATCACGATAGAAACATGGTAAATCATTGTAAACAATACTATTACATGGTGTATCATGGCAAATCATGCTACAATCCTGCGGTAAATCATTCTAGAATGTGGTATATCATGATAAATCATCCTATAACATGGTAAATCATGCAAGAATCATATTAAATCATACTAGAATATGTTCAATTGTGGTAAATCATGCTAGAACAGGGTAAATCATGGTGACTCATACTAGAACTGGGTATATCATGGTAAACTATGGTAAATCATGCTAGATTCATGGTAAACTATACTGGAAAATTGTAAATAATGAAAAATCACACTGAAATGTGGTATATCATGGTAAATCATGCTAAAACATGGTCTATTCTATCTATGATCTCAGTGGTTAAATGCTTGCTACATACAACTTAATGTCTTTTGATGCTTTTGTGCTTAACGGCCTTAAAGGCCTTAACTGCTTGAACACCGCTAAATGCTGCTTGCAGCTTTAATTAGGTGTTCAAGCACGAAGTGCTGAAAACCTATTGTATTTGTAAGGATTTTTATTAGGTGTTCAAGCACGAAGTGCTGAAAACCTATTGTAATTGTACTGATTAGGTGTTCAAGCACGAAGTGCTGAAAACCTATTGTAATTGTACTGATTTTTATTATTATTATTATTATTATTATTTTCCCCTAAAACGCATCGTGCAGCCCAAACCGTAAGGGCTGGAGCTCTGAAACTTTGTCAAATGGTAGTACAAAAATCGAGGAGAGGTTATCAAAGTATGACCCCAATTGGCCCATAGGTGGCGCTATAGCAATCAATTGCGCGTAACTGCTCATAACTCCTAAACCGTAAGGCGTAGCCTCAAGTGTCTTATATCATTGGAAAGCTGGACTCTTGACTTAAAAAACGTATATCTCCGATTTCATTTCCGGTATGCAAATTTTTCCGCCATTTTGAAATTTGTCAAAAACCTACTTTTGCGAACTAGTCCCTGGTTTTTTGCACAATCGGAACCAAACCAGTGCAGAAATGTTCTCTGGAGTCTGAATATCAATAATTATCGAAAAAAAGTTGAAATTTCGATAACCTGTTGCTAGGGGGCGCAAAATGAAAGTTGTAGGAGGAGCCTATTTTACTAAAACGGCTATAACTCCAGAAGTAAATGAGATATCTTCACCAAACTTGGCACACATGTGTACAAGGACAGTCTGGGGTCACAGTAAAAAAACCGCGTCGATTTAACACTAGGTGGCGCTATAACATTAAAAAAACATAAAAAGGGGTGTGGCCACGTGACCGTTAGTCCGATTGACTTGAAAATTGGTATGCAGTGTCTTGGTCCAAGGCCCCATGTATGTGTAAAAGGATATTGGTGTATCTCAAAAAACATGGCCGCCATTGGCCAATGAAGTTTGAGCACCTATGAGACGAGGTTAACGGAGGCCGATCGGAACGAAACTCGATGGGCATGTTCGACTCATGGCCGAAGAGGCCTGTAAGAGTTTTGAAAGAAATCGGCCACTAGTTGGCGCTACCGAGTTTTACGGCTCTGTAATCACGTGGTGTTGCACATATCCCCACAAAATGCATATCATTTAATAGATCTCCTCATGCTGAACAACTTTGCCTCTATAACCATTGCTGTCAATCAAACCGTTCATTAAATATTCACGAATATGTTAAAAACCTACTTTTGCGAACTAGTCCCTGGTTTTTCGCCCGATTGGAACCAGACTAGTTTAGGACAATTCTCTGGACTCTCTAGATCAATAATTATCGAAAAAAAGTTGAACTTTGCCCTTTGATTTGCTATAACACGGTAATTTATAAAAAGGGGCGTGTCAAAACACACTCAAAAGCCTATAAATCATAAATAAAAACTCAGAACTTCACAAAAATTGGTGAGCATATGTGACATAACATCATGAACAAGCATGCAAAGTTTTATGGAGATCGGACAATAGGTGGCGCTATAACTGTTGAAAAGCTTTAAAACCATGTATTTCCTATGGTAAATTGCTTGTATTGGCTGTAAATGGTGTTTTCCATCTATTATGTCTGTGGTTAAATGTATGCTAAATAAAACTTAATGTCTTCTGATGCTTTTGTGATTAAAGGCCTGAAAAATCACACTAAAATACTGTATATCATGGTAAATCATGCTAAAGATAGTCTATTCCATCTATAATGGAAATGTTTAAATGGTTGCTACATAAAACGTAATGTCTTTTGATGCTTATACGCTTAACTGCCTTAACTGCCTTAACTGCTTGAACACCGCTAAATGCTGCTAGCAGCTTTAATTAGGTGTTCAAGCACGAAGTGCTGAAAACCTATTGTAATTGTACTGATTTTTAGGTGTTCAAGCACGAAGTGCTGAAAACCTATTGTATTTGTAAGGATTTTTATTATTATTATTATTCTGCCGTAAAACGCATCGTGCAGACCAAACCGTAAGAGCTAGAGACTTGATATTTGGGATTAAGGTAGCACAGAAATCGAGGAGAGGTTATCAAAATATGACCCCAATTGGCCCATAGGTGGCGCTATAGTAATCAATTGCGCGTATCTGCTCATAACTCCTAAACCGTAAGGCGTAGCCTCAAGTGTCTTATATCATTGGAAAGCTGGATTCTTGACTTAAAAAACGTATATCTCCGATTTCATTTCCGGTATGCAAATTTTTCCGCCATTTTGAAATTTGTCAAAAACCTACTTTTGCGAACTAGTCCCTGGTTTTTTGCACAATCGGAACCAAACCAGTGCAGACATGTTCTCTGGAGTCTGAATATCAATAATTATCGAAAAAAAGTTGAAATTTCGATAACCTGTCGCTAGGGGGCGCAAAATGAATGTTGTGGGAGGAGCCTATTTTACTAAAACGGCTATAACTCCAGAAGTAAATGACATATCTTCACCAAACTTGGCACACATGTGTATAAGGACAGTTTGTGGTCACAGTAAAAAAACCGCATCGATTTAACACTAGGTGGCGCTATAACATTAAAAAAACATAAAAAGGGGTGTGGCCACGTGACCGTTAGTCCGATTGACTTGAAAATTGGTATGCAGTGTCTTGGTCCAAGGCCCCATGTATGTGTATGAGGAAATTGGCGTATCTCAAAAAACATGGCCGCCATCGGCCAATGAAGTTTGAGAACCTATTAGACGAGGTTAACGGAGGCCGATCGGAACGAAACTCGATGGGCATGTTCGACTCATGGCCGAAGAGGCCTGTAAGAGTTTTGAAAGAAATCGGCCACTAGTTGGCGCTACCGAGTTTTACGGCTCTGTAATCACGTGGTGTTGCACATATCCCCAAAATATGCATATCAATTGATAGATCTCCTCATGCTAAACAACTTTGCCTCTAGAACCATTGCTGTCAATCAAACCGTTCGTTAAATATTCACGAATATGTTAAAAACCTACTTTTGCGAACTAGTCCCTGGTTTTTCGCCCGATCGGAACCAGACCAGTCTAGGACAATTCTCTGGACTCTCTAGATCAATAATTATTGAAAAAAAGTTGAACTTTGCCCTTTGGTTTGCTATAACAGGGTCATTAATAAAAAGGGGCGTGTCAAAACACACTCAAAAGCCTATAAATCATAAATAAAAACTCAGAACTTCACAAAAATTGGTGAGCATATGTGACATAACATCATGAACAAGCATGCAAAGTTTTATGGAGATCGGACCATAGGTGGCGCTATAACTGTTGAAAATCTTCAAAACCATTCATTTCCTATGGTAAATTGCCTGTATTGGCTGTAAATGGTATGTTCCATCTATGATCTTATAATCTTTATATTATAATGTTCAAAATCAGTGCAGTACAATTCTCTGGACTCTCTAGATCAATAATCATCAGAAAAGGTATCATTTCTTCATTTGAATGGCTATAATAGGGTGTAAGTTGGATGGCTATAACAGCTATATTAGCTTGGATGGCTATAACAGGCAAAAAGTATTATTTCATCATACTACTACCTAATATTGTTATATATAATTCATATTGAGACTTTATAAAATCATTAGTTTAACATTTACAATCACATTTTGTCCAAATTCATCTATTGCTCTGTACTCTCTAGATCAATAATTATCAGAAAAGGTATAACTTCTTCATTTGGATGGTCCCCGAAAGCCTATATCTCTTCAATGAATGCTCAGATCTTCTTAAAAACATGTCAGAACATGTGACTCTAAAGAAGATAAGAAATAATGCATCTATGACAGTTAAAAAGGAGAAAATGATCAAAAACAAATGGCATATTAACCTAATAAGTGGTATACTACTGCCCCCTGCTGTTTAAAATAGTCATTTTGTCATGATTCTAACTAATATTATTCTATAATTCTAATTTAGACTTGATAAAATCACTATTTTAATATTTACACTCACATTTTGTCAATTCATCTATTGCAGAATTACTATTGACAGTTGTATCACAGCAAAAGATGTACAATTCATCTATTGCTCTGTACTCTCTAGATCAATAATTATCAGAAAAGGTTTAACTTCTTCATTTGGATGGTCCCCAAAAGCCTATATCTCTTCAATGAATGCTCAGATCTTCTTAAAAACATGTCAGAACATGTGACTCTAAAGAAGATAAGAAATAATGCATCTATGACAGTTAAAAAGGAGAAAATGATAAAAAACAAATGGCATATTAACCCAATAAGTGGTATACTACTGCCCCCTGCTGTTTAAAATAGTCATTTTGTCATGATTCTAACTAATATTATTCTATAATTCTAATTTAGTGACTTTATAAAATCACTATTTTAACATTTACACTCACATTTTGTCAATTCATCTATTGCAGAATTACTATTGACAGTTGTATCACAGTTACAAATGGGAATCCTAAAGTGAAAGTAAAAACGCTGTCCGCCATTTAGGCCACGCCCCCCCAGTACAAATTCACTCATAACTCGAAAACAGAAAGTCGCTGCGCGCTCAAATTTTGATGGTAAGGTCCTCTCGGGAATCTTGATCGAAATCTATCGTCGCGGGGCTCGGGAGCGCCCCCCCCCCCCCCCCCGGATCGCTAATCCGTGAGACCTCCGACTTGGAACGGCTGTAACTCCCGATCTAGACCACCTAGATTCTTGAGGGAGAGCTTGTTGGAAAGGGCCCGTCCTCGTCTAGCTTTGATTCGAGTATGGTGCGATTTGGCCTGGGCATTCCCGAGATATAAGCCCACAAAGATATGCATTTCAACGGACATTACTCTCGGACCCAATCACTCAGCAACACTGGGATGGTCTTGTTCAAGAGGGCTCCTCTAACACTATCTAATTTCTGAGTTTCAGATTTTTTCACTTTCTTGTTCCCGAGATATAAGTAAAAAAAAACGAATTTCTTGTCATTCCTTTCAACCGTTTATGTAGGCTGTAAAACCGATGTTGTCCACTAGAGGGAGAAACAGCATTAGAATTCTTTAATCTTTTTAACCAGATTTCAGCAATGGCTAACAAACAAATGCTTAAAGATATTTATTATGTTGGAAACAATATTTATAATAAATAATATAATATTAAATAATGATTTATTAGAAAATTTAATATTTTTACATCACAAATAAACATCTGAAATGCTTAACACTAGAAGTGCCAGAATTCCATAACTACTAGAACTGCCACAAGCGGTCATTTTGACCATTAGATTGCAATCTCTATATCTTTAATGATAAATACCCAATTGAGAGATTAATGCATTTATTGTATTAGGATATCTTTTAAAAACAAAACACTAAACTGTACATTTAAAAAAGTTGAATTATACATTTATAAATATAGTAGCCCGTAATTATCGCATATTCAGAACAGATTGGCCTAGCTACATTTCCATATTCAACATAACTCAGAACAAGATAATAACAACTAAAAGTATCTTATTTAGATATTCTTTTGACAGTGAGAGAGACAATGTCACGGTTTATGAATTCGCTGTCTCCTTTCTCGTCTTGTTGTGTGTGTGTGTGTGTGTGTGTGTGTGTGTGTGTGTGTGTGTGTGTGTGTGTGCGTGTGTCATTGCAGCTGATCAGCATGCCCACTCTGATCAACGCGCCAGCTGCAACTGATCAGCATTCGACCCTTTTTAGTGTTACTGTTGTGGCCTAGTCTTTGTCAGATCGTTGTAGATTTTTCCTGCGTGTTTGTTCCCTGCCTGTATCCCTTTTCCGTGTGTTATCCTGTGTTCAGCACTCCATGGTTCTACACGCAGCGTCCCTGTGCTGCCAAGGGCTTCATACCGGACATTTACACACCTTAACTCTCCCAGCATCTGACCAGCTCTCAATAAACATATCTGTCATTTTGCAATTGAATCTTCTGATTATTTCCTAATACACAAAGGTCAACCGCGAGAAATGTAACAAAAGAATACCGCGAAATTCAGTGCGGTCAATATGACCGTCTATGGCCGAAATAGGTAAATATGTTCATTTGTTTTTTTGCCTTATGTGTAATTTATATTAAAAACATTTTAAATGAAAATACAGACACTTTTAGGAAAAGTCAGGTACGAGCAGGATTTTATTTATTTTTTCAACAAAGTTATTGCAGATATAAAATTCAAAACGGTCAAAATGACCGCCGTGGCCGTTCTAGTGTTAAGGACCACAAAAAGAGATTTTCACAATATCATAACCCAAAATTGTGTGTGTGTGTGTGTGTGTGTGTGTAAGCATGCATAATGGAATTCACATTGAAAGACTGGTTGGCTTTAGTGTACAATACTGATTAAACCAAGTAGTTCAAAATAAAAGTGGTACTATAGCAATAAGTGGTCTTCTACTACCCTCTGCTGGACATTATACTTATTAATAGTCTTTTCACATGTGCTTTTGCATTCATATATTTAGACACTAAAAAATAACCTTATGTGACAATTACTATAATAACACAATCATATTTTGTCTTTCAATTCACTTTACTGTTCTGAAGCTTCACATAATTGCTAACAACGTGGTAAATCATAGTAAATCATGCTACAATCCTGCTTAATCATTCTAGAATGTGGTATATTATGATAAATTATTGTGTAACATTCGGTCACAACAAGGTAACATCAAGGTAAACTAAGACAAATCATTTACATTTACATTTAGTCATTTAGCAGACGCTTTTATCCAAAGCGACTTACAACTGAGGACTAAACCAACAGACTGATCTCATAAAATTGCGTGTGTATGACACGCCAATTCGTATTTCCATTTTTGGCGTGCTATCAACACGCACAATCGCTTTTCAGCGTGTTTATGAACGCAGTTGACTTAACGTTATTACTGTATATATAAATATATGACCTACCTCCACCCCGTCCCTAAACCTACCCGTCACTGGGGTTAATAGCATTTATGAGTCTTCCCCTACCATCCTAGGGAAAAAAAAATATCGCTCCCCAGATGTAGATCTACATTTTGCTTCGTTTCGCTCGGAAATTTAATGGCGTGTACATATACGCGGAATCACTTGGACATTAATGGCGTAGACATACACGCATACACGCGGATATCTCAAAATGCGTATAGATAACACGCCACTTGACTTAAAAGTGGCGTGTCTGTTTACGCAAAAGTCATGATGTCATGTTGAAACCAAGCGAGTCATCGTGAATAGACAAAAACAACGCAAGAAGTGCTCAAAATACAAAGTTCAGACATTGCTCGGAGTAGCATAAGCCAGATAAGCAAGGATTCAAGGAAAAGGAAAGAATTTTTTTAATTTTTTTTTATGTTTAAGTGCTCACGGAAGAGATGAGTTTTCAGTTGTCTTTTGAATGCTGTCAGGGATTCTGCATTCCGGATGAGGGTGGCCAGATCATTCCTGAAATATGAATCCTGAAGGACAATTGCAGTAAACATTTCTTTTTTCCATCACATAGTTCAAATATCTGTATCTACAACAGAATGTGTGTGTGTAGTCCTAGGTTTCTAAATAAATGCTGAATAATCTGATTAATACTTTAAAAACACATTATGTGAAATGCTTATAGACCATTAAAGTATATTTTCATAATGACACATCGCAATAGCATTGAAAACCACAACAACAACATTTGCCTTTATTTGTGTGTGTGTGTGTGTGTGTGTGACAGAGAGAGAGCATAATGTCTAAATATGAGTGCAAAAGCACCTGTGAAAAGACTTTATTAAATAAGTATAATGTCCAGCAGAGGGCAGTAGAAGACCACTTATTGGCTCACTTTCATTTTGACAGACTTGATTTTCACCAGTATTCTGTTTTTTCCTTATTAACTATTATAAAACAATCATATTTTGTCAGAGTTTATCACTTCATTTGTTCTGATGCTTCACACAATTGCTAGCAACGTGGTAAATCATGGTAAATCACGATAGAAACATGGTAAATCATTGTAAACAATACTATTACATGGTGTGTCATGGCAAATCATGCTACAATCCTGCGGTAAATCATTCTAGAATGTGGTATATCATGGTAAATCATCCTATAACATGGTAAATCATGCAAGAATCATATTAAATCATACTAGAATATGTTCAATTGTGGTAAATCATGCTAGAACAGGGTAAATCATGGTGAATCAGACTAGAACTTGGTATATCATGGTAAACTGGTAAATCATGCTAGATTCATGGTAAACTATACTGGAAAATTGTAAATAATGAAAAATCACACTGAAATGTGGTATATCATGGTAAATCATGCTAAAACATGGTCTATTCTATCTATGATCTCAGTGGTTAAATGCTTGCTACATACAACTTAATGTCTTTTGATGCTTTTGTGCTTAACGGCCTTAAAGGCCTTAACTGCTTGAACACCGCTAAATGCTGCTTGCAGCTTTAATTTTTATTATTATTATTATTATTATTATTATTATTATTTTCCCCTAAAACGCATCGTGCAGCCCAAACCGTAAGGGCTGGAGCTCTGAAACTTTGTCAAATGGTAGTACAAAAATCGAGGAGAGGTTATCAAAGTATGACCCCAATTGGCCCATAGGTGGCGCTATAGCAATCAATTGCGCGTAACTGCTCATAACTCCTAAACCGTAAGGCGTAGCCTCAAGTGTCTTATATCATTGGAAAGCTGGACTCTTGACTTAAAAAACGTATATCTCCGATTTCATTTCCGGTATGCAAATTTTTCCGCCATTTTGAAATTTGTCAAAAACTTACTTTTGCGAACTAGTCCCTGGTTTTTTGCACAATCGGAACCAAACCAGTGCAGAAATGTTCTCTGGAGTCTGAATATCAATAATTATTGAAAAAAAGTTGAAATTTCGATAACCTGTCGCTAGGGGGCGCAAAATGAAAGTTGTGGGAGGAGCCTATTTTACTAAAACGGCTATAACTCCAGAAGTAAATGAGATATCTTCACCAAACTTAGCACACATGTGTACAAGGACAGTCTGGGGTCACAGTAAAAAAACCGCGTCGATTAAACACTAGGTGGCGCTATAACATTAAAAAAACATAAAAAGGGGTGTGGCCACGTGACCGTTAGTCCGATTGACTTGAAAATTGGTATGCAGTGTCTTGGTCCAAGGCCCCATGTATGTGTAAAAGGATATTGGCGTATCTCAAAAAACATGGCCGCCATTGCCCATGAAGTTTGAGCACCTATGAGACGAGGTTAACGGAGGCCGATCGGAACGAAACTCGATGGGCATGTTCGACTCATGGCCGAAGAGGCCTGTAAGAGTTTTGAAAGAAATCGGCCACTAGTTGGCGCTACCGAGTTTTACGGCTCTGTAATCACGTGGTGTTGCACATATCCCCACAAAATGCATAGCATTTGATAGATCTCCTCATGCTGAACAACTTTGCCTCTAGAACCATTGCTGTCAATCAAACCGTTCATTAAATATTCACGAATATGTTAAAAACCTACTTTTGCAAACTAGTCCCTGGTTTTTCGCCCGATTGGAACCAGACCAGTCTAGGACAATTCTCTGGACTCTCTAGATAAATAATTATTGAAAAAAAGTTGAACTTTGCCCTTTGGTTTGCTATAACAGGGTAATTTAGAAAAAGGGGCGTGTCAAAACACACTCAAAAGCCTATAAATCATAAATAAAAACTCAGAACTTCACAAAAATTGGTGAGCATATGTGACATAACATCATGAACAAGCATGCAAAGTTTTATGGAGATCGGACAATAGGTGGCGCTATAACGGTTGAAAAGCTTTAAAACCATGTATTTCCTATGGTAAATTGCCTGTATTGGCTGTAAATGGTCTTTTCCATCTATTATGTCAGTGTTTAAATGTATGCTGAATAAAACTTAATGTCTTTTGATGCTTTTGTGCTTAACGGCCTTAAAGGCCTTAACTGCTTGAACACCGCTAAATGCTGCTTGCAGCTTTAATTATTATTATTATTCTGCCGTAAAACGCATCGTGCAGACCAAACCGTAAGAGCTAGAGACTTGATATTTGGGATTAAGGTAGCACAGAAATCGAGGAGAGGTTATCAAAATATGACCCCAATTGGCCCATAGGTGGCGCTATAGCAATCAATTGCGCGTAACTGCTCATAACTCCTAAACCGTAAGGCGTAGCCTCAAGTGTCTTATATCATTGGAAAGCTGGACTCTTGACTTAAAAAACGTATATCTCCGATTTCATTTCCGGTATGCAAATTTTTTCGCCATTTTGAAATTTGTCAAAAACCTACTTTTGCGAACTAGTCCCTGGTTTTTTGCACAATCGGAACCAAACCAGTGCAGAAATGTTCTCTGGAGTCTGAATATTAATAATTATCGAAAAAAAGTTGAATTTTCGATAACCTGTCGCTAGGGGGCGCAAAATGAACGTTGTGGGAGGAGCCTATTTTACTAAAACGGCTATAACTCCAGAAGTAAATGAGATATCTTCACCAAACTTGGCACACATGTGTATAATGTCAGTTTGGGGTCACAGTAAAAAAACGCGTCGATTTAACACTAGGTGGCGCTATAACATTAAAAAAACATAAAAAGGGGTGTGGCCACGTGACCGTTAGTCCGATTGACTTGAAAATTGGTATGCAGTGTCTTGGTCCAAGGCTCCATGTATGTGTAAAAGGATATTGGCATATCTCAAAAAACATGGCCGCCATCGGCCAATGAAATTTGAGCACCTATGAGACGAGGTTAACGGAGGCCGATCAGAACGAAACTCGATGGGCATGTTCAACTCATGGCCGAAGAGGCCTGTAAGAGTTTTGAAAGAAATCGGCCACTAGTTGGCGCTAATGAGTTTTACGGCTCTGTAATCACGTGGTGTTGCACATATTGCCAAAACATGCATATCATTTGATAGATCTCGTCATGCTGAACAACTTTGCCTCTAGAACCATTGCTGTCAATTAAACCGTTCATTAAATATTCATGAATATGTTAAAAACCTACTTTTGCGAACTAGTCCCTGGTTTTTCGCCCGATCGGAACCAGACCAGTCTAGGTCAATTCTCTGGACTCTCTAGATCAATAATTATTGAAAAAAAGTTGAACTTTGCCCTTTGGTTCACTGTAACAGGGTCATTTAGTCAAGAGGGCGTGTCAAAATACACTCAAAAGCCTATAAATCATAAATAAAAACTCAGAACTTCACAAAAATTGATGAGCACATGTGTCATAACATGGTGAAGAAGCATGCAAAGTTTCATGGAGATCGGACAATAGGTGGCGCTATAACTGTTGAAAAGCTTTAAAACCATGTATTTCCTATGGTAAATTGCCTGTATTGGCTGTAAATGGTATGTTCCATCTATGATCTTATAATCTTTATATTATAATGTTCAAAATCAGTGCAGTACAATTCTCTGGACTCTCTAGATCAATAATCATCAGAAAAGGTATCATTTCTTCATTTGAATGGCTATAATAGGGTGTAAGTTGGATGGCTATAACAGCTATAATAGCTTGGATGGCTATAACAGGCAATAAGTGTTATTTCATCATACTACTACCTAATATTGTTATATATAATTCATATTTAGACTTTATAAAATCATTAGTTTAACATTTACAATCACATTTTGTCCAAATTCATCTATTGCTCTGTACTCTCTAGATCAATAATTATCAGAAAAGGTTTAACTTCTTCATTTGGATGGTCCCCGAAAGCCTATATCTCTTCAATGAATGCTCAGATCTTCTTAAAAACATGTCAGAACATGTGACTCTAAAGAAGATAAGAAATAATGCATCTATGACAGTTAAAAAGGAGAAAATTATAAAAAAACAAATGGCATATTAACCCAATAAGTGGTATACTACTGCCCCCTGCTGTTTAAAATAGTCATTTTGTCATGATTCTAACTAATATTATTCTATAATTCTAATTTAGACTTGATAAAATCACTATTTTAATATTTACACTCACATTTTGTCAATTCATCTATTGCAGAATTACTATTGACAGTTGTATCACAGCAAAAGATGTACAATTCATCTATTGCTCTGGACTCTCTAGATCAATAATTATCAGAAAAGGTATAACTTCTTCATTTGGATGGTCCCCGAAAGCCTATATCTCTTCAATGAATGCTCAGATCTTCTTAAAAACACGGCAGAACATGTGACTCTAAAGAAGATAAGAAATAATGCATCTATGACAGTTAAAAAGGAGAAAATGATCAAAAACAAATGGCATATTAACCCAATAAGTGGTATACTACTGCCCCCTGCTGTTTAAAATAGTCATTTTGTCATGATTCTAACTAATATTATTCTATAATTCTAATTTAGTGACTTTATAAAATCACTATTTTAACATTTACACTCACATTTTGTCAATTCATCTATTGCAGAATTACTATTGACAGTTGTATCACAGTTACAAATGGGAATCCTAAAGTGAAAGTAAAAACGCTGTCCGCCATTTAGGCCACGCCCCCCAAGTACAAATTCACTCATAACTCGAAAACAGAAAGTCGCTGCGCGCTCAAATTTTGATGGTAAGGTCGTCTCGGGAATCTTGATCGAAATCTATCGTCGCGGGGCTCGGGAGCCGATGGAACCGATGTTGTCCACTAGAGGGAGCAACAGCATTAGAATTCTTTAATCTTTTTAACCAGTTTTCAGCAATGGCTAACAAACAAATGCTTAAAGATATTTATTATGTTGGAAACAATATTTATAATAAATAATATAATATTAAATAATGATTTATTAGAAAATTTAATATTTTTACATCACAAATAAACATCTGAAATGCTTAACACTAGAAGTGCCAGAATTCCATAACTACTAGAACTGCCACAAGCGGTCATTTTGACCAATAGATTGCAATCTCTATATCTTTAATGATAAATACCCAATTGAGAGATTAATGCATTTATTGTATTAGGATATCTTTTAAAAACAAAACACCAAACTGTACATTTAAAAAGTTTAATTATACATTTATAAATAATAATATCAGTAGCCCGTAATTATCGCATATTCACAACAGATTGGCCTAGGTACATTTCCATATTCAACATAACTCAGAACAAGATAATAACAACTAAAAGTATCTTATTTAGATATTCTTTTGACAGTGAGAGAGACAATGTCACGGTTTATGAATTCGCTGTCTCCTTTCTTGTCTTGTTGTGTGTGTGTGTGTGTGTGTGTGCGTGTGTGTGCGTGTGTCATTGCAGCTGATCAGCATGCCCGCTCTGATCAACGCGCCAGCTGCAACTGATCAGCATTCGACCCTTTTTAGTGTTACTGTTGTCGCCTAGTCTTTGTCAGATCGTTGTGGATTTTTCCTGCGTGTTTGTTCCCTGCTTGTATCCCTTTTCCATGTGTTATCCCGTGTTCAGCACTCCATGGTTCTACACGCAGCGTCCCTGTGCTGCCAAGGGCTTCATACCGGACATTTACACACCTTAACTCTCCCAGCATCTGACCAGCTCTCAATAAACATATCTGTCATTTTGCAATTGAATCTTCTGATTATTTCCTAATACACAAAGGTCAACCGCGAGAAATGTAACAAAAGAATACCGCGAAATTCAGTGCGGTCAATATGACCGTCTATGGCCGAAATAGGTAAATATGTTCATTTGTTTTTTTGCCTTATGTGTAATTTATATTAAAAAACATTTTAAATGAAAATACAGACACTTTTAGGAAAAGTCAGGTACGAGCAGGATTTTATTTATTTTTTCAACAAAGTTATTGCAGATATAAAATTCAAAACGATCAAAATGACCGCCGTGGTCGTTCTAGTGTTAAGGACCACAAAAAGAGACTTTCACAATATCATAACCCAAAATTGTGTGTGTGTGTGTGTGTGTAAGCATGCATAATGGAATTCACATTGAAAGACTGGTTGGCTTTAGTGTACAATACTGATTAAACCAAGTAGTTCAAAATAAAAGTGGTACTATAGCAATAAGTGGTCTTCTACTACCCTCTGCTGGACATTATACTTATTAATAGTCTTTTCACATGTGCTTTTGCATTCATATATTTAGACACTAAAAATAACCTTATGTGACAATTACTATAATAACACAATCATATTTTGTCTTTCAATTCACTTTACTGTTCTGAAGCTTCACATAATTGCTAACAACGTGGTAAATCATAGTAAATCATGCTACAATCCTGCTTAATCATTCTAGAATGTGGTATTTTATGATAAATTATTGTGTAACATTCGGTCACAACAAGGTAACATCAAGGTAAACTAAGACAAATCATTTACATTTACATTTAGTCATTTAGCAGACGCTTTTATCCAAAGCGACTTACAACTGAGGACTAAACCAAGCGAGTCATCGTGAATAGACAAAAACAACGCAAGAAGTGCTCAAAATACAAAGTTCAGACATTGCTCGGAGTAGCATAAGCCAGATAAGCAAGGATTTAAGGAAAAGGAAAGAATTTTTTAAAAAAAAATTATGTTTAAGTGCTCACGGAAGAGATGAGTTTTCAGTTGTCTTTTGAATGCTGTCAGGGATTCTGCATTCCGGATGAGGGTGGCCAGATCATTCCTGAAATATGAATCCTGAAGGACAATTGCAGTAAACATTTCTTTTTTCCATCACATAGTTCAAATATCTGTATCTACAACAGAATGTGTGTGTGTAGTCCTAGGTTTCTAAATAAATGCTGAATAATCTGATTAATACTTTAAAAACACATTATGTGAAATGCTTATAGACCATTAAAGTATATTTTCATAATGACACATCGCAATAGCATTGAAAACCACAACAACAACAACATTTGTCTTTATTTGTGTGTTTGTGTGTGTGTGTGTGTGTGTGTGTGTGTGAGAAAGAGAGAGCATAATGTCTAAATATGAGTGCAAAAGCACCTGTGAAAAGACTTTATTAAATAAGTATAATGTCCAGCAGAGGGCAGTAGAAGACACTTATTGGCTCACTTTCATTTTGACAGACTTGATTTTCACCAGTATTCTGTTTTTTCCTTATTAACTATTATAAAACAATCATATTTTGTCAGAGTTTATCACTTCATTTGTTCTGATGCTTCACACAATTGCTAGCAACGTGGTAAATCATGGTAAATCACGATAGAAACATGGTAAATCATTGTAAACAATACTATTACATGGTGTATCATGGCAAATCATGCTACAATCCTGCGGTAAATCATTCTAGAATGTGGTATATCATGGTAAATCATCCTATAACATGGTAAATCATGCAAGAATCATATTAAATCATACTAGAATATGTTCAATTGTGGTAAATCATGCTAGAACAGGGTAAATCATGGTGAATCAGACTAGAACTTGGTATATCATGGTAAACTGGTAAATCATGCTAGATTCATGGTAAACTATACTGGAAAATTGTAAATAATGAAAAATCACACTGAAATGTGGTATATCATGGTAAATCATGCTAAAACATGGTCTATTCTATCTATGATCTCAGTGGTTACATGCTTGCTACATACAACTTAATGTCTTTTGATGCTTTTGTGCTTAACGGCCTTAAAGGCCTTAACTGCTTGAACACCGCTAAATGCTGCTTGCAGCTTTAATTATTATTATTATTATTATTCTTCTGCCGTAAAACGCATCGTGCAGACCAAACCGTAAGTGCTAGAGACTTGAAACTTTGTCAGATGGTAGTACAAAAATCGAGGAGAGGCTATCAAATTATGAGCCCGATTGGCCCATAGGTGGCGCTATAGCAACCAATTGCGCGAAACTGCTCATAACTCCTAAACCGTATGTCGTAGACTCAAGTGTCTTATATCATTGGAAAGCTGAAGACCTGGAGAACAAAACGTATATCTCCGATTTCATTTCCGCCATGATAGATTTTCCGCCATTTTGAATTTTGTCAAAAAACGACTTTTGCGAACTAGTCCCTGGTTTTTTGCCCGATCGGAACCAAACCAATGCAGAAATGTTCTCTGGAGTCTGAATAGCAATAATTATTGAAAAAAAGTTGAATTTTCGATTCAGGGTTGCTAGGGGGCGCAAAATGAACGTTGTGGGAGGAGCCTATTTTACTAAAACGGCTATAACTCCAGAAGTAAATGAGATAAGTTGACCAAACTTGGCACACATGTGTATAAGGACAGTCTGAGGTCACAGTAAAAAAATCGCATCGATTGAGCTCTAGGTGGCGCTATAACATGAAAAAAACATATGGCCACCTAGTGGTTTGTCCGATTGACTTGAAAATTGGTATGCAGTGTCTTGGTCCAAGGCCCCATGTATGTATATGAGGACATTGGCGTATCTCAAAAAACATGGCCGCCATTGGCCAATGAAGTTTGAGCACCTATGAGACGAGGTTAACGAAAGCCGATCGGAACGAAACTCGATGGGCATGTTCGACTCATGGCCCAAGTGGTCTGTAAGAGTTTTGAAAAAAATCGGCCACTAGTTGGCGCTAACGAGTTCTACGGCTCTGTAATCACGTGGTGGTGCACATATTCCCACAAAATGCATATCATTTGATAGATCTCCTCATGCTGAACAACTTTGCCTCTAGAACCATTGCTGTCAATCAAACCGTTCATTAAATATTCACGAATATGTTAAAAACCTACTTTTGCGAACTAGTCCCTGTTTTTTCGCCCGATCGGAACCAGACCAGTCTAGGACAATTCTCTGGACTCTCTAGATCAATAATTATCGAAAAAAAGTTGAACTTTGCCCTTTGGTTTGCTATAACAGGGTCATCAATAAAAAGGGGCGTGTCAAAACACACTCAAAAGCCTATAAATCATAAATAAAAACTCAGAACTTCACAAAAATTGGTGAGCATATGTGACATAACATCATGAACAAGCATGCAAAGTTTTATGGAGATCGGACCATAGGTGGCGCTATAACTGTTGAAAATATTCAAAACCATTCATTTCATATGGTAAATTGCCTGTATTGGCTGTAAATGGTCATTTCCATCTATTAGGTCAGTGTTTAAATGTATGCTAAATAAAACTTAATGTCTTTTGATGCTTTTTTGATTAAAGGCCTAAAAAATCACACTAAAATACTGTATATCATGGTAAATCATGCTAAAAATAGTCTATTCCATCAATGATGGAAATATTTAAATGGTTGCTACATAAAACTTAATGTCTTTTGATGCTTATACGCTTAACTGCCTTAACTGCCTTAACTGCTTGAACACCGCTAAATGCTGCTTGCAGCTTTAATTAGGTGTTCAAGCACGAAGTGCTGAAAACCTATTGTAATTGTACTGATTTTTATTATTATTATTATTATTATTATTATTATTATTATTATTATTATTCTTCTGCCGTAAAACGCATCGTGCAGACCAAACCGTAAGTGCTAGAGACTTGAAACTTTGTCAGATGGTAGTACAAAAATCGAGGAGAGGTTATCAAATTATGAGCCCGATTGGCCCATAGGTGGCGCTATAGCAACCAATTGCGCGAAACTGCTCATAACTCCTAAACCGTATGTCGTAGACTCTAGTGTCTTATATCATTAGAAAGCTGAAGACCTGGAGAACAAAACGTATATCTCCGATTTCATTTCCGCCATGATAGATTTTCCGCCATTTTGAATTTTGTCAAAAAACGACTTTTGCGAACTAGTCCCTGGTTTTTTGCCCGATCGGAACCAAACCAGTGCAGAAATGTTCTCTGTAGTCTGAATATCAGTAATTATCGAAAAAAAGTTGAATTTTCGATTCGGGGTCGCTAGGGGTTGCAAAATGAACGTTGTGGGAGGAGCCTATTTTACTAAAACGGCTATAACTCCAGAAGTAAATGAGATAAGTTGACCAAACTTGGCACACATGTGTATAAGGACAGTCTGAGGTCACAGTAAAAAAATCGCATCGATTGAGCTCTAGGTGGCGCTATAACATGAAAAAAACATATGGCCACCTAGTGGTTTGTCCGATTGACTTGAAAATTGGTATGCAGTGTCTTGGTCCAAGGCCCCATGTATGTATATGAGGACATTGGCGTATCTCAAAAAACATGGCCGCCATCGGCCAATGAAGTTTGAGCACCTATTAGACAAGGTTAACGGAGGCCAATCGGAACGAAACTCGATGGGCATGTTCGACTCATGGCCCAAGAGGTCTGTAAGAGTTTTGAAAGAAATCGGCCACTAGTTGGCGCTAACGAGTTTTACGGCTCTGTAATCACGTGGTGTTGCACAAATCCCCACAATATGCATATCATTTGATAGATCTCCTCATGCTGAACAACTTTGCCTCTAGAACCATTGCTGTCAATCAAACCGTTCATTAAATATTCACGAATATGTTAAAAACCTACTTTTGCGAACTAGTCCCTGGTTTTTCGCCCGATCGGAACCAGACCAGTCTAGGACAATTCTCTGGACTCTCTAGATCAATAATTATCAAAAAAAAGTTGAACTTTGCCCTTTGGTTCACTGTAACAGGGTCATTTAGAAAAGGGGGCGTGTCAAAATGCACTCAAAAGCCTATAAATCATAAATAAAAACTCAGAACTTCACAAAAATTGATGGGCACATGTGTCATAACATGGTGAAGAAGCATGCAAAGTTTCATGGAGATCGGACAATAGGTGGCGCTATAACTGTTGAAAAGCTTTAAAACCATGTATTTCCTATGGTAAATTGCCTGTATTGGCTGTAAATGGTATGTTCCATCTATGATCTTATAATCTTTATATTATAATGTTCAAAATCAGTGCAGTACAATTCTCTGGACTCTCTAGATCAATAATCATCAGAAAAGGTATAATTTCTTCATTTGAATGGCTATAATAGGGTGTAAGTTGGATGGCTATAACAGCTATATTAGCTTGGATGGCTATAACAGGCAAAAAGTGTTATTTCATCATACTACTACCTAATATTGTTATATATAATTCATATTTAGACTTTATAAAATCATTAGTTTAACATTTACAATCACATTTTGTCCAAATTCATCTATTGCTCTGTACTCTCTAGATCAATAATTATCAGAAAAGGTATAACTTCTTCATTTGGATGGTCCCCGAAAGCCTATATCTCTTCAATGAATGCTCAGATCTTCTTAAAAACATGTCAGAACATGTGACTCTAAAGAAGATAAGAAATAATGCATCTATGACAGTTAAAAAGGAGAAAATGATAAAAAACAAATGGCATATTAACCCAATAAGTGGTATACTACTGCCCCCTGCTATTTAAAATAGTCATTTTGTCATGATTCTAACTAATATTATTCTATAATTGTAATTTAGACTTGATAAAATCACTATTTTAACATTTACACTCACATTTTGTCAATTCATCTATTGCAGAATTACTATTGACAGTTGTATCACAGTTACAAATGGGAATCCTAAAGTGAAAGTAAAAACGTTGTCCGCCATTTAGGCCACGCCCCCCCAGTACAAATTCACTCATAACTCGAAAACAGAAAGTCACTGCGCGCTCAAATTTTGATGGTAAGGTCCTCTCGGGAATCTTGATCGAAATCTATCGTCGCGGGGCTCGGGAGCGCCCCCCCCACGGATCGCTAATCCGTGAGACCTCCGACTTGGAACGGCTGTAACTCCCGATCTAGACTGCCTAGATTCTTGAGGGAGAGCTTGTTGGAAAGGGCCCGTCCTCGTCTAGCTTCGATTCGAGTATGGTGCGATTTGGCCTGGGCATTCCCGAGATATAAGCCCACAAAGATATGCATTTCAACGGACATTACTCTCGGACCCAATCACTCAGCAACACGGGGATGGTCTTGTTCAAGAGGGCTCCTCTAACACTATCTAAGTTCTGAGTTTCAGATTTTTTTCACTTTCTCGTTCCCGAGATATAAGTGAAAAACCAAATTTCCTGTCATTCATTTCAACCGTTTATGTAGGCTGTAAAACCGATGTTGTCCACTAGAGGGAGCAACAGCATTAGAATTCTCTAATCTTTTTAACCAGATTTCAGCAATGGCTAACAAACAAATGCTTAAAGATATTTATTATGTTGGAAATAATATTTATAATAAATAATATAATATTAAATAATGATTTATTAGAAAGTTTAATATTTTTACATCACAAATAAACATCTGAAATGCCTAACACTAGAAGTGCCAGAATTCCATAACTACTAGAACTGCCACAAGCGGTCATTTTGACCGTTAGATTGCAATCTCTATATCTTTAATGATAAATACCCAATTGAGAGATTAATGCATTTATTGTATTAGGATATCTTTTAAAAACAAAACACTAAACTGTACATTTAAAAAAGTTTAATTATACATTTATAAATATAGTAGCCCGTAATTATCGCATATTCAGAACAGATAGGCCTAGCTACATTTCCATATTCAACATAACTCAGAACAAGATAATAACATCTAAAAGTATCTTATTTAGATATTCTTTTGACAGTGAGAGAGACAATGTCACGGTTTATGAATTCGCTGTCTCCTTTCTCGTCTTGTTGTGTGTGTGTGTGTGTGTGTGTCATTGCAGCTGATCAGCATGCCCGCTCTGATCAACGCGCCAGCTGCAACTGATCAGCATTCGACCCTTTTTAGTGTTACTGTTGTCGCCTAGTCTTTGTCAGATCGTTGTAGATTTTTCCTGCGTGTTTGTTCCCTGCCTGTATCCCTTTTCCGTGTGTTATCCCGTGTTCAGCACTCCATGGTTCTACACGCAGCGTCCCTGTGCTGCCAAGGGCTTCATACCGGACATTTACACACCTTAACTCTCCCAGCATCTGACCAGCTCTCAATAAACATATCTGTCATTTTGCAATTGAATCTTCTGATTATTTCCTAATACACAAAGGTCAACCGCGAGAAATGTAACAAAAGAATACCGCGAAATTCAGTGCGGTCAATATGACCGTCTGTGGCCGAAATAGGTAAATATGTTCATTTGTTTTTTTGCCTTATGTGTAATTTATATTAAAAACATTTTAAATGAAAATACAGACACTTTTAGGAAAAGTCAGGTACGAGCAGGATTTTATTTATTTTTTCAACAAAGTTATTGCAGATATAAAATTCAAAACGGTCAAAATGACCGCCGTGGCCGTTCTAGTGTTAAGGACCACAAAAAGAGACTTTCACAATATCATAACCCAAAATTGTGTGTGTGTGTGTGTGTGTGTGTGTAAGCATGCATAATGGAATTCACATTGAAAGACTGGTTGGCTTTAGTGTACAATACTGATTAAACCAAGTAGTTCAAAATAAAAGTGGTACTATAGCAATAAGTGGTCTTCTACTACCCTCTGCTGGACATTATACTTATTAATAGTCTTTTCACATGTGCTTTTGCATTCATATATTTAGACACTAAAAAATAACCTTATGTGACAATTACTATAATAACACAATCATATTTTGTCTTTCAATTCACTTTACTGTTCTGAAGCTTCACATAATTGCTAACAACGTGGTAAATCATAGTAAATCATGCTACAATCCTGCTTAATCATTCTAGAATGTGGTATATTATGATAAATTATTGTGTAGCATTCGGTCACAACAAGGTAACATCAAGGTAAACTAAGACAAATCATTTACATTTACATTTAGTCATTTAGCAGACGCTTTTATCAAGCGAGTATCTAAACCAAGCGAGTCATCGTGAATAGACAAAAACAACGCAAGAAGTGCTCAAAATACAAAGTTCAGACATTGCTCGGAGTAGCATAAGCCAGATAAGCAAGGATTTAAGGAAAAGGAAAGAATTTAAAAAAAAAAAATTATGTTTAAGTGCTCACGGAAGAGATGAGTTTTCAGTTGTCTTTTGAATGCTATCAGGGATTCTGCATTCCGGATGAGGGTGGCCAGATCATTCCTGAAATATGAATCCTGAAGGACAATTGCAGTAAACATTTCTTTTTTCCATCACATAGTTCAAATATCTGTATCTACAACAGAATGTGTGTGTGTAGTCCTAGGTTTCTAAATAAATGCTGAATAATCTGATTAATACTTTAAAAACACATTATGTGAAATGCTTATAGACCATTAAAGTATATTTTCATGACACATCCCAATAGCATTGAAAACCACAACAACAACAACATTTGTCTTTATTTGTGTGTGTGTGTGTGTGTGTGTGTGTGTGTGTGTGTGTGTGAGAGAGAGAGCATAATGTCTAAATATGAGTGCAAAAGCACCTGTGAAAAGACTTTATTAAATAAGTATAATGTCCAGCAGAGTGCAGTAGAAGACCACTTATTGGCTCACTTTCATTTTGACAGACTTGATTTTCACCAGTATTCTGTTTTTTCCTTATTAACTATTATAAAACAATCATATTTTGTCAGAGTTTATCACTTCATTTGTTCTGATGCTTCACACAATTGCTAGCAACGTGGTAAATCATGGTAAATCACGATAGAAACATGGTAAATCATTGTAAACAATACTATTACATGGTGTATCATGGCAAATCATGCTACAACCCTGCGGTAAATCATTCTAGAATGTGGTATATCATGGTACATCATCCTATAACATGGTAAATCATGCAAGAATCATATTAAATCATACTAGAATATGTTCAATTGTGGTAAATCATGCTAGAACAGGGTAAATCATGGTGAATCATACTAGAACTTGGTATATCATGGTAAACTATGGTAAATCATGCTAGATTCATGGTAAACTATACTGGAAAATTGTAAATAATGAAAAATCACACTGAAATGTGGTATATCATGGTAAATCATGCTAAAACATGGTCTATTCTATCTATGATCTCAGTGGTTAAATGCTTGCTACATACAACTTAATGTCTTTTGATGCTTTTGTGCTTAACTGCCTTAAAGGCCTTAACTGCTTGAACACCGCTAAATGCTGCTTGCAGCTTTAATTAGGTGTTCAAGCACGAAGTGCTGAAAACCTATTGTAATTGTACTGATTTTTATTAGGTGTTCAAGCACGAAGTGCTGAAAACCTATTGTAATTGCTATTTGAAAAAAAAAAAAAACCTAAAACGCATCGTGCAGCCCAAACCGTAAGGCCTAGAGACTTGAAACCTGGCCAGGTGCTAGGGCCTCAGTTTGGGGAGAACCTATCAGAGCATGACCCCGATTGGCCCATAGGTGGCGCTACAGCAACCAAAAGTACTAAATTGCTCATATCTCCTAGACCGTTTGACTTAGAATCAAGCTTTTTGCACCACTGTGTTCCTTGGCTCAAGATGGACAAGATGTATATCTCGGATTCTCCATTTGAGCAAAAAAACAATTGTTATGGCCAATTCTGTCCAAAACCTACTTTTGCGAACTAGTCCGTGGTTTTTTGCCTGATCGGAACCAGACCAGTCTAGGACAATTCTATGGACTCTCTAGATCAATAATTATCAAAAAAAAGTTGAACTTTGCCCTTTGGTTCACTGTAACAGGGTCATTTAGTAAAGGGGGCGTGTCAAAATACACTCAAAAGCCTATAAATCATAAATAAAAACTCAGAACTTCACAAAAATTGATGAGCACATGTGTCATAACATGGTGAAGAAGCATGCAGAGTTTCATGGAGATCGGACCATAGGTGGCGCTATAACTGTCAAAAAGGTCCCCTATTATTAGGTGTTCAAGCACGAAGTGCTGAAAACCTATTGTAATTGCTATTTGAAAAAAAAAAAAAACCTAAAACGCATCGTGCAGCCCAAACCGTAAGGCCTAGAGACTTGAAACCTGGCCAGGTGCTAGGGCCTCAGTTTGGGGAGAACCTATCAGAGCATGACCCCGATTGGCCCATAGGTGGCGCTACAGCAACCAAAAGTACTAAATTGCTCATATCTCCTAGACCGTTTGACTTAGAATCAAGCTTTTTGCACCACTGTGTTCCTTGGCTCAAGATGGACAAGATGTATATCTCGGATTCTCGATTTGAGCAAAAAAACAATTGTTATGGCCAATTCTGTCCAAAACCTACTTTTGCGAACTAGTCCGTGGTTTTTTGCCTGATCGGAACCAGACCAGTCTAGGACAATTCTATGGACTCTCTAGATCAATAATTATCAAAAAAAAGTTGAACTTTGCCCTTTGGTTCACTGTAACAGGGTCATTTAGTAAAGGGGGCGTGTCAAAATACACTCAAAAGCCTATAAATCATAAATAAAAACTCAGAACTTCACAAAAATTGATGAGCACATGTGTCATAACATGGTGAAGAAGCATGCAGAGTTTCATGGAGATCGGACCATAGGTGGCGCTATAACTGTCAAAAAGGTCCCCTATTATTAGGTGTTCAAGCACGAAGTGCTGAAAACCTATTGTAATTGCTATTTGAAAAAAAAAAAAAACCTAAAACGCATCGTGCAGCCCAAACCGTAAGGCCTAGAGACTTGAAACCTGGCCAGGTGCTAGGGCCTCAGTTTGGGGAGAACCTATCAGAGCATGACCCCGATTGGCCCATAGGTGGCGCTACAGCAACCAAAAGTACTAAATTGCTCATATCTCCTAGACCGTTTGACTTAGAATCAAGCTTTTTGCACCACTGTGTTCCTTGGCTCAAGATGGACAAGATGTATATCTCGGATTCTCGATTTGAGCAACAAAAAAAATTGTTATGGCCAATTCTGTCCAAAACCTACTTTTGCGAACTAGTCCGTGGTTTTTTGCCTGATCGGAACCAGACCAGTCTAGGACAATTCTATGGACTCTCTAGATCAATAATTATCAAAAAAAAGTTGAACTTTGCCCTTTGGTTCACTGTAACAGGGTCATTTAGTAAAGGGGGCGTGTCAAAATACACTCAAAAGCCTATAAATCATAAATAAAAACTCAGAACTTCACAAAAATTGATGAGCACATGTGTCATAACATGGTGAAGAAGCATGCAGAGTTTCATGGAGATCGGACCATAGGTGGCGCTATAACTGTCAAAAAGGTCCCCTATTATTAGGTGTTCAAGCACGAAGTGCTGAAAACCTATTGTAATTGCTATTTGAAAAAAAAAAAAAACCTAAAACGCATCGTGCAGCCCAAACCGTAAGGCCTAGAGACTTGAAACCTGGCCAGGTGCTAGGGCCTCAGTTTGGGGAGAACCTATCAGAGCATGACCCCGATTGGCCCATAGGTGGCGCTACAGCAACCAAAAGTACTAAATTGCTCATATCTCCTAGACCGTTTGACTTAGAATCAAGCTTTTTGCACCACTGTGTTCCTTGGCTCAAGATGGACAAGATGTATATCTCGGATTCTCGATTTGAGCAAAAAAACAATTGTTATGGCCAATTCTGTCCAAAACCTACTTTTGCGAACTAGTCCGTGGTTTTTTGCCTGATCGGAACCAGACCAGTCTAGGACAATTCTATGGACTCTCTAGATCAATAATTATCAAAAAAAAGTTGAACTTTGCCCTTTGGTTCACTGTAACAGGGTCATTTAGTAAAGGGGGCGTGTCAAAATACACTCAAAAGCCTATAAATCATAAATAAAAACTCAGAACTTCACAAAAATTGATGAGCACATGTGTCATAACATGGTGAAGAAGCATGCAGAGTTTCATGGAGATCGGACCATAGGTGGCGCTATAACTGTCAAAAAGGTCCCCTATTATTAGGTGTTCAAGCACGAAGTGCTGAAAACCTATTGTAATTGCTATTTGAAAAAAAAAAAAAACCTAAAACGCATCGTGCAGCCCAAACCGTAAGGCCTAGAGACTTGAAACCTGGCCAGGTGCTAGGGCCTCAGTTTGGGGAGAACCTATCAGAGCATGACCCCGATTGGCCCATAGGTGGCGCTACAGCAACCAAAAGTACTAAATTGCTCATATCTCCTAGACCGTTTGACTTAGAATCAAGCTTTTTGCACCACTGTGTTCCTTGGCTCAAGATGGACAAGATGTATATCTCGGATTCTCGATTTGAGCAAAAAAACAATTGTTATGGCCAATTCTGTCCAAAACCTACTTTTGCGAACTAGTCCGTGGTTTTTTGCCTGATCGGAACCAGACCAGTCTAGGACAATTCTATGGACTCTCTAGATCAATAATTATCAAAAAAAAGTTGAACTTTGCCCTTTGGTTCACTGTAACAGGGTCATTTAGTAAAGGGGGCGTGTCAAAATACACTCAAAAGCCTATAAATCATAAATAAAAACTCAGAACTTCACAAAAATTGATGAGCACATGTGTCATAACATGGTGAAGAAGCATGCAGAGTTTCATGGAGATCGGACCATAGGTGGCGCTATAACTGTCAAAAAGGTCCCCTATTATTAGGTGTTCAAGCACGAAGTGCTGAAAACCTATTGTAATTGCTATTTGAAAAAAAAAAAAAACCTAAAACGCATCGTGCAGCCCAAACCGTAAGGCCTAGAGACTTGAAACCTGGCCAGGTGCTAGGGCCTCAGTTTGGGGAGAACCTATCAGAGCATGACCCCGATTGGCCCATAGGTGGCGCTACAGCAACCAAAAGTACTAAATTGCTCATATCTCCTAGACCGTTTGACTTAGAATCAAGCTTTTTGCACCACTGTGTTCCTTGGCTCAAGATGGACAAGATGTATATCTCGGATTCTCGATTTGAGCAAAAAAACAATTGTTATGGCCAATTCTGTCCAAAACCTACTTTTGCGAACTAGTCCGTGGTTTTTTGCCTGATCGGAACCAGACCAGTCTAGGACAATTCTATGGACTCTCTAGATCAATAATTATCAAAAAAAAGTTGAACTTTGCCCTTTGGTTCACTGTAACAGGGTCATTTAGTAAAGGGGGCGTGTCAAAATACACTCAAAAGCCTATAAATCATAAATAAAAACTCAGAACTTCACAAAAATTGATGAGCACATGTGTCATAACATGGTGAAGAAGCATGCAGAGTTTCATGGAGATCGGACCATAGGTGGCGCTATAACTGTCAAAAAGGTCCCCTATTATTAGGTGTTCAAGCACGAAGTGCTGAAAACCTATTGTAATTGCTATTTGAAAAAAAAAAAAAACCTAAAACGCATCGTGCAGCCCAAACCGTAAGGCCTAGAGACTTGAAACCTGGCCAGGTGCTAGGGCCTCAGTTTGGGGAGAACCTATCAGAGCATGACCCCGATTGGCCCATAGGTGGCGCTACAGCAACCAAAAGTACTAAATTGCTCATATCTCCTAGACCGTTTGACTTAGAATCAAGCTTTTTGCACCACTGTGTTCCTTGGCTCAAGATGGACAAGATGTATATCTCGGATTCTCGATTTGAGCAAAAAAACAATTGTTATGGCCAATTCTGTCCAAAACCTACTTTTGCGAACTAGTCCGTGGTTTTTTGCCTGATCGGAACCAGACCAGTCTAGGACAATTCTATGGACTCTCTAGATCAATAATTATCAAAAAAAAGTTGAACTTTGCCCTTTGGTTCACTGTAACAGGGTCATTTAGTAAAGGGGGCGTGTCAAAATACACTCAAAAGCCTATAAATCATAAATAAAAACTCAGAACTTCACAAAAATTGATGAGCACATGTGTCATAACATGGTGAAGAAGCATGCAGAGTTTCATGGAGATCGGACCATAGGTGGCGCTATAACTGTCAAAAAGGTCCCCTATTATTAGGTGTTCAAGCACGAAGTGCTGAAAACCTATTGTAATTGCTATTTGAAAAAAAAAAAAAACCTAAAACGCATCGTGCAGCCCAAACCGTAAGGCCTAGAGACTTGAAACCTGGCCAGGTGCTAGGGCCTCAGTTTGGGGAGAACCTATCAGAGCATGACCCCGATTGGCCCATAGGTGGCGCTACAGCAACCAAAAGTACTAAATTGCTCATATCTCCTAGACCGTTTGACTTAGAATCAAGCTTTTTGCACCACTGTGTTCCTTGGCTCAAGATGGACAAGATGTATATCTCGGATTCTCGATTTGAGCAAAAAAACAATTGTTATGGCCAATTCTGTCCAAAACCTACTTTTGCGAACTAGTCCGTGGTTTTTTGCCTGATCGGAACCAGACCAGTCTAGGACAATTCTATGGACTCTCTAGATCAATAATTATCAAAAAAAAGTTGAACTTTGCCCTTTGGTTCACTGTAACAGGGTCATTTAGTAAAGGGGGCGTGTCAAAATACACTCAAAAGCCTATAAATCATAAATAAAAACTCAGAACTTCACAAAAATTGATGAGCACATGTGTCATAACATGGTGAAGAAGCATGCAGAGTTTCATGGAGATCGGACCATAGGTGGCGCTATAACTGTCAAAAAGGTCCCCTATTATTAGGTGTTCAAGCACGAAGTGCTGAAAACCTATTGTAATTGCTATTTGAAAAAAAAAAAAAACCTAAAACGCATCGTGCAGCCCAAACCGTAAGGCCTAGAGACTTGAAACCTGGCCAGGTGCTAGGGCCTCAGTTTGGGGAGAACCTATCAGAGCATGACCCCGATTGGCCCATAGGTGGCGCTACAGCAACCAAAAGTACTAAATTGCTCATATCTCCTAGACCGTTTGACTTAGAATCAAGCTTTTTGCACCACTGTGTTCCTTGGCTCAAGATGGACAAGATGTATATCTCGGATTCTCGATTTGAGCAAAAAAACAATTGTTATGGCCAATTCTGTCCAAAACCTACTTTTGCGAACTAGTCCGTGGTTTTTTGCCTGATCGGAACCAGACCAGTCTAGGACAATTCTATGGACTCTCTAGATCAATAATTATCAAAAAAAAGTTGAACTTTGCCCTTTGGTTCACTGTAACAGGGTCATTTAGTAAAGGGGGCGTGTCAAAATACACTCAAAAGCCTATAAATCATAAATAAAAACTCAGAACTTCACAAAAATTGATGAGCACATGTGTCATAACATGGTGAAGAAGCATGCAGAGTTTCATGGAGATCGGACCATAGGTGGCGCTATAACTGTCAAAAAGGTCCCCTATTATTAGGTGTTCAAGCACGAAGTGCTGAAAACCTATTGTAATTGCTATTTGAAAAAAAAAAAAAACCTAAAACGCATCGTGCAGCCCAAACCGTAAGGCCTAGAGACTTGAAACCTGGCCAGGTGCTAGGGCCTCAGTTTGGGGAGAACCTATCAGAGCATGACCCCGATTGGCCCATAGGTGGCGCTACAGCAACCAAAAGTACTAAATTGCTCATATCTCCTAGACCGTTTGACTTAGAATCAAGCTTTTTGCACCACTGTGTTCCTTGGCTCAAGATGGACAAGATGTATATCTCGGATTCTCGATTTGAGCAAAAAAACAATTGTTATGGCCAATTCTGTCCAAAACCTACTTTTGCGAACTAGTCCGTGGTTTTTTGCCTGATCGGAACCAGACCAGTCTAGGACAATTCTATGGACTCTCTAGATCAATAATTATCAAAAAAAAGTTGAACTTTGCCCTTTGGTTCACTGTAACAGGGTCATTTAGTAAAGGGGGCGTGTCAAAATACACTCAAAAGCCTATAAATCATAAATAAAAACTCAGAACTTCACAAAAATTGATGAGCACATGTGTCATAACATGGTGAAGAAGCATGCAGAGTTTCATGGAGATCGGACCATAGGTGGCGCTATAACTGTCAAAAAGGTCCCCTATTATTAGGTGTTCAAGCACGAAGTGCTGAAAACCTATTGTAATTGCTATTTGAAAAAAAAAAAAAACCTAAAACGCATCGTGCAGCCCAAACCGTAAGGCCTAGAGACTTGAAACCTGGCCAGGTGCTAGGGCCTCAGTTTGGGGAGAACCTATCAGAGCATGACCCCGATTGGCCCATAGGTGGCGCTACAGCAACCAAAAGTACTAAATTGCTCATATCTCCTAGACCGTTTGACTTAGAATCAAGCTTTTTGCACCACTGTGTTCCTTGGCTCAAGATGGACAAGATGTATATCTCGGATTCTCGATTTGAGCAAAAAAACAATTGTTATGGCCAATTCTGTCCAAAACCTACTTTTGCGAACTAGTCCGTGGTTTTTTGCCTGATCGGAACCAGACCAGTCTAGGACAATTCTATGGACTCTCTAGATCAATAATTATCAAAAAAAAGTTGAACTTTGCCCTTTGGTTCACTGTAACAGGGTCATTTAGTAAAGGGGGCGTGTCAAAATACACTCAAAAGCCTATAAATCATAAATAAAAACTCAGAACTTCACAAAAATTGATGAGCACATGTGTCATAACATGGTGAAGAAGCATGCAGAGTTTCATGGAGATCGGACCATAGGTGGCGCTATAACTGTCAAAAAGGTCCCCTATTATTAGGTGTTCAAGCACGAAGTGCTGAAAACCTATTGTAATTGCTATTTGAAAAAAAAAAAAAACCTAAAACGCATCGTGCAGCCCAAACCGTAAGGCCTAGAGACTTGAAACCTGGCCAGGTGCTAGGGCCTCAGTTTGGGGAGAACCTATCAGAGCATGACCCCGATTGGCCCATAGGTGGCGCTACAGCAACCAAAAGTACTAAATTGCTCATATCTCCTAGAACGTTTGACTTAGAATCAAGCTTTTTGCACCACTGTGTTCCTTGGCTCAAGATGGACAAGATGTATATCTCGGATTCTCGATTTGAGCAAAAAAACAATTGTTATGGCCAATTCTGTCCAAAACCTACTTTTGCGAACTAGTCCGTGGTTTTTTGCCTGATCGGAACCAGACCAGTCTAGGACAATTCTATGGACTCTCTAGATCAATAATTATCAAAAAAAAGTTGAACTTTGCCCTTTGGTTCACTGTAACAGGGTCATTTAGTAAAGGGGGCGTGTCAAAATACACTCAAAAGCCTATAAATCATAAATAAAAACTCAGAACTTCACAAAAATTGATGAGCACATGTGTCATAACATGGTGAAGAAGCATGCAGAGTTTCATGGAGATCGGACCATAGGTGGCGCTATAACTGTCAAAAAGGTCCCCTATTATTAGGTGTTCAAGCACGAAGTGCTGAAAACCTATTGTAATTGCTATTTGAAAAAAAAAAAAAACCTAAAACGCATCGTGCAGCCCAAACCGTAAGGCCTAGAGACTTGAAACCTGGCCAGGTGCTAGGGCCTCAGTTTGGGGAGAACCTATCAGAGCATGACCCCGATTGGCCCATAGGTGGCGCTACAGCAACCAAAAGTACTAAATTGCTCATATCTCCTAGACCGTTTGACTTAGAATCAAGCTTTTTGCACCACTGTGTTCCTTGGCTCAAGATGGACAAGATGTATATCTCGGATTCTCGATTTGAGCAAAAAAACAATTGTTATGGCCAATTCTGTCCAAAACCTACTTTTGCGAACTAGTCCGTGGTTTTTTGCCTGATCGGAACCAGACCAGTCTAGGACAATTCTATGGACTCTCTAGATCAATAATTATCAAAAAAAAGTTGAACTTTGCCCTTTGGTTCACTGTAACAGGGTCATTTAGTAAAGGGGGCGTGTCAAAATACACTCAAAAGCCTATAAATCATAAATAAAAACTCAGAACTTCACAAAAATTGATGAGCACATGTGTCATAACATGGTGAAGAAGCATGCAGAGTTTCATGGAGATCGGACCATAGGTGGCGCTATAACTGTCAAAAAGGTCCCCTATTATTAGGTGTTCAAGCACGAAGTGCTGAAAACCTATTGTAATTGCTATTTGAAAAAAAAAAAAAACCTAAAACGCATCGTGCAGCCCAAACCGTAAGGCCTAGAGACTTGAAACCTGGCCAGGTGCTAGGGCCTCAGTTTGGGGAGAACCTATCAGAGCATGACCCCGATTGGCCCATAGGTGGCGCTACAGCAACCAAAAGTACTAAATTGCTCATATCTCCTAGACCGTTTGACTTAGAATCAAGCTTTTTGCACCACTGTGTTCCTTGGCTCAAGATGGACAAGATGTATATCTCGGATTCTCGATTTGAGCAAAAAAAAATTGTTATGGCCAATTCTGTCCAAAACCTACTTTTGCGAACTAGTCCGTGGTTTTTTGCCTGATCGGAACCAGACCAGTCTAGGACAATTCTATGGACTCTCTAGATCAATAATTATCAAAAAAAAGTTGAACTTTGCCCTTTGGTTCACTGTAACAGGGTCATTTAGTAAAGGGGGCGTGTCAAAATACACTCAAAAGCCTATAAATCATAAATAAAAACTCAGAACTTCACAAAAATTGATGAGCACATGTGTCATAACATGGTGAAGAAGCATGCAGAGTTTCATGGAGATCGGACCATAGGTGGCGCTATAACTGTCAAAAAGGTCCCCTATTATTAGGTGTTCAAGCACGAAGTGCTGAAAACCTATTGTAATTGCTATTTGAAAAAAAAAAAAAAACCTAAAACGCATCGTGCAGCCCAAACCGTAAGGCCTAGAGACTTGAAACCTGGCCAGGTGCTAGGGCCTCAGTTTGGGGAGAACCTATCAGAGCATGACCCCGATTGGCCCATAGGTGGCGCTACAGCAACCAAAAGTACTAAATTGCTCATATCTCCTAGACCGTTTGACTTAGAATCAAGCTTTTTGCACCACTGTGTTCCTTGGCTCAAGATGGACAAGATGTATATCTCGGATTCTCGATTTGAGCAACAAAAAAAATTGTTATGGCCAATTCTGTCCAAAACCTACTTTTGCGAACTAGTCCGTGGTTTTTTGCCTGATCGGAACCAGACCAGTCTAGGACAATTCTATGGACTCTCTAGATCAATAATTATCAAAAAAAAGTTGAACTTTGCCCTTTGGTTCACTGTAACAGGGTCATTTAGTAAAGGGGGCGTGTCAAAATACACTCAAAAGCCTATAAATCATAAATAAAAACTCAGAACTTCACAAAAATTGATGAGCACATGTGTCATAACATGGTGAAGAAGCATGCAGAGTTTCATGGAGATCGGACCATAGGTGGCGCTATAACTGTCAAAAAGGTCCCCTATTATTAGGTGTTCAAGCACGAAGTGCTATTTTGCCTGATCGGAACCAGACCAGTCTAGGACAATTCTATGGACTCTCTAGATCAATAATTATCAAAAAAAAGTTGAACTTTGCCCTTTGGTTCACTGTAACAGGGTCATTTAGTAAAGGGGGCGTGTCAAAATACACTCAAAAGCCTATAAATCATAAATAAAAACTCAGAACTTCACAAAAATTGATGAGCACATGTGTCATAACATGGTGAAGAAGCATGCAGAGTTTCATGGAGATCGGACCATAGGTGGCGCTATAACTGTCAAAAAGGTCCCCTATTATTAGGTGTTCAAGCACGAAGTGCTGAAAACCTATTGTAATTGCTATTTGAAAAAAAAAAAAAACCTAAAACGCATCGTGCAGCCCAAACCGTAAGGCCTAGAGACTTGAAACCTGGCCAGGTGCTAGGGCCTCAGTTTGGGGAGAACCTATCAGAGCATGACCCCGATTGGCCCATAGGTGGCGCTACAGCAACCAAAAGTACTAAATTGCTCATATCTCCTAGACCGTTTGACTTAGAATCAAGCTTTTTGCACCACTGTGTTCCTTGGCTCAAGATGGACAAGATGTATATCTCGGATTCTCGATTTGAGCAAAAAAACAATTGTTATGGCCAATTCTGTCCAAAACCTACTTTTGCGAACTAGTCCGTGGTTTTTTGCCTGATCGGAACCAGACCAGTCTAGGACAATTCTATGGACTCTCTAGATCAATAATTATCAAAAAAAAGTTGAACTTTGCCCTTTGGTTCACTGTAACAGGGTCATTTAGTAAAGGGGGCGTGTCAAAATACACTCAAAAGCCTATAAATCATAAATAAAAACTCAGAACTTCACAAAAATTGATGAGCACATGTGTCATAACATGGTGAAGAAGCATGCAGAGTTTCATGGAGATCGGACCATAGGTGGCGCTATAACTGTCAAAAAGGTCCCCTATTATTAGGTGTTCAAGCACGAAGTGCTGAAAACCTATTGTAATTGCTATTTGAAAAAAAAAAAAAACCTAAAACGCATCGTGCAGCCCAAACCGTAAGGCCTAGAGACTTGAAACCTGGCCAGGTGCTAGGGCCTCAGTTTGGGGAGAACCTATCAGAGCATGACCCCGATTGGCCCATAGGTGGCGCTACAGCAACCAAAAGTACTAAATTGCTCATATCTCCTAGACCGTTTGACTTAGAATCAAGCTTTTTGCACCACTGTGTTCCTTGGCTCAAGATGGACAAGATGTATATCTCGGATTCTCGATTTGAGCAACAAAAAAAATTGTTATGGCCAATTCTGTCCAAAACCTACTTTTGCGAACTAGTCCGTGGTTTTTTGCCTGATCGGAACCAGACCAGTCTAGGACAATTCTATGGACTCTCTAGATCAATAATTATCAAAAAAAAGTTGAACTTTGCCCTTTGGTTCACTGTAACAGGGTCATTTAGTAAAGGGGGCGTGTCAAAATACACTCAAAAGCCTATAAATCATAAATAAAAACTCAGAACTTCACAAAAATTGATGAGCACATGTGTCATAACATGGTGAAGAAGCATGCAGAGTTTCATGGAGATCGGATCATAGGTGGCGCTATAACTGTCAAAAAGGTCCCCTATTATTAGGTGTTCAAGCACGAAGTGCTGAAAACCTATTGTAATTGCTATTTGAAAAAAAAAAAAAACCTAAAACGCATCGTGCAGCCCAAACCGTAAGGCCTAGAGACTTGAAACCTGGCCAGGTGCTAGGGCCTCAGTTTGGGGAGAACCTATCAGAGCATGACCCCGATTGGCCCATAGGTGGCGCTACAGCAACCAAAAGTACTAAATTGCTCATATCTCCTAGACCGTTTGACTTAGAATCAAGCTTTTTGCACCACTGTGTTCCTTGGCTCAAGATGGACAAGATGTATATCTCGGATTCTCGATTTGAGCAACAAAAAAAATTGTTATGGCCAATTCTGTCCAAAACCTACTTTTGCGAACTAGTCCGTGGTTTTTTGCCTGATCGGAACCAGACCAGTCTAGGACAATTCTATGGACTCTCTAGATCAATAATTATCAAAAAAAAGTTGAACTTTGCCCTTTGGTTCACTGTAACAGGGTCATTTAGTAAAGGGGGCGTGTCAAAATACACTCAAAAGCCTATAAATCATAAATAAAAACTCAGAACTTCACAAAAATTGATGAGCACATGTGTCATAACATGGTGAAGAAGCATGCAGAGTTTCATGGAGATCGGACCATAGGTGGCGCTATAACTGTCAAAAAGGTCCCCTATTATTAGGTGTTCAAGCACGAAGTGCTGAAAACCTATTGTAATTGCTATTTGAAAAAAAAAAAAAACCTAAAACGCATCGTGCAGCCCAAACCGTAAGGCCTAGAGACTTGAAACCTGGCCAGGTGCTAGGGCCTCAGTTTGGGGAGAACCTATCAGAGCATGACCCCGATTGGCCCATAGGTGGCGCTACAGCAACCAAAAGTACTAAATTGCTCATATCTCCTAGACCGTTTGATTTAGAATCAAGCTTTTTGCACCACTGTGTTCCTTGGCTCAAGGTGGACAAGATGTATATCTCGGATTCTCGATTTGAGCAACAAAAAAAATTGTTATGGCCAATTCTGTCCAAAACCTACTTTTGCGAACTAGTCCGTGGTTTTTTGCCTGATCGGAACCAGACCAGTCTAGGACAATTCTATGGACTCTCTAGATCAATAATTATCAAAAAAAAGTTGAACTTTGCCCTTTGGTTCACTGTAACAGGGTCATTTAGTAAAGGGGGCGTGTCAAAATACACTCAAAAGCCTATAAATCATAAATAAAAACTCAGAACTTCACAAAAATTGATGAGCACATGTGTCATAACATGGTGAAGAAGCATGCAGAGTTTCATGGAGATCGGACCATAGGTGGCGCTATAACTGTCAAAAAGGTCCCCTATTATTAGGTGTTCAAGCACGAAGTGCTGAAAACCTATTGTAATTGCTATTTGAAAAAAAAAAAAAACCTAAAACGCATCGTGCAGCCCAAACCGTAAGGCCTAGAGACTTGAAACCTGGCCAGGTGCTAGGGCCTCAGTTTGGGGAGAACCTATCAGAGCATGACCCCGATTGGCCCATAGGTGGCGCTACAGCAACCAAAAGTACTAAATTGCTCATATCTCCTAGACCGTTTGACTTAGAATCAAGCTTTTTGCACCACTGTGTTCCTTGGCTCAAGATGGACAAGATGTATATCTCGGATTCTCGATTTGAGCAAAAAAACAATTGTTATGGCCAATTCTGTCCAAAACCTACTTTTGCGAACTAGTCCGTGGTTTTTTGCCTGATCGGAACCAGACCAGTCTAGGACAATTCTATGGACTCTCTAGATCAATAATTATCAAAAAAAAGTTGAACTTTGCCCTTTGGTTCACTGTAACAGGGTCATTTAGTAAAGGGGGCGTGTCAAAATACACTCAAAAGCCTATAAATCATAAATAAAAACTCAGAACTTCACAAAAATTGATGAGCACATGTGTCATAACATGGTGAAGAAGCATGCAGAGTTTCATGGAGATCGGACCATAGGTGGCGCTATAACTGTCAAAAAGGTCCCCTATTATTAGGTGTTCAAGCACGAAGTGCTGAAAACCTATTGTAATTGCTATTTGAAAAAAAAAAAAAACCTAAAACGCATCGTGCAGCCCAAACCGTAAGGCCTAGAGACTTGAAACCTGGCCAGGTGCTAGGGCCTCAGTTTGGGGAGAACCTATCAGAGCATGACCCCGATTGGCCCATAGGTGGCGCTACAGCAACCAAAAGTACTAAATTGCTCATATCTCCTAGACCGTTTGACTTAGAATCAAGCTTTTTGCACCACTGTGTTCCTTGGCTCAAGATGGACAAGATGTATATCTCGGATTCTCCATTTGAGCAACAAAAAAAATTGTTATGGCCAATTCTGTCCAAAACCTACTTTTGCGAACTAGTCCGTGGTTTTTTGCCTGATCGGAACCAGACCAGTCTAGGACAATTCTATGGACTCTCTAGATCAATAATTATCAAAAAAAAGTTGAACTTTGCCCTTTGGTTCACTGTAACAGGGTCATTTAGTAAAGGGGGCGTGTCAAAATACACTCAAAAGCCTATAAATCATAAATAAAAACTCAGAACTTCACAAAAATTGATGAGCACATGTGTCATAACATGGTGAAGAAGCATGCAGAGTTTCATGGAGATCGGACCATAGGTGGCGCTATAACTGTCAAAAAGGTCCCCTATTATTAGGTGTTCAAGCACGAAGTGCTGAAAACCTATTGTAATTGCTATTTGAAAAAAAAAAAAAACCTAAAACGCATCGTGCAGCCCAAACCGTAAGGCCTAGAGACTTGAAACCTGGCCAGGTGCTAGGGCCTCAGTTTGGGGAGAACCTATCAGAGCATGACCCCGATTGGCCCATAGGTGGCGCTACAGCAACCAAAAGTACTAAATTGCTCATATCTCCTAGACCGTTTGACTTAGAATCAAGCTTTTTGCACCACTGTGTTCCTTGGCTCAAGATGGACAAGATGTATATCTCGGATTCTCGATTTGAGCAAAAAAAAAATTGTTATGGCCAATTCTGTCCAAAACCTACTTTTGCGAACTAGTCCGTGGTTTTTTGCCTGATCGGAACCAGACCAGTCTAGGACAATTCTATGGACTCTCTAGATCAATAATTATCAAAAAAAAGTTGAACTTTGCCCTTTGGTTCACTGTAACAGGGTCATTTAGTAAAGGGGGCGTGTCAAAATACACTCAAAAGCCTATAAATCATAAATAAAAACTCAGAACTTCACAAAAATTGATGAGCACATGTGTCATAACATGGTGAAGAAGCATGCAGAGTTTCATGGAGATCGGACCATAGGTGGCGCTATAACTGTCAAAAAGGTCCCCTATTATTAGGTGTTCAAGCACGAAGTGCTGAAAACCTATTGTAATTGCTATTTGAAAAAAAAAAAAAACCTAAAACGCATCGTGCAGCCCAAACCGTAAGGCCTAGAGACTTGAAACCTGGCCAGGTGCTAGGGCCTCAGTTTGGGGAGAACCTATCAGAGCATGACCCCGATTGGCCCATAGGTGGCGCTACAGCAACCAAAAGTACTAAATTGCTCATATCTCCTAGACCGTTTGACTTAGAATCAAGCTTTTTGCACCACTGTGTTCCTTGGCTCAAGATGGACAAGATGTATATCTCGGATTCTCCATTTGAGCAACAAAAAAAATTGTTATGGCCAATTCTGTCCAAAACCTACTTTTGCGAACTAGTCCGTGGTTTTTTGCCTGATCGGAACCAGACCAGTCTAGGACAATTCTATGGACTCTCTAGATCAATAATTATCAAAAAAAAGTTGAACTTTGCCCTTTGGTTCACTGTAACAGGGTCATTTAGTAAAGGGGGCGTGTCAAAATACACTCAAAAGCCTATAAATCATAAATAAAAACTCAGAACTTCACAAAAATTGATGAGCACATGTGTCATAACATGGTGAAGAAGCATGCAGAGTTTCATGGAGATCGGACCATAGGTGGCGCTATAACTGTCAAAAAGGTCCCCTATTATTAGGTGTTCAAGCACGAAGTGCTGAAAACCTATTGTAATTGCTATTTGAAAAAAAAAAAAAACCTAAAACGCATCGTGCAGCCCAAACCGTAAGGCCTAGAGACTTGAAACCTGGCCAGGTGCTAGGGCCTCAGTTTGGGGAGAACCTATCAGAGCATGACCCCGATTGGCCCATAGGTGGCGCTACAGCAACCAAAAGTACTAAATTGCTCATATCTCCTAGACCGTTTGACTTAGAATCAAGCTTTTTGCACCACTGTGTTCCTTGGCTCAAGATGGACAAGATGTATATCTCGGATTCTCGATTTGAGCAAAAAAAAAATTGTTATGGCCAATTCTGTCCAAAACCTACTTTTGCGAACTAGTCCGTGGTTTTTTGCCTGATCGGAACCAGACCAGTCTAGGACAATTCTATGGACTCTCTAGATCAATAATTATCAAAAAAAAGTTGAACTTTGCCCTTTGGTTCACTGTAACAGGGTCATTTAGTAAAGGGGGCGTGTCAAAATACACTCAAAAGCCTATAAATCATAAATAAAAACTCAGAACTTCACAAAAATTGATGAGCACATGTGTCATAACATGGTGAAGAAGCATGCAGAGTTTCATGGAGATCGGACCATAGGTGGCGCTATAACTGTCAAAAAGGTCCCCTATTATTAGGTGTTCAAGCACGAAGTGCTGAAAACCTATTGTAATTGCTATTTGAAAAAAAAAAAAAACCTAAAACGCATCGTGCAGCCCAAACCGTAAGGCCTAGAGACTTGAAACCTGGCCAGGTGCTAGGGCCTCAGTTTGGGGAGAACCTATCAGAGCATGACCCCGATTGGCCCATAGGTGGCGCTACAGCAACCAAAAGTACTAAATTACTCATATCTCCTAGACCGTTTGACTTAGAATCAAGCTTTTTGCACCACTGTGTTCCTTGGCTCAAGATGGACAAGATGTATATCTCGGATTCTCGATTTGAGCAAAAAAACAATTGTTATGGCCAATTCTGTCCAAAACCTACTTTTGCGAACTAGTCCGTGGTTTTTTGCCTGATCGGAACCAGACCAGTCTAGGACAATTCTATGGACTCTCTAGATCAATAATTATCAAAAAAAAGTTGAACTTTGCCCTTTGGTTCACTGTAACAGGGTCATTTAGTAAAGGGGGCGTGTCAAAATACACTCAAAAGCCTATAAATCATAAATAAAAACTCAGAACTTCACAAAAATTGATGAGCACATGTGTCATAACATGGTGAAGAAGCATGCAGAGTTTCATGGAGATCGGACCATAGGTGGCGCTATAACTGTCAAAAAGGTCCCCTATTATTAGGTGTTCAAGCACGAAGTGCTGAAAACCTATTGTAATTGCTATTTGAAAAAAAAAAAAAACCTAAAACGCATCGTGCAGCCCAAACCGTAAGGCCTAGAGACTTGAAACCTGGCCAGGTGCTAGGGCCTCAGTTTGGGGAGAACCTATCAGAGCATGACCCCGATTGGCCCATAGGTGGCGCTACAGCAACCAAAAGTACTAAATTGCTCATATCTCCTAGACCGTTTGACTTAGAATCAAGCTTTTTGCACCACTGTGTTCCTTGGCTCAAGATGGACAAGATGTATATCTCGGATTCTCCATTTGAGCAACAAAAAAAATTGTTATGGCCAATTCTGTCCAAAACCTACTTTTGCGAACTAGTCCGTGGTTTTTTGCCTGATCGGAACCAGACCAGTCTAGGACAATTCTATGGACTCTCTAGATCAATAATTATCAAAAAAAAGTTGAACTTTGCCCTTTGGTTCACTGTAACAGGGTCATTTAGTAAAGGGGGCGTGTCAAAATACACTCAAAAGCCTATAAATCATAAATAAAAACTCAGAACTTCACAAAAATTGATGAGCACATGTGTCATAACATGGTGAAGAAGCATGCAGAGTTTCATGGAGATCGGACCATAGGTGGCGCTATAACTGTCAAAAAGGTCCCCTATTATTAGGTGTTCAAGCACGAAGTGCTGAAAACCTATTGTAATTGCTATTTGAAAAAAAAAAAAAACCTAAAACGCATCGTGCAGCCCAAACCGTAAGGCCTAGAGACTTGAAACCTGGCCAGGTGCTAGGGCCTCAGTTTGGGGAGAACCTATCAGAGCATGACCCCGATTGGCCCATAGGTGGCGCTACAGCAACCAAAAGTACTAAATTGCTCATATCTCCTAGACCGTTTGACTTAGAATCAAGCTTTTTGCACCACTGTGTTCCTTGGCTCAAGATGGACAAGATGTATATCTCGGATTCTCGATTTGAGCAAAAAAAAAATTGTTATGGCCAATTCTGTCCAAAACCTACTTTTGCGAACTAGTCCGTGGTTTTTTGCCTGATCGGAACCAGACCAGTCTAGGACAATTCTATGGACTCTCTAGATCAATAATTATCAAAAAAAAGTTGAACTTTGCCCTTTGGTTCACTGTAACAGGGTCATTTAGTAAAGGGGGCGTGTCAAAATACACTCAAAAGCCTATAAATCATAAATAAAAACTCAGAACTTCACAAAAATTGATGAGCACATGTGTCATAACATGGTGAAGAAGCATGCAGAGTTTCATGGAGATCGGACCATAGGTGGCGCTATAACTGTCAAAAAGGTCCCCTATTATTAGGTGTTCAAGCACGAAGTGCTGAAAACCTATTGTAATTGCTATTTGAAAAAAAAAAAAAACCTAAAACGCATCGTGCAGCCCAAACCGTAAGGCCTAGAGACTTGAAACCTGGCCAGGTGCTAGGGCCTCAGTTTGGGGAGAACCTATCAGAGCATGACCCCGATTGGCCCATAGGTGGCGCTACAGCAACCAAAAGTACTAAATTGCTCATATCTCCTAGACCGTTTGACTTAGAATCAAGCTTTTTGCACCACTGTGTTCCTTGGCTCAAGATGGACAAGATGTATATCTCGGATTCTCGATTTGAGCAACAAAAAAAATTGTTATGGCCAATTCTGTCCAAAACCTACTTTTGCGAACTAGTCCGTGGTTTTTTGCCTGATCGGAACCAGACCAGTCTAGGACAATTCTATGGACTCTCTAGATCAATAATTATCAAAAAAAAGTTGAACTTTGCCCTTTGGTTCACTGTAACAGGGTCATTTAGTAAAGGGGGCGTGTCAAAATACACTCAAAAGCCTATAAATCATAAATAAAAACTCAGAACTTCACAAAAATTGATGAGCACATGTGTCATAACATGGTGAAGAAGCATGCAGAGTTTCATGGAGATCGGACCATAGGTGGCGCTATAACTGTCAAAAAGGTCCCCTATTATTAGGTGTTCAAGCACGAAGTGCTGAAAACCTATTGTAATTGCTATTTGAAAAAAAAAAAAAACCTAAAACGCATCGTGCAGCCCAAACCGTAAGGCCTAGAGACTTGAAACCTGGCCAGGTGCTAGGGCCTCAGTTTGGGGAGAACCTATCAGAGCATGACCCCGATTGGCCCATAGGTGGCGCTACAGCAACCAAAAGTACTAAATTGCTCATATCTCCTAGACCGTTTGACTTAGAATCAAGCTTTTTGCACCACTGTGTTCCTTGGCTCAAGATGGACAAGATGTATACCTCGGATTCTCGATTTGAGCAAAAAAAAAATTTGTTATGGCCATATCATTTGATAGATCTCCTCATGCTGAACAACTTTGCCTCTGTAAATTGCCTGTATTGGCTGTAAATGGTCTTTTCCATCTATTACGTCAGTGTTTAAATGTATGCTAAATAAAACTTAATGTCTTTTGATGCTGTTGTGCTTAACGGCCTTAAAGGCCTTAACTGCTTGAACACCGCTAAATGCTGCTTGCAGCTTTAATTAGGTGTTCAAGCACGAAGTGCTGAAAACCTATTGTAATTGTACTGATTTTTATTATTATTATTATTATTATTATTCTTCTGCCGTAAAACGCATCGTGCAGACCAAACCGTAAGTGCTAGAGACTTGAAACTTTGTCAGATGGTAGTACAAAAATCGAGGAGAGGTTATCAAATTATGAGCCCGATTGGCCCATAGGTGGCGCTATAGCAACCAATTGCGCGAAACTGCTCATAACTCCTAAACCGTATGTCGTAGACTCAAGTGTCTTATATCATTGGAAAGCTGAAGACCTGGAGAACAAAACGTATATCTCCGATTTCATTTCCGCCATGATAGATTTTCCGCCATTTTGAATTTTGTCAAAAAACGACTTTTGCAAACTAGTCCCTGGTTTTTTGCCCGATCGGAACCAAACCAGTGCAGAAATGTTCTCTGGAGTCTGAATATCAATAATTATCAAAAAAAAGTTGAATTTTCGATTCAGGGTTGCTAGGGGGCGCAAAATGAACGTTGTGGGAGGAGCCTATTTTACTAAAACGGCTATAACTCCAGAAGTAAATGAGATAAGTTGACCAAACTTGACACACATGTGTATAAGGACAGTTTGAGGTCACAGTAAAAAAATCGCATCGATTGAGCTCTAGGTGGCGCTATAACATGAAAAAAACATATGGCCACCTAGTGGTTTGTCCGATTGACTTGAAAATTGGTATGCAGTGTCTTGGTCCAAGGCCCCATGTATGTATATGAGGACATTGGCGTATCTCAAAAAACATGGCCGCCATCGGCCAATGAAGTTTGAGCACCTATGAGACGAGGTTAACGAAAGCCGATCGGAACGAAACTCGATGGGCATGTTCGACTCATGGCCCAAGTGGTCTGTAAGAGTTTTGAAAGAAATCGGCCACTAGTTGGCGCTAACGAGTTCTACGGCTCTGTAATCAAGTGGTGGTGCACATATTCCCACAAAAGGCATATCATTTGATAGATCTCCTCATGTTGAACAACTTTGCCTCTAGAACCATTGCTGTCAATCAAACCGTACATTAAATATTCACGAATATGTTAAAAACCTACTTTTGCGAACTAGTCCCTGGTTTTTCGCCCGATCGGAACCAGACCAGTCTAGGACAATTCTCTGGACTCTCTAGATCAATAATTATCAAAAAAAAGTTGAACTTTGCGCTTTGGTTCACTGTAACAGGGTCATTTAGAAAATGGACGTGTCAAAACACACTCAAAAGCCTATAAATCATAAATAAAAACTCAGAACTTCACAAAAATTGGTACGCATATGTGACATAACATCATGAACAAGCATGCAAAGTTTTATGGAGATCGGACAATAGGTGGCGCTATAACTGTTGAAAAGCTTTAAAACCATGTATTTCCTATGGTAAATTGCCTGTATTGGCTGTAAATGGTCTTTTCCATCTATTACGTCAGTGTTTAAATGTATGCTAAATAAAACTTAATGTCTTTTGATGCTTTTGTGCTTAACGGCCTTAAAGGCCTTAACTGCTTGAACACCGCTAAATGCTGCTTGCAGCTTTAATTATTATTATTATTATTATTCTTCTGCCGTAAAACGCATCGTGCAGACCAAACCGTAAGTGCTAGAGACTTGAAACTTTGTCAGATGGTAGTACAAAAATCGAGGGGAGGTTATCAAATTATGAGCCCGATTGGCCCATAGGTGGCGCTATAGCAACCAATTGCGCGAAACTGCTCATAACTCCTAAACCGTATGTCGTAGACTCAAGTGTCTTATATCATTGGAAAGCTGAAGACCTGGAGAACAAAACGTATATCTCCGATTTCATTTCCGCCATGATAGATTTTCCGCCATTTTGAATTTTGTCAAAAAACGACTTTTGCAAACTAGTCCCTGGTTTTTTGCCCGATCGGAACCAAACCAGTGCAGAAATGTTCTCTGGAGTCTGAATATCAATAATTAACGAAAAAAAGTTGAATTTTCGATTCAAGGTTGCTAGGGGGCGCAAAATGAACGTTGTGGGAGGAGCCTATTTTACTAAAACGGCTATAACTCCAGAAGTAAATGAGATAAGTTGACCAAACTTGGCACACATGTGTATAAGGACAGTCTGAGGTCACAGTAAAAAAATCGCATCGATTGAGCTCTAGGTGGCGCTATAACATGAAAAAAACATATGGCCACCTAGTGGTTTGTCCGATTGACTTGAAAATTGGTATGCAGTGTCTTGGTCCAAGGCCCCATATATGTGTATGAGGACATTGGCGTATCTCAAAAAACATGGCCGCCATCGGCCAATGAAGTTTGAGCACCTATGAGACGAGGTTAACGAAAGCCGATCAGAACGAAACTCGATGGGCATGTTCGACTCATGGCCCAAGTGGTCTGTAAGAGTTTTGAAAAAAATCGGCCACTAGTTGGCGCTAACGAGTTCTACGGCTCTGTAATCACGTGGTGGTGCACATATTCCCACAAAATGCATATCATTTGATAGATCTCCTCATGCTGAACAACTTTGCCTCTAGAACCATTGCTGTCAATCAAACCGTTCATTAAATATTCACGAATATGTTAAAAACCTACTTTTGCGAACTAGTCCCTGGTTTTTCGCCCGATCGGAACCAGACCAGTCTAGGACAATTCTCTGGACTCTCTAGATCAATAATTATCAAAAAAAAGTTGAACTTTGCGCTTTGGTTCACTGTAACAGGGTCATTTAGAAAATGGACGTGTCAAAACACACTCAAAAGCCTATAAATCATAAATAAAAACTCAGAACTTCACAAAAATTGGTACGCATATGTGACATAACATCATGAACAAGCATGCAAAGTTTTATGGAGATCGGACAATAGGTGGCGCTATAACTGTTGAAAAGCTTTAAAACCATGTATTTCCTATGGTAAATTGCCTGTATTGGCTGTAAATGGTCTTTTCCATCTATTATGTCTGTGGTTAAATGTATGCTAAATAAAACTTAATGTCTTTTGATGCTGTTGTGCTTAACGGCCTTAAAGGCCTTAACTGCTTGAACACCGCTAAATGCTGCTTGCAGCTTTAATTATTATTATTATTATTATTATTTTCCCCTAAAACGCATCGTGCAGCCCAAACCGTAAGGGCTGGAGCTCTGAAACTTTGTCAAATGGTAGTACAAAAATCGAGGAGAGGTTATCAAAGTATGACCCCAATTGGCCCATAGGTGGCGCTATAGCAATCAATTGCGCGTAACTGCTCATAACTCCTAAACCGTAAGGCGTAGCCTCAAGTGTCTTATATCATTGGAAAGCTGGACTCTTGACTTAAAAAACGTATATCTCCGATTTCATTTCCGGTATGCAAATTTTTCCGCCATTTTGAAATTTGTCAAAAACCTACTTTTGCGAACTAGTCCCTGGTTTTTTGCACAATCGGAACCAAACCAGTGCAGAAATGTTCTCTGGAGTCTGAATATCAATAATTATCGAAAAAAAGTTGAAATTTCGATAACCTGTTGCTAGGGGGCGCAAAATGAAAGTTGTAGGAGGAGCCTATTTTACTAAAACGGCTATAACTCCAGAAGTAAATGAGATATCTTCACCAAACTTGGCACACATGTGTACAAGGACAGTCTGGGGTCACAGTAAAATAACCGCGTCGATTTAACACTAGGTGGCGCTATAACATTAAAAAAACATAAAAAGGGGTGTGGCCACGTGACCGTTAGTCCGATTGACTTGAAAATTGGTATGCAGTGTCTTGGTCCAAGGCCCCATGTATGTGTAAAAGGATATTGGTGTATCTCAAAAAACATGGCCGCCATTGGCCAATGAAGTTTGAGCACCTATGAGACGAGGTTAACGGAGGCCGATCGGAACGAAACTCGATGGGCATGTTCGACTCATGGCCGAAGAGGCCTGTAAGAGTTTTGAAAGAAATCGGCCACTAGTTGGCGCTACCGAGTTTTACGGCTCTGTAATCACGTGGTGTTGCACATATCCCCACAAAATGCATATCATTTAATAGATCTCCTCATGCTGAACAACTTTGCCTCTATAACCATTGCTGTCAATCAAACCGTTCATTAAATATTCACGAATATGTTAAAAACCTACTTTTGCGAACTAGTCCCTGGTTTTTCGCCCGATTGGAACCAGACTAGTTTAGGACAATTCTCTGGACTCTCTAGATCAATAATTATCGAAAAAAAGTTGAACTTTGCCCTTTGATTTGCTATAACACGGTAATTTATAAAAAGGGGCGTGTCAAAACACACTCAAAAGCCTATAAATCATAAATAAAAACTCAGAACTTCACAAAAATTGGTGAGCATATGTGACATAACATCATGAACAAGCATGCAAAGTTTTATGGAGATCGGACAATAGGTGGCGCTATAACTGTTGAAAAGCTTTAAAACCATGTATTTCCTATGGTAAATTGCTTGTATTGGCTGTAAATGGTGTTTTCCATCTATTATGTCTGTGGTTAAATGTATGCTAAATAAAACTTAATGTCTTCTGATGCTTTTGTGATTAAAGGCCTGAAAAATCACACTAAAATACTGTATATCATGGTAAATCATGCTAAAGATAGTCTATTCCATCTATAATGGAAATGTTTAAATGGTTGCTACATAAAACGTAATGTCTTTTGATGCTTATACGCTTAACTGCCTTAACTGCCTTAACTGCTTGAACACCGCTAAATGCTGCTAGTTATTAGGTGTTCAAGCACGAAGTGCTGAAAACCTATTGTAATTGTAAGGATTTTTATTATTATTATTATTATTATTTTCCCCTAAAACGCATCGTGCAGCCCAAACCGTAAGGGCTGGAGCTCTGAAACTTTGTCAAATGGTAGTACAAAAATCGAGGAGAGGTTATCAAAGTATGACCCCAATTGGCCTATAGGTGGCGCTATAGCAATCAATTGCGCGTAACTGCTCATAACTCCTAAACCGTAAGGCGTAGCCTCAAGTGTCTTATATCATTGGAAAGCTGGACTCTTGACTTAAAAAACGTATATCTCCGATTTCATTTCCGGTATGCAAATTTTTTCGCCATTTTGAAATTTGTCAAAAACCTACTTTTGCGAACTAGTCCCTGTTTTTTTGCACAATCGGAACCAAACCAGTGCAGAAATGTTCTCTGGAGTCTGAATATCAATAATTATCGAAAAAAAGTTGAAATTTCGATAACCTGTCGCTAGGGGGCGCAAAATGAACGTTGTGGGAGGAGCCTATTTTACTAAAACGGCTATAACTCCAGAAGTAAATGACATATCTTCACCACACTTGGCACACATGTGTATAAGGACAGTCTGGGGTCACAGTAAAAAAACCGCGTCGATTTAACACTAGGTGGCGCTATAACATTAAAAAAAAATAAAAAGGGGTGTGGCCACGTGACCGTTAGTCCGATTGACTTGAAAATTGGTATGCAGTGTCTTGGTTCAAGGCCCCATGTATGTGTAAAAGGATATTGGCGTATCTCAAAAAACATGGCCGCCATCGGCCAATGAAGTTTGAGCACCTATGAGACGAGGTTAACGGAGACCGATCGGAACGAAACTCGATGGGCATGTTCGACTCATGGCCGAAGAGGCCTGTAAGAGTTTTGAAAGAAATCGGCCACTAGTTGGCGCTACCGAGTTTTACGGCTCTGTAATCACGTGGTGTTGCACATATCCCCACAAAATGCATATCATTTGATAGATCTCCTCATGCTGAACAACTTTGCCTCCAGAACCATTGCTGTCAATCAAACCGTTCGTTAAATATTCACAAATATGTTAAAAACCTACTTTTGCGAACTAGTCCCTGGTTTTTTGCCCGATCGGAACCAGACCAGTCTAGGACAATTCTCTGGACTCTCTAGATCAATAATTATCGAAAAAAAGTTGAACTTTGCCCTTTGGTTTGCTATAACAGGGTAATTTATAAAAAGGGGCGTGTCAAAACACACTCAAAAGCCTATAAATCATAAATAAAAACTCAGAACTTCACAAAAATTGGTGAGCATATGTGACATAACATCATGAACAAGCATGCAAAGTTTTATGGAGATCGGACAATAGGTGGCGCTATAACTGTTGAAAAGCTTTAAAACCATGTATTTCCTATGGTAAATTGCTTGTATTGGCTGTAAATGGTGTTTTCCATCTATTATGTCAGTGGTTAAATGCATGCTAAATAAAACTTAATGTCTTTTGATGCTTTTGTGATTAAAGGCCTGAAAAATCACACTAAAATACTGTATATCATGGTAAATCATGCCAAAAATAGTCTATTCCATCTATAATGGAAATGTTTAAATGCTTGCTACATAAAACTTAATGTCTTTTGATGCTTATACGCTTAACTGCCTTAACTGCCTTAACTGCTTGAACACCGCTAAATGCTGCTTGCAGCTTTAATTATTATTATTATTATTATTATTCTGCCGTAAAACGCATCGTGCAGACCAAACCGTAAGAGCTAGAGACTTGATATTTGGGATTAAGGTAGCACAGAAATCGAGGAGAGGTTGACAGAGTATGACCCCGATTGGCCCATAGGTGGCGCTACAGCAACCAATTGCGCGAAACTGCTCATAACTCCTAGACCGTAAGTCGTAGACTCAAGTGTCTTATATCAGTGGAAAGCTGGTCACCTGACGAACAAAACGTATATCTCCGATTTCATTTCCGCCATGATAGATTTTCCGCCATTTTGAATTTTGTCAAAAAACTACTTTTGCGAACTAGTCCCTGGTTTTTTGCCCGATCGGAACCAAACCAGTGCAGAAATGTTCTCTGGAGTCTGAATATCAATAATTATCAAAAAAAAGTTGAATTTTCGATTTTCGGTCGCTAGGAGGCGCAAAATAAACGTTGTGGGAGGAGCCTATTTTACTAAAATGGCTATAACTCCAGAAGTAAATGAGATATCTTCACCAAACTTAGTACACATGTGTATGAGTTCAATTTGAGGTCACAGTAAAAAAAATGCGACGATCATACACTAGGTGGCGCTATAACATTAAAAAAACATAAAAGGGGGTGTGGCTACTTGACCGTTTGTCCGATTGACTTGAAATTTGGTATGCAGTGTCTCGGACCAAGGTACTATGTATATGTAAAAGGATATTGGAATATCTCAAAAAACATGGCCGCCATCGGCCAATGAAGTTTGAGCACCTATTAAACAAGGTTAACGAAGGCCAATCGGAACGAAACTCGATGGGCATGTTCGACTCATGGCCCAAGAGGTCTGTAAGAGTTTTGAAAGAAATTGGCCACTAGTTGGCGCTAACGAGTTTTATGGCTCTGTAATCACGTGGTGTTGCACACATCCCCACAAAATGCATATTATTTGATAGATCTCCTTATTCTGAACAACTTTGCCTCTAGAACCATTGCTGTCAATCAAATCGTTCATTAAATATTCACAAATATGTTAAAAACCTACTTTTGCGAACTAGTCCCTGGTTTTTTGCCCGATCGGAACCAGACCAGTCTAGGACAATTCTCTGGACTCTCTAGATCAATAATTATCAAAAAAAAGTTGAACTTTGCGCTTTGGTTCACTGTAACAGGGTCATTTAGAAAATGGACGTGTCAAAACACACTCAAAAGCCTATAAATCATAAATAAAAACTCAGAACTTCACAAAAATTGGTACGCATATGTGACATAACATCATGAACAAGCATGCAAAGTTTTATGGAGATCGGACAATAGGTGGCGCTATAACTGTTGAAAAGCTTTAAAACCATGTATTTCCTATGGTAAATTGCCTGTATTGGCTGTAAATGGTCTTTTCCATCTATTACGTCAGTGTTTAAATGTATGCTAAATAAAACTTAAAGGTGCTCTAAGCGATGTCGGGTGAGTCACTTCTTGTTGACGTTTAAAGTATTGTCAAACAAAACAGAGGCTAGCTAGACCCTCCCTCCTCCTCATCCGCGCACTAACCCCCCAAACCCCGCCCCAAGTCCTTCTTGTCGTGATTGGCTGGAACAGTTTGTTATGTTTCGAGGAGCGGGTTGCCGGAGTTTGTTTTTGTTGCTGTTTCTGGAGCCTGGGGTGTCTGCAGAGACCGTGTTTTTTTTACAGTGTGTTCAGGGGACAGGCAGCTAGTGGATAGTGAGGAGATGGTTGCTGTATGTGACAAAAAATGTTTTGGCCTAAAAAACGCTTGACATCGCTTAGAGCACCTTTAATGTCTTTTGATGCTTTTGTGCTTAACGGCCTTAAAGGCCTTAACTGCTTGAACACCGCTAAATGCTGCTTGTTATTAGGTGTTCAAGCACGAAGTGCTGAAAACCTATTGTATTTGTACTGATTTTTATTATTATTATTATTATTATTATTATTATTATTCCGCCCTAAAACGCATCGTGCAGCCCAAACCGTAAGGGCTAGAGACTTGATATTTGGGATTAAGGTAGCACAGAAATCGAGGAGAGGTTGAGAGAGTATGAGCCCGATTGGCCCATAGGTGGCGCTATAGCAACAAAAACGCGAAAGTGATCCTAACTCCTAGACCCTATGTCGTAGACTCAAGTGTCTTATATCATTGGAAAGCTGGACTCTTGACTTAAAAAACGTATATCTCCGATTTCATTTCCGGTATGCAAATTTTTCCGTCATTTCCGGTTTTGTCCAAAACCTACTTTTGCGAACTAGTCCCTGGTTTTTTGCCCGATCGGAACCAAACCAGTGCAGAAATGTTCTCTGGAGTCTGCATATCAATAATTATCAAAAAAAAGTTGAATTTTCGATTTCTGGTCGCTAGGGGGCGCAAAATAAACGTTGTGGGAGGAGCCTATTTTACTCAAATGGCTATAACTCGTGAACGAAATGAGATATCTTCACCAAACTTTATACACATGTGTATGAGGACAGTCTGGGGTCACAGCAAAAAAATCGCGTCGATCTAACACTAGGTGGCGCTATAACATTAAAAAAACATAAAAAGGGGTGTGGCCACCTGACCATTAGTCCGATTGACTTGAAAATTGGTATGCAGTGTCTTGGTCCAAGGCCCCATGTATGTGTAAAAGGATATTGGCGTATCTCAAAAAACATGGCTGCCATTGGCCAATGAATTTGAGCACCTATAAGACAAGGTTATCGGAAGCCAATCGGAACGAAACTCGCTGGGCATGTTCGACTCATGGCCCAAGAGGTCTGTAAGAGTTTTGAAAGAAATCGGCCACTAGTTGGCGCTAACGAGTTTTACGGCTCTGTAATCACGTGGTGTTGCACACATCCCCACAATATGCATATCGTTTGATAGATCTTCTCATGCTGAACAACTTTGCCTCTAGAACCATTGCTGTCAATCAAACCGTTCATTAAATATTCACGAATATGTTAAAAACCTACTTTTGCGAACTAGTCCCTGGTTTTTCGCCCGATCGGAACCAGACCAGTCTAGGACAATTCTCTGGACTCTCTAGATCAATAATTATCGAAAAAAAGTTGAACTTTGCCCTTTGGTTTGCTATAACAAGGTCATTAATAAAAATGGGCGTGTCAAAACACACTCAAAAGCCTATAAATCATAAATAAAAACTCAGAACTTCACAAAAATTGATGAGCACATGTGTCATAACATGGTGAAGAAGCATGCAGAGTTTCATGGAGATCGGACAATAGGTGGCGCTATAACTGTTGAAAAGCTTTAAAACCATGTATTTCCTATGGTAAATTGCCTGTATTGGCTGTAAATGGTCTTTTCCATCTATTATGTCAGTGTTTAAATGTATGCTGAATAAAACTTAATGTCTTTTGATGCTTTTGTGCTTAACGGCCTTAAAGGCCTTAACTGCTTGAACACCGCTAAATGCTGCTTGCAGCTTTAATTATTATTATTATTATTATTCTTCTGCCGTAAAACGCATCGTGCAGACCAAACCGTAAGTGCTAGAGACTTGAAACTTTGTCAGATGGTAGTACAAAAATCGAGGAGAGGCTATCAAATTATGAGCCCGATTGGCCCATAGGTGGCGCTATAGCAACCAATTGCGCGAAACTGCTCATAACTCCTAAACCGTATGTCGTAGACTCAAGTGTCTTATATCATTGGAAAGCTGAAGACCTGGAGAACAAAACGTATATCTCCGATTTCATTTCCGCCATGATAGATTTTCCGCCATTTTGAATTTTGTCAAAAAATGACTTTTGCGAACTAGTCCCTGGTTTTTTGCCCGATCGGAACCAAACCAGTGCAGAAATGTTCTCTGGAGTCTGAATATCAATAATTATCGAAAAAAAGTTGAATTTTCGATTCAGGGTTGCTAGGGGGCGCAAAATGAACGTTGTGGGAGGAGCCTATTTTACTAAAACGGCTATAACTCCAGAAATAAATGAGATAAGTTGACCAAACTTGGCACACATTGGTATAAGGACAGTTTGAGGTCACAGTAAAAAAATCGCATCGATTGAGCTCTAGATGGCGCTATAACATGAAAAAAACATATGGCCACCTAGTGGTTTGTCCGATTGACTTGAAAATTGGTATGCAGTGTCTTGGTCCAAGGCCCCATGTATGTATATGACGACATTGGCGTATCTCAAAAAACATGGCCGCCATCGGCCAATGAAGTTTGAGCACCTATGAGACGAGGTTAACGAAAGCCGATCGGAACGAAACTCGATGGGCATGTTTGACTCATGGCCCAAGTGGTCTGTAAGAGTTTTGAAAGAAATCGGCCACTAGTTGGCGCTAACGAGTTCTACGGCTCTGTAATCACGTGGTGGTGCACATATTCCCACAAAATGCATATCATTTGATAGATCTCCTCATGCTGAACAACTTTGCCTCTAGAACCATTGCTGTCAATCAAACCGTTCATTAAATATTCACGAATATGTTAAAAACCTACTTTTGCGAACTAGTCCCTGGTTTTTCGCCCGATCGGAACCAGACCAGTCTAGGACAATTCTCTGGACTCTCTAGATCAATAATTATCAAAAAAAAGTTGAACTTTGCGCTTTGGTTCACTGTAACAGGGTCATTTAGAAAATGGACGTGTCAAAACACACTCAAAAGCCTATAAATCATAAATAAAAACTCAGAACTTCACAAAAATTGGTACGCATATGTGACATAACATCATGAACAAGCATGCAAAGTTTTATGGAGATCGGACAATAGGTGGCGCTATAACTGTTGAAAAGCTTTAAAACCATGTATTTCCTATGGTAAATTGCCTGTATTGGCTGTAAATGGTCTTTTCCATCTATTACGTCAGTGTTTAAATGTATGCTAAATAAAACTTAATGTCTTTTGATGCTTTTGTGCTTAACGGCCTTAAAGGCCTTAACTGCTTGAACACCGCTAAATGCTGCTTGCAGCTTTAATTATTAGGTGTTCAAGCACGAAGTGCTGAAAACCTATTGTAATTGTACTGATTTTTATTATTAGGTGTTCAAGCACGAAGTGCTGAAAACCTATTGTAATTGTACTGATTTTTATTATTATTATTATTATTATTATTATTATTATTATTCTTCTGCCGTAAAACGCATCGTGCAGACCAAACCGTAAGTGCTAGAGACTTGAAACTTTGTCAGATGGTAGTACAAAAATCGAGGAGAGGTTATCAAATTATGAGCCCGATTGGCCCATAGGTGGCGCTATAGCAACCAATTGCGCAAAACTGCTCATAACTCCTAAACCGTATGTCGTAGACTCAAGTGTCTTATATCATTGGAAAGCTGAAGACCTGGAGAACAAAACGTATATCTCCGATTTCATTTCCGCCATGATAGATTTTCCGCCATTTTGAATTTTGTCAAAAAACGACTTTTGCGAACTAGTCCCTGGTTTTTTGCCTGATCGGAACCAAACCAGTGCAGAAATGTTCTCTGGAGTCTGAATATCAATAATTATCGAAAAAAAGTTGAATTTTCGATTCAGGGTTGCTAGGGGGCTTATAATGAATGTTGTGGGAGGAGCCTATTTTACTAAAACGGCTATAACTCCAGAAGTAAATGAGATAAGTTGACCAAACTTAGCACACATGTGTATAAGGACAGTCTGAGGTCACAGTAAAAAAATCGCATCGATTGAGCTCTAGGTGGCGCTATAACATGAAAAAAACATATGGCCACCTAGTGGTTTGTCCGATTGACTTGAAAGTTGGTATGCAGTGTCTTGGTCCAAGGCCCCATGTATGTATATGAGGACATTGGCGTATCTCAAAAAACATGGCCGCCATCGGCCAATGAAGTTTGAGCACCTATGAGACGAGGTTAACGAAAGCCGATCGGAACGAAACTCGATGGGCATGTTCGACTCATGGCCCAAGTGGTCTGTAAGAGTTTTGGAAAAAATCGGCCACTAGTTGGCGCTAACGAGTTCTACGGCTCTGTAATCACGTGGTGGTGCACATATTCCCACAAAATGCATATCATTTGATAGATCTCCTCATGCTGAACAACTTTGCCTCTAGAACCATTGCTGTCAATCAAACCGTTCATTAAATATTCACGAATATGTTAAAAACCTACTTTTGCGAACTAGTCCCTGGTTTTTTGCCCGATCGGAACCAGACCAGTCTAGGACAATTCTCTGGACTCTCTAGATCAATAATTATCAAAAAAAAGTTGAACTTTGCCCTTTGGTTTGCTATAACAGGGTCATTACAAAAAGGGGCGTGTCAAAACATACTCAAAAGCCTATAAATCATAAATGAAAACTCAGAACTTCACAAAAATTGGTGAGCATATGTGACATAACATCATGAACAAGCATGCAAAGTTTTATGGAGATCGGACAATAGGTGGCGCTATAACTGTTGAAAAGCTTTAAAACCATGTATTTCCTATGGTAAATTGCCTGTATTGGCTGTAAATGGTATGTTCCATCTATGATCTTATAATCTTTATATTATAATGTTCAAAATCAGTGCAGTACAATTCTCTGGACTCTCTAGATCAATAATCATCAGAAAAGGTATAATTTCTTCATTTGAATGGCTATAATAGGGTGTAAGTTGGATGGCTATAACAGCTATAATAGCTTGGATGGCTATAACAGGCAATAAGTGTTATTTCATCATACTACTACCTAATAGTGTTATATATAATTCATATTTAGACTTTATAAAATCATTAGTTTAACATTTACAATCACATTTTGTCCAAATTCATCTATTGCTCTGTACTCTCTAGATCAATAATTATCAGAAAAGGTTTAACTTCTTCATTTGGATGGTCCCCGTAAGCCTATATCTCTTCAATGAATGCTCAGATCTTCTTAAAAACATGTCAGAACATGTGACTCTAAAGAAGATAAGAAATAATGCATCTATGACAGTTAAAAAGGAGAAAATTATAAAAAAAACAAATGGCATATTAACCCAATAAGTGGTATACTACTGCCCCCTGCTGTTTAAAATAGTCATTTTGTCATGATTCTAACTAATATTATTCTATAATTCTAATTTAGACTTGATAAAATCACTATTTTAATATTTACACTCACATTTTGTCAATTCATCTATTGCAGAATTACTATTGACAGTGGTATCACAGCAAAAGATGTACAATTCATCTATTGCTCTGTACTCTCTAGATCAATAATTATCAGAAAAGGTATAACTTCTTCATTTGGATGGTCCCCGAAAGCCTATATCTCTTCAATGAATGCTCAGATCTTCTTAAAAACACGTCAGAACATGTGACTCTAAAGAAGATAAGAAATAATGCATCTATGACAGTTAAAAAGGAGAAAATGATCAAAAACAAATGGCATATTAACCCAATAAGTGGTATACTACTGCCCCCTGCTGTTTAAAATAGTCATTTTGTCATGATTCTAACTAATATTATTCTATAATTCTAATTTAGTGACTTTATAAAATCACTATTTTAACATTTACACTCACATTTTGTCAATTCATCTATTGCAGAATTACTATTGACAGTTGTATCACAGTTACAAATGGGAATCCTAAAGTGAAAGTAAAAACGCTGTCCGCCATTTAGGCCACGCCCCCCCAGTACAAATTCACTCATAACTCGAAAACAGAAAGTCGCTGCGCGCTCAAATTTTGATGGTAAGGTCCTCTCGGGAATCTTGATCGAAATCTATCGTCGCGGGGCTCGGGAGCGCCCCCCCCCTCCCCCCGCGGATCGCTAATCCGTGAGACCTCCGACTTGGAACGGCTGTAACTCCCGATCTAGACCACCTAGATTCTTGAGGGAGAGCTTGTTGGAAAGGGCCCGTCCTCGTCTAGCTTCGATTCGAGTATGGTGCGATTTGGCCTGGGCATTCCCGAGATATAAGCCCACAAAGATATGCATTTCAACGGACATTACTCTCGGACCCAATCACTCAGCAACACTGGGATGGTCTTGTTCAAGAGGGCTCCTCTAACACTATCTAATTTCTGAGTTTCAGATTTTTTCACTTTCTTGTTCCCGAGATATAAGTAAAAAAAAAAACGAATTTCTTGTCATTCATTTCAACCGTTTATGTAGGCTGTAAAACCGATGTTGTCCACTAGAGGGAGCAACAGCATTAGAATTCTTTAATCTTTTTAACCAGATTTCAGCAATGGCTAACAAACAAATGCTTAAAGATATTTATTATGTTGGAAACAATATTTATAATAAATAATATAATATTAAATAATGATTTATTAGAAAGTTGAATATTTTTACCTCACAAATAAACATCTGAAATGCTTAACACTAGAAGTGCCAGAATTCCATAACTACTAGAACTGCCACAAGCGGTCATTTTGACCATTAGATTGCAATCTCTATATCTTTAATGATAAATACCCAATTGAGAGATTAATGCATTTATTGTATTAGGATATCTTTTAAAAACAAAACACCAAACTGTACATTTTAAAAAGTTTAATTATACATTTATAAATAATAATATCAGTAGCCCGTAATTATCGCATATTCACAACAGATAGGCCTAGCTAGATTTCCATATTCAACATAACTCAGAACAAGATAATAACAACTAAAAGTATCTTATTTAGATATTCTTTTGACAGTGAGAGAGACAATGTCACGGTTTATGAATTCGCTGTCTCCTTTCTCGTCTTGTTGTGTGTGTGTGTGTGTGTGTGTGCGTGTGTCATTGCAGCTGATCAGCATGCCCGCTCTGATCAACGCGCCAGCTGCAACTGATCAGCATTCGACCCTTTTTAGTGTTACTGTTGTCGCCTAGTCTTTGTCAGATCGTTGTAGATTTTTCCTGCGTGTTTGTTCCCTGCCTGTATCCCTTTTCCGTGTGTTATCCCGTGTTCAGCACTCCATGGTTCTACACGCAGCGTCCCTGTGCTGCCAAGGGCTTCATACCGGACATTTACACACCTTAACTCTCCCAGCATCTGACCAGCTCTCAATAAACATATCTGTCATTTTGCAATTGAATCTTCTGATTATTTCCTAATACACAAAGGTCAACCGCGAGAAATGTAACAAAAGAATACCGCGAAATTCAGTGCGGTCAATATGACCGTCTATGGCCGAAATAGGTAAATATGTTCAGTTGTTTTTTTGCCTTATGTGTAATTTATATTAAAAACATTTTAAATGAAAATACAGACACTTTTAGGAAAAGTCAGGTACGAGCAGGATTTTATTTATTTTTTCAACAAAGTTATTGCAGATATAAAATTCAAAACGGTCAAAATGACCGCCGTGGCCGTTCTAGTGTTAAGGACCACAAAAAGAGATTTTCACAATATCATAACCCAAAATTGTGTGTGTGTGTGTGTGTGTGTGTGTAAGCATGCATAATGGAATTCACATTGAAAGACTGGTTGGCTTTAGTGTACAATACTGATTAAACCAAGTAGTTCAAAATAAAAGTGGTACTATAGCAATAAGTGGTCTTCTACTACCCTCTGCTGGACATTATACTTATTAATAGTCTTTTCACATGTGCTTTTGCATTCATATATTTAGACACTAAAAAATAACCTTATGTGACAATTACTATAATAACACAATCATATTTTGTCTTTCAATTCACTTTACTGTTCTGAAGCTTCACATAATTGCTAACAACGTGGTAAATCATGCTACAATCCTGCTTAATCATTCTAGAATGTGGTATATTATGATAAATTATTGTGTAACATTCGGTCACAACAAGGTAACATCAAGGTAAACTAAGACAAATCATTTACATTTACATTTAGTCATTTAGCAGACGCTTTTATCCAAAGCGACTTACAACTGAGGACTAAACCAAGCGAGTCATCGTGAATATACAAAAACAACGCAAGAAGTGCTCAAAATACAAAGTTCAGACATTGCTCGGAGTAGCATAAGCCAGATAAGCAAGGATTTAAGGAAAAGGAAAGAATTTTTTTTATTTTTTTTTATGTTTAAGTGCTCACGGAAGAGATGAGTTTTCAGTTGTCTTTTGAATGCTGTCAGGGATTCTGCATTCCGGATGAGGGTGGGCAGATCATTCCTGAAATATGAATCCTGAAGGACAATTGCAGTAAACATTTCTTTTTTCCATCACATAGTTCAAATATCTGTATCTACAACAGAATGTGTGTGTGTAGTCCTAGGTTTCTAAATAAATGCTGAATAATCTGATTAATACTTTAAAAACACATTATGTGAAATGCTTATAGACCATTAAAGTATATTTTCATAATGACACATCCCAATAGCATTGAAAACCACAACAACAACAACATTTGTCTTTATTTGTGTGTGTGTGTGTGTGTGTGAGAGAAAGAGAGAGCATAATGTCTAAATATGAGTGCAAAAGCACCGGTGAAAAGACTTTTTTAAATAAGTATAATGTCCAGCAGAGGGCAGCAGAAGACCACTTATTGGCTCACTTTCATTTTGACAGACTTGATTTTCACCAGTATTCTGTTTTTTCCTTATTAACTATTATAAAACAATCATATTTTGTCAGAGTTTATCACTTCATTTGTTCTGATGCTTCACACAATTGCTAGCAACGTGGTAAATCATGGTAAATCACGATAGAAACATGGTAAATCATTGTAAACAATACTATTACATGGTGTATCATGGCAAATCATGCTACAATCCTGCGGTAAATCATTCTAGAATGTGGTATATCATGGTAAATCATCCTATAACATGGTAAATCATGCAAGAATCATATTAAATCATACTAGAATATGTTCAATTGTGGTAAATCATGCTAGAACAGGGTAAATCATGGTGACTCATACTAGAACTGGGTATATCATGGTAAACTATGGTAAATCATGCTAGATTCATGGTAAACTATACTGGAAAATTGTAAATAATGAAAAATCACACTGAAATGTGGTATATCATGGTAAATCATGCTAAAACATGGTCTATTCTATCTATGATCTCAGTGGTTAAATGCTTGCTACATACAACTTAATGTCTTTTGATGCTTTTGTGCTTAACGGCCTTAAAGGCCTTAACTGCTTGAACACCGCTAAATGCTGCTTGCAGCTTTAATTATTATTATTATTATTAGGGGTTCAAGCACGAAGTGCTGAAACCCTATTGTAATTGTAAGGATTTTTATTATTATTATTATTATTCTCCCCTAAAACGCATCGTGCAGCCCAAACCGTAAGTGCTGGAGCTCTGAAACTTTGTCAGATGGTAGTACAAAAATCGAGGAGAGGTTATCAAAGTATGAGCCCGATTGGCCAATAGGTGGCGCTATAGCGCAAAAAACAAAAAAATGGCACTGTTTTCCTTAAATCTCAATAACCCTTTGTCCCAGCATCAAGTGTCTTATATCATTGGAATCCTTGGCTCAAGCCGAACAAAAAAGGCCTCAAGGATTTCATTTCCGGTATGCAAATTTTTCCGCCATTTTGAAATTTGTTAAAAATCTACTTTTGCGAACTAGTCCCTGGTTTTTTGCACAATCGGAACCAAACCAGTGCAGAAATGTTCTCTGGAGTCTGAATATCAATAATTATCGAAAAAAAGTTGAAATTTCGATTCACTGTCACTAAGGGGCGTCAAAAAGTTTGCAGGAGGCGGAGCCTATTTTACTAAAATGGCTATAACTCGTGAACGAAATGAGATATTTTTACCAAACTCGGTACACATATGTATGAGCTCAATTTGAGGTCACGATAAAAAAATAGCGACAATCGAACTCAAGGTGGCGCTATAACATTAAAAAAACATAAAAGGGGGTGTGGCCACCTGACCGTTAGTCCAATTGACTTGAAATTTGGTATGCAGTGTCTTGGAACAAGGCCCCATGTATGTGTAAAAGGATATTGGCGTATCTCAAAAAACATGGCCGCCATTGGCCAATGAAGTTTGAGCACCTATGAGATGAGGTTAACGAAGGCTGATCGGAACGAAACTCGATGGGCATGTTCGACTCATGGCCCAAGAGGTCTGTAAAAGTTTTGAAAGAAATCGGCCACTAGTTGGCGCTAACGAGTTCTACGGCTCTGTAATCACGTGGTGTTGCACACATCCCCAAAATATGCATATCAATTGATAGATCTCCTCATGCTAAACAACTTTGCCTCTAGAACCATTGCTGTCAATCAAACCGTTCATTAAATATTCACGAAAATGTTAAAAACCTACTTTTGCAAACTAGTCCTAGGTTTTTCGCCCGATCGGAACCAGACTAATCTAGGACAATTCTCTGGACTCTCTAGATTAATAATTATCAAAAAAAAGTTGAACTTTGCCCTTTGGTTCACTATAACAGGGTCATTTAGAAAATGGGCGTGGCAAAATACACTTAAAAGCCTATAAATCATAAATAAAAACTCAGAACTTTACAAAAATTGGTGAGCATGTGTGACATAACATCATTAACAAGCATGCAAAGTTTCATGGAGATCGGACAATAGCTGGCGCTATAACTGTTAAAAATCTTAAAAACCATGTATTCCCTATGGTAAATTGCCAGTATTGACTGTAAATGGTTTGTTCCATCTAAGATCATATAAATTTCATATAATAACGTTCAAAACTAGTGCAGTACAATTCTCTGGACTCTCTAGAGCAATAATTATCAGAAAAGGTTGAACTTCTGCATTTTGATGGCTATAGTTGGGTCACTTCAATGTGTAGCCTTGATTGAGCGTCCCCGAAAGCCTATATCTCTTCAATGAATGCTCAGATGTTATTAAAAACAAGTCTGAACATGTGGGCCATGAATCTAAATAATCTTGAAAATTTTCGGACAGATTGGACAAAATATGCCTGTAAAACAGTTAAAAAGGTGAACATTATATGAACATAATGGCCTATTAAGCCAATAAGTGGTATTTTACTGCCCCCTGCTGTTTAAAAAAAGTCATTTTGTCACACTACTCAACTATAATTAATATTTAGACTTTATAAATTCACTATTTTAATAATTACAAAAACATTTAGTCAAAAATCATCTATTGAAGTGACAATTGAGTCACATTGGATCCTGAAGTTCCAAATGTCTCTATCTACAACAGAATGAGTGTGTGTAGATTAAATGATATGAAAAACATGGCATATTGTATAAGTAGGCTGTAATAGCACTGTTGTCCACTAGATGGAGCAGCAGCATTACACATTTCTAATCTTTTTATCAGCTTTCAGCATTGGCTAGAAACATGGTAAATCATAGTAAAAAAGGTAAATCATGCTAGAATCCTGGTAAATTATTCTAGAATGTGCTATATCATGGTAAATCATCCTATAACATGGTATATCGAGGTAAACTATGGAAAATCATACTGGAACATGGTAAATCATACTGGAACATGGTAAATCATGAAAAATCACACTGAAATGTAGTATATCATGGTAAATCATGCTTGCTACATAAAACTTAATGTCTTTTGATGCTTTTGTGCTTAACGGCCTTAAAAGGCCTTAACTGCTTGAACCCCGATAAATGCTGCTTGCAGCTTTAATTATTATTATTATTCTTCTGCCGTAAAACGCATCGTGCAGACCAAACCGTAAGTGCTAGAGACTTGAAACTTTGTCAGATGGTAGTACAAAAATCGAGGAGAGGCTATCAAATTATGAGCCCGATTGGCCCATAGGTGGCGCTATAGCAACCAATTGTGCGAAACTGCTCATAACTCCTAAACCGTATGTCGTAGACTCAAGTGTCTTATATCATTGGAAAGCTGAAGACCTGGAGAACAAAACGTATATCTCCGATTTCATTTCCGCCATGATAGATTTTCCGCCATTTTGAATTTTGTCAAAAAACGACTTTTGCAAACTAGTCCCTGGTTTTTTGCCCGATCGGAACCAAACCAGTGCAGAAATGTTCTCTGGAGTCTGAATATCAATAATTATCGAAAAAAAGTTGAATTTTCGATTCAGGGTTGCTAGGGGGCGCAAAATGAACGTTGTGGGAGGAGCCTATTTGACTAAAACGGCTATAACTCCAGAAGTAAATGAGATAAGTTGACCAAACTTGGCACACATGTGTATAAGGACAGTCTGAGGTCACAGTAAAAAAATCGCATCGATTGAGCTCTAGGTGGCGCTATAACATGAAAAAAACATATGGCCACCTAGTGGTTTGTCCGATTGACTTGAAAATTGGTATGCAGTGTCTTGGTCCAAGGCCCCATGTATGTATATGAGGACATTGGCGTATCTCAAAAAACATGGCCGCCATCGGCCAATGAAGTTTGAGCACCTATGAGACGAGGTTAACGAAAGCCGATCGGAACGAAACTCGATGGGCATGTTCGACTCATGGCCCAAGTGGTCTGTAAGAGTTTTGAAAAAAATCGGCCACTAGTTGGCGCTAACGAGTTCTACGGCTCTGTAATCAGGTGGTGGTGCACATATTCCCCCAAAATGCATATCATTTGATAGATCTCCTCATGCTGAACAACTTTGCCTCTAGAACCATTGCTGTCAATCAAACCGTTCATTAAATATTCACGAATATGTTAAAAACCTACTTTTGCGAACTAGTCCCTGGTTTTTCGCCCGATCGGAACCAGACCAGTCTAGGACAATTCTCTGGACTCTCTAGATCAATAATTATCAAAAAAAAGTTGAACTTTGCGCTTTGGTTCACTGTAACAGGGTCATTTAGAAAATGGACGTGTCAAAACACACTCAAAAGCCTATAAATCATAAATAAAAACTCAGAACTTCACAAAAATTGGTGAGCATATGTGACATAACATCATGAACAAGCATGCAAAGTTTTATGGAGATCGGACAATAGGTGGCGCTATAACGGTTGAAAAGCTTTAAAACCATGTATTTCCTATGGTAAATTGCCTGTATTGGCTGTAAATGGTCTTTTCCATCTATTATGTCAGTGTTAAAATGTATGCTGAATAAAACTTAATGTCTTTTGATGCTTTTGTGCTTAATGGCCTTAAAGGCCTTAACTGCTTGAACACCGCTAAATGCTGCTTGCAGCTTTAATTATTATTATTATTATTATTTTCCCCTAAAACGCATCGTGCAGCCCAAACCGTAAGGGCTGGAGCTCTGAAACTTTGTCAAATGGTAGTACAAAAATCGAGGAGAGGTTATCAAAGTATGACCCCAATTGGCCCATAGGTGGCGCTATAGCAATCAATTGCGCGTAACTGCTCATAACTCCTAAACCGTAAGGCGTAGCCTCAAGTGTCTTATATCATTGGAAAGCTGGACTCTTGACTTAAAAAACGTATATCTCCGATTTCATTTCCGGTATGCAAATTTTTCCGCCATTTTGAAATTTGTCAAAAACCTACTTTTGTGAACTAGTCACTGGTTTTTTGCACAATCGGAACCAAACCAGTGCAGAAATGTTCTCTGGAGTCTGAATATCAATAATTATCGAAAAAAAGTTGAAATTTCGATAACCTGTCGCTAGGGGGCGCAAAATAAACGTTGTGGGAGGAGCCTATTTTACTAAAACGGCTATAACTCCAGAAGTAAATGAGATATCTTCACCAAACTTGGCACACATGTGTATAAGGACAGTCTGGGGTAACAGTAAAAAAACCGCGTCGATTTAACACTAGGTGGCGCTATAACATTAAAAAAACATGAAAAGGGGTGTGGCCACGTGACCGTTAGTCCGATTGACTTGAAAATTGGTATGCAGTGTCTTGGTCCAAGGCCCCATGTATGTGTAAAAGGATATTGGTGTATCTCAAAAAACATGGCCGCCATTGGCCAATGAAGTTTGAGCACCTATGAGACGAGGTTAACGGAGGCCGATCGGAACGAAACTCGATGGGCATGTTCGACTCATGGCCGAAGAGGCCTGTAAGAGTTTTGAAAGAAATCGGCCACTAGTTGGCGCTACCGAGTTTTACGGCTCTGTAATCACGTGGTGTTGCACATATCCCCACAAAATGCATATCATTTGATAGATCTCCTCATGCTGAACAACTTTGCCTCTATAACCATTGCTGTCAATCAAACCGTTCATTAAATATTCACGAATATGTTAAAAACCTACTTTTGCGAACTAGTCCCTGGTTTTTCGCCCGATTGGAACCAGACCAGTCTAGGACAATTCTCTGGACTCTCTAGATCAATAATTATCGAAAAAAAGTTGAACTTTGCCCTTTGGTTTGCTATAACAGGGTAATTTATAAAAAGGGGCGCATCAAAACACACTCAAAAGCCTATAAATCATAAATAAAAACTCAGAACTTCACAAAAATTGGTGAGCATATGTAACATAACCTCATGAACAAGCATGCAAAGTTTTATGGAGATCGGACAATAGGTGGCGCTATAACTGTTGAAAAGCTTTAAAACCATGTATTTCCTATGGTAAATTGCTTGTATTGGCTGTAAATGGTCTTTTCCATCTATTATGTCTGTGGTTAAATGTATGCTAAATAAAACTTAATGTCTTTTGATGCTTTTGTGATTAAAGGCCTGAAAAATCACACTAAAATACTGTATATCATGGTAAATCATGCTAAAGATAGTCTATTCCATCTATAATGGAAATGTTTAAATGCTTGCTACATAAAACGTAATGTCTTTTGATGCTTATAGGCTTAACTGCCTTAACTGCCTTAACTGCTTGAACACCGCTAAATGCTGCTAGCAGCTTTAATTAGGTGTTCAAGCACGAAGTGCTGAAAACCTATTGTAATTGCTATTTGAAAAAAAAAAAAAACCTAAAACGCATCGTGCAGCCCAAACCGTAAGGCCTAGAGACTTGAAACCTGGCCAGGTGCTAGGGCCTCAGTTTGGGGAGAACCTATCAGAGCATGACCCCGATTGGCCCATAGGTGGCGCTACAGCAACCAAAAGTACTAAATTGCTCATATCTCCTAGACCGTTTGACTTAGAATCAAGCTTTTTGCACCACTGTGTTCCTTGGCTCGAGATGGACAAGATGTATATCTCGGATTCTCGATTTGAGCAAAAAAAAATTGTTATGGCCAATTCTGTCCAAAACCTACTTTTGCGAACTAGTCCGTGGTTTTTTGCCTGATCGGAACCAGACCAGTCTAGGACAATTCTATGGACTCTCTAGATCAATAATTATCAAAAAAAAGTTGAACTTTGCCCTTTGGTTCACTGTAACAGGGTCATTTAGTAAAGGGGGCGTGTCAAAATACACTCAAAAGCCTATAAATCATAAATAAAAACTCAGAACTTCACAAAAATTGATGAGCACATGTGTCATAACATGGTGAAGAAGCATGCAGAGTTTCATGGAGATCGGACCATAGGTTGCGCTATAACTGTCAAAAAGGTCCCCTATTATTAGGTGTTCAAGCACGAAGTGCTGAAAACCTATTGTAATTGCTATTTGAAAAAAAAAAAAAACCTAAAACGCATCGTGCAGCCCAAACCGTAAGGCCTAGAGACTTGAAACCTGGCCAGGTGCTAGGGCCTCAGTTTGGGGAGAACCTATCAGAGCATGACCCCGATTGGCCCATAGGTGGCGCTACAGCAACCAAAAGTACTAAATTGCTCATATCTCCTAGACCGTTTGACTTAGAATCAAGCTTTTTGCACCACTGTGTTCCTTGGCTCGAGATGGACAAGATGTATATCTCGGATTCTCGATTTGAGCAAAAAAAAATTGTTATGGCCAATTCTGTCCAAAACCTACTTTTGCGAACTAGTCCGTGGTTTTTTGCCTGATCGGAACCAGACCAGTCTAGGACAATTCTATGGACTCTCTAGATCAATAATTATCAAAAAAAAGTTGAACTTTGCCCTTTGGTTCACTGTAACAGGGTCATTTAGTAAAGGGGGCGTGTCAAAATACACTCAAAAGCCTATAAATCATAAATAAAAACTCAGAACTTCACAAAAATTGATGAGCACATGTGTCATAACATGGTGAAGAAGCATGCAGAGTTTCATGGAGATCGGACCATAGGTTGCGCTATAACTGTCAAAAAGGTCCCCTATTATTAGGTGTTCAAGCACGAAGTGCTGAAAACCTATTGTAATTGCTATTTGAAAAAAAAAAAAAACCTAAAACGCATCGTGCAGCCCAAACCGTAAGGCCTAGAGACTTGAAACCTGGCCAGGTGCTAGGGCCTCAGTTTGGGGAGAACCTATCAGAGCATGACCCCGATTGGCCCATAGGTGGCGCTACAGCAACCAAAAGTACTAAATTGCTCATATCTCCTAGACCGTTTGACTTAGAATCAAGCTTTTTGCACCACTGTGTTCCTTGGCTCGAGATGGACAAGATGTATATCTCGGATTCTCGATTTGAGCAAAAAAAAAATTGTTATGGCCAATTCTGTCCAAAACCTACTTTTGCGAACTAGTCCGTGGTTTTTTGCCTGATCGGAACCAGACCAGTCTAGGACAATTCTCTGGACTCTCTAGATCAATAATTATCAAAAAAAAGTTGAACTTTGCCCTTTGGTTCACTGTAACAGGGTCATTTAGTAAAGGGGGCGTGTCAAAATACACTCAAAAGCCTATAAATCATAAATAAAAACTCAGAACTTCACAAAAATTGATGAGCACATGTGTCATAACATGGTGAAGAAGCATGCAGAGTTTCATGGAGATCGGACCATAGGTTGCGCTATAAATGTCAAAAAGGTCCCCTATTATTAGGTGTTCAAGCACGAAGTGCTGAAAACCTATTGTAATTGCTATTTGAAAAAAAAAAAAAAACCTAAAACGCATCGTGCAGCCCAAACCGTAAGGCCTAGAGACTTGAAACCTGGCCAGGTGCTAGGGCCTCAGTTTGGGGAGAACCTATCAGAGCATGACCCCGATTGGCCCATAGGTGGCGCTACAGCAACCAAAAGTACTAAATTGCTCATATCTCCTAGACCGTTTGACTTAGAATCAAGCTTTTTGCACCACTGTGTTCCTTGGCTCGAGATGGACAAGATGTATATCTCGATTCTCGATTTGAGCAAAAAAAAAATTGTTATGGCCAATTCTGTCCAAAACCTACTTTTGCAAACTAGTCCGTGGTTTTTTGCCTGATCGGAACCAGACCAGTCTAGGACAATTCTATGGACTCTCTAGATCAATAATTATCAAAAAAAAGTTGAACTTTGCCCTTTGGTTCACTGTAACAGGGTCATTTAGTAAAGGGGGCGTGTCAAAATACACTCAAAAGCCTATAAATCATAAATAAAAACTCAGAACTTCACAAAAATTGATGAGCACATGTGTCATAACATGGTGAAGAAGCATGCAGAGTTTCACGGAGATCGGACCATAGGTTGCGCTATAACTGTCAAAAAGGTCCCCTATTATTAGGTGTTCAAGCACGAAGTGCTGAAAACCTATTGTAATTGCTATTTGAAAAAAAAAAAAAAACTAAAACGCATCGTGCAGCCCAAACCGTAAGGCCTAGAGACTTGAAACCTGGCCAGGTGCTAGGGCCTCAGTTTGGGGAGAACCTATCAGAGCATGACCCCGATTGGCCCATAGGTGGCGCTACAGCAACCAAAAGTACTAAATTGCTCATATCTCCTAGACCGTTTGACTTAGAATCAAGCGTTTTGCACCACTGTGTTCCTTGGCTCAAGATGGACAAGATGTATATCTCGGATTCTCGATTTGAGCAAAAAAAAATTGTTATGGCCAATTCTGTCCAAAACCTACTTTTGCGAACTAGTCCGTGGTTTTTTGCCTGATCGGAACCAGACCAGTCTAGGACAATTCTATGGACTCTCTAGATCAATAATTATCAAAAAAAAGTTGAACTTTGCCCTTTGGTTCACTGTAACAGGGTCATTTAGTAAAGGGGGCGTGTCAAAATACACTCAAAAGCCTATAAATCATAAATAAAAACTCAGAACTTCACAAAAATTGATGAGCACATGTGTCATAACATGGTGAAGAAGCATGCAGAGTTTCATGGAGATCGGACCATAGGTGGCGCTATAACTGTCAAAAAGGTCCCCTATTATTAGGTGTTCAAGCACGAAGTGCTGAAAACCTATTGTAATTGCTATTTGAAAAAAAAAAAAAACCTAAAACGCATCGTGCAGCCCAAACCGTAAGGCCTAGAGACTTGAAACCTGGCCAGGTGCTAGGGCCTCAGTTTGGGGAGAACCTATCAGAGCATGACCCCGATTGGCCCATAGGTGGCGCTACAGCAACCAAAAGTACTAAATTGCTCATATCTCCTAGACCGTTTGACTTAGAATCAAGCTTTTTGCACCACTGTGTTCCTTGGCTCGAGATGGACAAGATGTATATCTCGGATTCTCGATTTGAGCAAAAAAAAATTGTTATGGCCAATTCTGTCCAAAACCTACTTTTGCGAACTAGTCCGTGGTTTTTTGCCTGATCGGAACCAGACCAGTCTAGGACAATTCTATGGACTCTCTAGATCAATAATTATAAAAAAAAAGTTGAACTTTGCCCTTTGGTTCACTGTAACAGGGTCATTTAGTAAAGGGGGCGTGTCAAAATACACTCAAAAGCCTATAAATCATAAATAAAAACTCAGAACTTCACAAAAATTGATGAGCACATGTGTCATAACATGGTGAAGAAGCATGCAGAGTTTCATGGAGATCGGACCATAGGTGGCGCTATAACTGTCAAAAAGGTCCCCTATTATTAGGTGTTCAAGCACGAAGTGCTGAAAACCTATTGTAATTGCTATTTGAAAAAAAAAAAAAACCTAAAACGCATCGTGCAGCCCAAACCGTAAGGCCTAGAGACTTGAAACCTGGCCAGGTGCTAGGGCCTCAGTTTGGGGAGAACCTATCAGAGCATGACCCCGATTGGCCCATAGGTGGCGCTACAGCAACCAAAAGTACTAAATTGCTCATATCTCCTAGACCGTTTGACTTAGAATCAAGCTTTTTGCACCACTGTGTTCCTTGGCTCAAGATGGACAAGATGTATACCTCGGATTCTCGATTTGAGCAAAAAAAAAATTTGTTATGGCCATATCATTTGATAGATCTCCTCATGCTGAACAACTTTGCCTCTGTAAATTGCCTGTATTGGCTGTAAATGGTCTTTTCCATCTATTACGTCAGTGTTTAAATGTATGCTAAATAAAACTTAATGTCTTTTGATGCTGTTGTGCTTAACGGCCTTAAAGGCCTTAACTGCTTGAACACCGCTAAATGCTGCTTGCAGCTTTAATTAGGTGTTCAAGCACGAAGTGCTGAAAACCTATTGTAATTGTACTGATTTTTATTATTATTATTATTATTATTAGGTGTTCAAGCACGAAGTGCTGAAAACCTATTGTATTTGTACTGATTTTTAGGTGTTCAAGCACGAAGTGCTGAAAACCTATTGTAATTGTACTGATTTTTATTATTATTATTATTAGGTGTTCAAGCACGAAGTGCTGAAAACCTATTGTAATTGTAAGGATTTTTATTAGGTGTTCAAGCACGAAGTGCTGAAAACCTATTGTAATTGTACTGATTTTTATTATTATTATTATTATTATTATTATTCTTCTGCCGTAAAACGCATCGTGCAGACCAAACCGTAAGTGCTAGAGACTTGAAACTTTGTCAGATGGTAGTACAAAAATCGAGGGGAGGTTATCAAATTATGAGCCCGATTGGCCCATAGGTGGCGCTATAGCAACCAATTGCGCGAAACTGCTCATAACTCCTAAACCGTATGTTGTAGACTCAAGTGTCTTATATCATTGGAAAGCTGAAGACCTGGAGAACAAAACGTATATCTCCGATTTCATTTCCGCCATGATAGATTTTCCGCCATTTTGAATTTTGTCAAAAAACGACTTTTGCAAACTAGTCCCTGGTTTTTTGCCCGATCGGAACCAAACCAGTGCAGAAATGTTCTCTGGAGTCTGAATATCAATAATTAACGAAAAAAAGTTGAATTTTCGATTCAGGGTTGCTAGGGGGCGCAAAATAAACGTTGTGGGAGGAGCCTATTTTACTAAAACGGCTATAACTCCAGAAGTAAATGAGATAAGTTGACCAAACTTGGCACACATGTGTATAAGGACAGTCTGAGGTCACAGTAAAAAAATCGCATCGATTGAGCTCTAGGTGGCGCTATAACATGAAAAAAACATATGGCCACCTAGTGGTTTGTCCGATTGACTTGAAAATTGGTATGCAGTGTCTTGGTCCAAGGCCCCATATATGTGTATGAGGACATTGGCGTATCTCAAAAAACATGGCCGCCATCGGCCAATGAAGTTTGAGCACCTATGAGACGAGGTTAACGAAAGCCGATCGGAACGAAACTCGATGGGCATGTTCGACTCATGGCCCAAGTGGTCTGTAAGAGTTTTGAAAAAAATCGGCCACTAGTTGGCGCTAACGAGTTCTACGGCTCTGTAATCACGTGGTGGTGCACATATTCCCACAAAATGCATATCATTTGATAGATCTCCTCATGCTGAACAACTTTGCCTCTAGAACCATTGCTGTCAATCAAACCGTTCATTAAATATTCACGAATATGTTAAAAACCTACTTTTGCAAACTAGTCCCTGGTTTTTCGCCCGATCGGAACCAGACCAGTCTAGGACAATTCTCTGGACTCTCTAGATCAATAATTATCAAAAAAAAAGTTGAACTTTGCGCTTTGGTTCACTGTAACAGGGTCATTTAGAAAATGGACGTGTCAAAACACACTCAAAAGCCTATAAATCATAAATAAAAACTCAGAACTTCACAAAAATTGGTACGCATATGTGACATAACATCATGAACAAGCATGCAAAGTTTTATGGAGATCGGACAATAGGTAGCGCTATAACTGTTGAAAAGCTTTAAAACCATGTATTTCCTATGGTAAATTGCCTGTATTGGCTGTAAATTGTCTTTTCCATCTATTACGTCAGTGTTTAAATGTATGCTAAATAAAACTTAATGTCTTTTGATGCTGTTGTGCTTAACGGCCTTAAAGGCCTTAACTGCTTGAACACCGCTAAATGCTGCTTGCAGCTTTAATTATTATTATTATTATTATTTTCCCCTAAAACGCATCGTGCAGCCCAAACCGTAAGGGCTGGAGCTCTGAAACTTTGTCAAATGGTAGTACAAAAATCGAGGAGAGGTTATCAAAGTATGACCCCAATTGGCCTATAGGTGGCGCTATAGCAATCAATTGCGCGTAACTGCTCATAACTCCTAAACCGTAAGGCGTAGCCTCAAGTGTCTTATATCATTGGAAAGCTGGACTCTTGACTTAAAAAACGTATATCTCCGATTTCATTTCCGGTATGCAAATTTTTTCGCCATTTTGAAATTTGTCAAAAACCTACTTTTGCGAACTAGTCCCTGGTTTTTTGCACAATCGGAACCAAACCAGTGCAGAAATGTTCTCTGGAGTCTGAATATCAATAATTATCGAAAAAAAGTTGAAATTTCGATAACCTGTCGCTAGGGGGCGCAAAATGAACGTTGTGGGAGGAGCCTATTTTACTAAAACGGCTATAACTCCAGAAGTAAATGACATATCTTCACCACACTTGGCACACATGTGTATAAGGACAGTCTGGGGTCACAGTAAAAAAACCGCGTCGATTTAACACTAGGTGGCGCTATAACATTAAAAAAAAATAAAAAGGGGTGTGGCCACGTGACCGTTAGTCCGATTGACTTGAAAATTGGTATGCAGTGTCTTGGTCCAAGGCCCCATGTATGTGTAAAAGGATATTGGCGTATCTCAAAAAACATGGCCGCCATCGGCCAATGAAGTTTGAGCACCTATGAGACGAGGTTAACGGAGACCGATCGGAACGAAACTCGATGGGCATGTTCGACTCATGGCCGAAGAGGCCTGTAAGAGTTTTGAAAGAAATCGGCCACTAGTTGGCGCTACCGAGTTTTACGGCTCTGTAATCACGTGGTGTTGCACATATCCCCACAAAATGCATATCATTTGATAGATCTCCTCATGCTGAACAACTTTGCCTCCAGAACCATTGCTGTCAATCAAACCGTTCGTTAAATATTCACAAATATGTTAAAAACCTACTTTTGCGAACTAGTCCCTGGTTTTTTGCCCGATCGGAACCAGACCAGTCTAGGACAATTCTCTGGACTCTCTAGATCAATAATTATCGAAAAAAAGTTGAACTTTGCCCTTTGGTTTGCTATAACAGGGTAATTTATAAAAAGGGGCGTGTCAAAACACACTCAAAAGCCTATAAATCATAAATAAAAACTCAGAACTTCACAAAAATTGGTGAGCATATGTGACATAACATCATGAACAAGCATGCAAAGTTTTATGGAGATCGGACAATAGGTGGCGCTATAACTGTTGAAAAGCTTTAAAACCATGTATTTCCTATGGTAAATTGCTTGTATTGGCTGTAAATGGTGTTTTCCATCTATTATGTCAGTGGTTAAATGCATGCTAAATAAAACTTAATGTCTTTTGATGCTTTTGTGATTAAAGGCCTGAAAAATCACACTAAAATACTGTATATCATGGTAAATCATGCCAAAAATAGTCTATTCCATCTATAATGGAAATGTTTAAATGCTTGCTACATAAAACTTAATGTCTTTTGATGCTTATACGCTTAACTGCCTTAACTGCCTTAACTGCTTGAACACCGCTAAATGCTGCTTGCAGCTTTAATTATTATTATTATTATTATTATTCTTCTGCCGTAAAACGCATCGTGCAGACCAAACCGTAAGTGCTAGAGACTTGAAACTTTGTCAAATGGTAGTACAAAAATCGAGGAGAGGTTATCAAATTATGAGCCCGATTGGCCCATAGGTGGCGCTATAGCAACCAATTGCGCGAAACTGCTCATAACTCCTAAACCGTATGTCGTAGACTCAAGTGTCTTATATCAGTGGAAAGCTGAGGACCTGGAGAACAAAACGTATATCTCCGATTTCATTTCCGCCATGATAGATTTTCCGCCATTTTGAATTTAGTCAAAAAACGACTTTTGCAAACTAGTCCCTGGTTTTTTGCCCGATCGGAACCAAACCAGTGCAGAAATGTTCTCTGGAGTCTGAATATCAATAATTATTGAAAAAAAGTTGAATTTTCGATTCGGGGTCGCTAGGGGGTGCAAAATGAACGTTGTGGGAGGAGCCTATTTTACTAAAACGGCTATAACTCCAGAAGTAAATGAGATAAGTTGACCAAACTTGGCACACATCTGTATAAGGACAGTCTGAGGTCACAGTAAAAAAATCGCATCGATTGAGCTCTAGGTGGCGCTATAACATGAAAAAAACATATGGCCACCTAGTGGTTTGTCCGATTGACTTGAAAATTGGTATGCAGTGTCTTGGTCCAAGGCCCCATGTATGTATATGAGGACATTGGCGTATCTAAAAAAACATGGCCGCCATCGGCCAATGAAGTTTGAGCACCTATGAGACGAGGTTAACGAAGGCCGATCGGAACGAAACTCGATGGGCATGTTCGACTCATGGCCCAAGAGGTCTGTAAGAGTTTTGAAAGAAATCGGCCACTAGTTGGCGCTAACGAGTTTTACGGCTCTGTAATCACGTGGTGTTGCACACATCCCAACAATATGCATATCATTTGATAGATCTCCTCATGCTGAACAACTTTGCCTCTAGAACCATTGCTGTCAATCAAACCGTTCATTAAATATTCACGAATATGTTAAAAACCTACTTTTGCGAACTAGTCCCTGGTTTTTTGCCCGATCGGAACCAGACCAGTCTAGGACAATTCTCTGGACACTCTAGATCAATAATTATCGAAAAAAAGTTGAACTTTACCCTTTGGTTTGCTATAACAGGGTCATTAATAAAAAGGGGCGTGTCAAAACACACTCAAAAGCCTATAAATCATAAATAAAAACTCAGAACTTCACAAAAATTGGTGAGCATATGTGACATAACATCATGAACAAGCATGCAAAGTTTTATGGAGATCGGACCATAGGTGGCGCTATAACTGTTGAAAATCTTCAAAACCATTCATTTCCTATGGTAAATTGCCTGTATTGGCTGTAAATGGTATGTTCCATCTATGATCTTATAATCTTTATATTATAATGTTCAAAATCAGTGCAGTACAATTCTCTGGACTCTCTAGATCAATAATCATCAGAAAAGGTATCATTTCTTCATTTGAATGGCTATAATAGGGTGTAAGTTGGATGGCTATAACAGCTATATTAGCTTGGATGGCTATAACAGGCAAAAAGTGTTATTTCATCATACTACTACCTAATATTGTTATATATAATTCATATTGAGACTTTATAAAATCATTAGTTTAACATTTACAATCACATTTTGTCCAAATTCATCTATTGCTCTGTACTCTCTAGATCAATAATTATCAGAAAAGGTATAACTTCTTCATTTGGATGGTCCCCGAAAGCCTATATCTCTTCAATGAATGCTCAGATCTTCTTAAAAACACGTCAGAACATGTGACTCTAAAGAAGATAAGAAATAATGCATCTATGAGAGTTAAAAAGGAGAAAATTATAAAAAAACAAATGGCATATTAACCCAATAAGTGGTATACTACTGCCCCCTGCTGTTTAAAATAGTCATTTTGTCATGATTCTAACTAATATTATTCTATAATTCTAATTTAGACTTGATAAAATCACTATTTTAATATTTACACTCACATTTTGTCAATTCATCTATTGCAGAATTACTATTGACAGTTGTATCACAGCAAAAGATGTACAATTCATCTATTGCTCTGTACTCTCTAGATCAATAATTATCAGAAAAGGTATAACTTCTTCATTTGGATGGTCCCCGAAAGCCTATATCTCTTCAATGAATACTCAGATCTTCTTAAAAACACGTCAGAACATGTGACTCTAAAGAAGATAAGAAATAATGCATCTATGACAGTTAAAAAGGAGAAAATGATAAAAAACAAATGGCATATTAACCCAATAAGTGGTATACTACTGCCCCCTGCTGTTTAAAATAGTCATTTTGTCATGATTCTAACTAATATTATTCTATAATTCTAATTTAGTGACTTTATAAAATCACTATTTTAACATTTACACTCACATTTTGTCAATTCATCTATTGCAGAATTACTATTGACAGTTGTATCACAGTTACAAATGGGAATCCTAAAGTGAAAGTAAAAACGCTGTCCGCCATTTAGGCCACGCCCCCCCCAGTACAAATTCACTCATAACTCGAAAACAGAAAGTCGCTGCGCGCTCAAATTTTGATGGTAAGGTCCTCTCGGGAATCTTGATCGAAATCTATCGTCGCGGGGCTCGGGAGCGCCCCCCCTCGCATCGCTAATCCGTGAGACCTCCGACTTGGAACGGCTGTAACTCCCGATCTAGACCACCTAGATTCTTGAGGGAGAGCTTGTTGGAAAGGGCCCGTCCTCGTCTAGCTTCGATTCGAGTATGGTGCGATTTGGCCTGGGCATTCCCGAGATATAAGCCCACAAAGATATGCATTTCAACGGACATTACTCTCGGACCCAATCACTCAGCAACACTGGGATGGTCTTGTTCAAGAGGGCTCCTCTAACACTATCTAATTTCTGAGTTTCAGATTTTTTCACTTTCTTGTTCCCGAGATATAAGTAAAAAAAAACGAATTTCTTGTCATTCATTTCAACCGTTTATGTAGGCTGTAAAACCGATGTTGTCCACTAGAGGGAGCAACAGCATTAGAATTCTTTAATCTTTTTAACCAGATTTCAGCAATGGCTAACAAACAAATGCTTAAAGATATTTATTATGTTGGAAACAATATTTATAATAAATAATATACTATTAAATAATGATTTATTATTAGAAAGTTTAATATTTGTACATCACAAATAAACATCTGAAATGCTTAACACTAGAAGTGCCAGAATTCCATAACTACTAGAACTGCCACAAGCGGTCATTTTGACCGTTAGATTGCAATCTCTATATCTTTAATGATAAATACCCAATTGAGAGATTAATGCATTTATTGTATTAGGATATCTTTTAAAAACAAAACACCAACCTGTACATTTAAAAAAGTTTAATTATACATTTATAAATAATAATATCAGTAGCCCGTAATTATCGCATATTCAGAACAGATAGGCCTAGCTACATTTCCATATTCAACATAACTCAGAACAAGATAATAACAACTAAAAGTATCTTATTTAGATATTCTTTTGACAGTGAGAGAGACAATGTCACGGTTTATGAATTCGCTGTCTCCTTTCTCGTCTTGTTGTGTGTGTGTGTGTGTGTGTGTCATTGCAGCTGATCAGCATGCTCGCTCTGATCAACGCGCCAGCTGCAACTGATCAGCATTCGACCCTTTTTAGTGTTACTGTTGTCGCCTAGTCTTTGTCAGATCGTTGTAGATTTTTCCTGCGTGTTTGTTCCCTGCCTGTATCCCTTTTCCGTGTGTTATCCCGTGTTCAGCACTCCATGGTTCTACACGCAGCGTCCCTGTGCTGCCAAGGGCTTCATACCGGACATTTACACACCTTAACTCTCCCAGCATCTGACCAGCTCTCAATAAACATATCTGTCATTTTGCAATTGAATCTTCTGATTATTTCCTAATACACAAAGGTCAACCGCGAGAAATGTAACAAAAGAATACCGCGAAATTCAGTGCGGTCAATATGACCGTCTATGGCCGAAATAGGTCAATATGTTCATTTGTTTTTTTGCCTTATGTGTAATTTATATTAAAAACATTTTAAATGAAAATACAGACACTTTTAGGAAAAGTCAGGTACGAGCAGGATTTTATTTATTTTTTCAACAAAGTTATTGCAGATATAAAATTCAAAACGGTCAAAATGACCGCCGTGGCCGTTCTAGTGTTAAGGACCACAAAAAGAGACTTTCACAATATCATAACCCAAAATTGTGTGTGTGTGTGTGTGTGTGTGTGTGTGTGTGTGTGTGTGTGTGTGTGTGTAAGCATGCATAATGGAATTCACATTGAAAGACTGGTTGGCTTTAGTGTACAATACTGATTAAACCAAGTAGTTCAAAATAAAAGTGGTACTATAGCAATAAGTGGTCTTCTACTACCCTCTGCTGGACATTATACTTATTAATAGTCTTTTCACATGTGCTTTTGCATTCATATATTTAGACACTAAAAAATAACCTTATGTGACAATTACTATAATAACACAATCATATTTTGTCTTTCAATTCACTTTACTGTTCTGAAGCTTCACATAATTGCTAACAACGTGGTAAATCATGCTACAATCCTGCTTAATCATTCTAGAATGTGGTATATTATGATAAATTATTGTGTAACATTCGGTCACAACAAGGTAACATCAAGGTAAACTAAGACAAATCATTTACATTTACATTTAGTCATTTAGCAGACGCTTTTATCCAAAGCGACTTACAACTGAGGACTAAACCAAGCGAGTCATCGTGAATATACAAAAACAACGCAAGAAGTGCTCAAAATACAAAGTTCAGACATTGCTCGGAGTAGCATAAGCCAGATAAGCAAGGATTTAAGGAAAAGGAAAGAATTTTTTTAATTTTTTTTATGTTTAAGTGCTCACGGAAGAGATGAGTTTTCAGTTGTCTTTTGAATGCTGTCAGGGATTCTGCATTCCGGATGAGGGTGGGCAGATCATTCCTGAAATATGAATCCTGAAGGACAATTGCAGTAAACATTTCTTTTTTCCATCACATAGTTCAAATATCTGTATCTACAACAGAATGTGTGTGTGTAGTCCTAGGTTTCTAAATAAATGCTGAATAATCTGATTAATACTTTAAAAACACATTATGTGAAATGCTTATAGACCATTAAAGTATATTTTCATAATGATACATCCCAATAGCATTGAAAACCACAACAACAACAACATTTGTCTTTATTTGTGTGTGTGTGTGTGTGTGTGTGTGTGAGAGAGAGAGAGAGAGAGCATAATGTCTAAATATGAGTGCAAAAGCACCTGTGAAAAGACTTTATTAAATAAGTGTAATGTCCAGCAGAGGGCAGCAGAAGACCACTTATTGGCTCACTTTCATTTTGACAGACTTGATTTTCACCAGTATTCTGTTTTTTCCTTATTAACTATTATAAAACAATCATATTTTGTCAGAGTTTATCACTTCATTTGTTCTGATGCTTCACACAATTGCTAGCAACGTGGTAAATCATGGTAAATCACGATAGAAACATGGTAAATCATTGTAAACAATACTATTACATGGTGTATCATGGCAAATCATGCTACAATCCTGCGGTAAATCATTCTAGAATGTGGTATATCATGGTAAATCATCTTATAACATGGTAAATCATGCAAGAATCATATTAAATCATACTAGAATATGTTCAACTGTGGTAAATCATGCTAGAACAGGGTAAATCATGGTGACTCATACTAGAACTGGGTATATCATGGTAAACTATGGTAAATCATGCTAGATTCATGGTAAACTATACTGGAAAATTGTAAATAATGAAAAATCACACTGAAATGTGGTATATCATGGTAAATCATGCTAAAACATGGTCTATTCTATCTATGATCTCAGTGGTTAAATGCTTGCTACATACAACTTAATGTCTTTTGATGCTTTTGTGCTTAACGGCCTTAAAGGCCTTAACTGCTTGAACACCGCTAAATGCTGCTTGCAGCTTTAATTAGGTGTTCAAGCACGAAGTGCTGAAAACCTATTGTATTTGTAAGGATTTTTATTATTATTATTATTCTGCCGTAAAACGCATCGTGCAGACCAAACCGTAAGAGCTAGAGACTTGATATTTGGGATTAAGGTAGCACAGAAATCGAGGAGAGGTTATCAAAATATGACCCCAATTGGCCCATAGGTGGCGCTATAGCAATCAATTGCGCGTAACTGCTCATAACTCCTAAACCGTAAGGTGTAGCCTCAAGTGTCTTATATCATTGGAAAGCTGGACTCTTGACTTAAAAAACGTATATCTCCGATTTCATTTCCGGTATGCAAATTTTTCCGCCATTTTGAAATTTGTCAAAAACCTACTTTTGCGAACTAGTCCCTGGTTTTTTGCACAATCGGAACCAAACCAGTGCAGAAATGTTCTCTGGAGTCTGAATATCAATAATTATCGAAAAAAAGTTGAAATTTCGATAACCTGTCGCTAGGGAGCGCAAAATGAAAGTTGTGGGAGGAGCCTATTTTACTAAAACGGCTATAACTCCAGAAGTAAATGAGATATCTTCACCAAACTTGGCACACATGTGTATAAGGACAGTCTGGGGTCACAGTAAAAAAACCGCGTCGATTTAACACTAGGTGGCGCTATAACATTAAAAAAACATAAAAAGGGGTGTGGCCACGTGACCGTTAGTCCGATTGACTTGAAAATTGGTATGCAGTGTCTTGGTCCAAGGCCCCATGTATGTGTAAAAGGATATTGGTGTATCTCAAAAAACATGGCCGCCATTGGCCAATGAAGTTTGAGCACCTATGAGACGAGGTTAACGGAGGCCGATCGGAACGAAACTCGATGGGCATGTTCGACTCATGGCCGAAGAGGCCTGTAAGAGTTTTGAAAGAAATCGGCCACTAGTTGGCGCTACCGAGTTTTACGGCTCTGTAATCACGTGGTGTTGCACATATCCCCACAAAATGCATATCATTTGATAGATCTCCTCATGTTGAACAACTTTGCCTCTATAACCATTGCTGTCAATCAAACCGTTCATTAAATATTCACGAATATGTTAAAAACCTACTTTTGCGAACTAGTCCCTGGTTTTTCGCCCGATTGGAACCAGACCAGTCTAGGACAATTCTCTGGACTCTCTAGATCAATAATTATCGAAAAAAAGTTGAACTTTGCCCTTTGGTTTGCTATAACAGGGTAATTTATAAAAAGGGGCGTGTCAAAACACACTCAAAAGCCTATAAATCATAAATAAAAACTCAGAACTTCACAAAAATTGGTGAGCATATGTGAAATAACATCATGAACAAGCATGCAAAATTTTATGGAGATCGGACAATAGGTGGCGCTATAACTGTTGAAAAGCTTTAAAACCATGTATTTCCTATGGTAAATTGCTTGTATTGGCTGTAAATGGTGTTTTCCATCTATTATGTCTGTGGTTAAATGTATGCTAAATAAAACTTAATGTCTTTTGATGCTTTTGTGATTAAAGGCCTGAAAAATCACACTAAAATACTGTATATCATGGTAAATCATGCTAAAGATAGTCTATTCCATCTATAATGGAAATGTTTAAATGCTTGCTACATAAAACGTAATGTCTTTTGATGCTTATACGCTTAACTGCCTTAACTGCCTTAACTGCTTGAACACCGCTAAATGCTGCTAGCAGCTTTAATTAGGTGTTCAAGCACGAAGTGCTGAAAACCTATTGTAATTGTACTGATTTTTATTATTATTATTATTATTATTATTTTCCCCTAAAACGCATCGTGCAGCCCAAACCGTAAGGGCTGGAGCTCTGAAACTTTGTCAAATGGTAGTACAAAAATCGAGGAGAGGTTATCAAAGTATGACCCCAATTGGCCCATAGGTGGCGCTATAGCAATCAATTGCGCGTAACTGCTCATAACTCCTAAACCGTAAGGCGTAGCCTCAAGTGTCTTATATCATTGGAAAGCTGGACTCTTGACTTAAAAAACGTATATCTCCGATTTCATTTCCGGTATGCAAATTTTTCCGCCATTTTGAAATTTGTCAAAAACCTACTTTTGCGAACTAGTCCCTGGTTTTTTGCACAATCGGAACCAAACCAGTGCAGAAATGTTCTCTGGAGTCTGAATATCAATAATTATCGAAAAAAAGTTGAAATTTCGATAACCTGTTGCTAGGGGGCGCAAAATGAAAGTTGTAGGAGGAGCCTATTTTACTAAAACGGCTATAACTCCAGAAGTAAATGAGATATCTTCACCAAACTTGGCACACATGTGTACAAGGACAGTCTGGGGTCACAGTAAAAAAACCGCGTCGATTTAACACTAGGTGGCGCTATAACATTAAAAAAACATAAAAAGGGGTGTGGCCACGTGACCGTTAGTCCGATTGACTTGAAAATTGGTATGCAGTGTCTTGGTCCAAGGCCCCATGTATGTGTAAAAGGATATTGGTGTATCTCAAAAAACATGGCCGCCATTGGCCAATGAAGTTTGAGCACCTATGAGACGAGGTTAACGGAGGCCGATCGGAACGAAACTCGATGGGCATGTTCGACTCATGGCCGAAGAGGCCTGTAAGAGTTTTGAAAGAAATCGGCCACTAGTTGGCGCTACCGAGTTTTACGGCTCTGTAATCACGTGGTGTTGCACATATCCCCACAAAATGCATATCATTTAATAGATCTCCTCATGCTGAACAACTTTGCCTCTATAACCATTGCTGTCAATCAAACCGTTCATTAAATATTCACGAATATGTTAAAAACCTACTTTTGCGAACTAGTCCCTGGTTTTTCGCCCGATTGGAACCAGACTAGTTTAGGACAATTCTCTGGACTCTCTAGATCAATAATTATCGAAAAAAAGTTGAACTTTGCCCTTTAATTTGCTATAACACGGTAATTTATAAAAAGGGGCGTGTCAAAACACACTCAAAAGCCTATAAATCATAAATAAAAACTCAGAACTTCACAAAAATTGGTGAGCATATGTGACATAACATCATGAACAAGCATGCAAAGTTTTATGGAGATCGGACAATAGGTGGCGCTATAACTGTTGAAAAGCTTTAAAACCATGTATTTCCTATGGTAAATTGCTTGTATTGGCTGTAAATGGTGTTTTCCATCTATTATGTCTGTGGTTAAATGTATGCTAAATAAAACTTAATGTCTTCTGATGCTTTTGTGATTAAAGGCCTGAAAAATCACACTAAAATACTGTATATCATGGTAAATCATGCTAAAGATAGTCTATTCCATCTATAATGGAAATGTTTAAATGGTTGCTACATAAAACGTAATGTCTTTTGATGCTTATACGCTTAACTGCCTTAACTGCCTTAACTGCTTGAACACCGCTAAATGCTGCTAGCAGCTTTAATTAGGGGTTCAAGCACGAAGTGCTGAAACCCTATTGTAATTGTAAGGATTTTTATTATTATTATTATTATTCTCCCCTAAAACGCATCGTGCAGCCCAAACCGTAAGTGCTGGAGCTCTGAAACTTTGTCAGATGGTAGTACAAAAATCGAGGAGAGGTTATCAAAGTATGAGCCCGATTGGCCAATAGGTGGCGCTATAGCGCAAAAAACAAAAAAATGGCACTGTTTTCCTTAAATCTCAATAACCCTTTGTCCCAGCATCAAGTGTCTTATATCATTGGAATCCTTGGCTCAAGCCGAACAAAAAAGGCCTCAAGGATTTCATTTCCGGTATGCAAATTTTTCCGCCATTTTGAAATTTGTTAAAAATCTACTTTTGCGAACTAGTCCCTGTTTTTTTGCACAATCGGAACCAAACCAGTGCAGAAATGTTCTCTGGAGTCTGAATATCAATAATTATCGAAAAAAAGTTGAAATTTCGATTCACTGTCACTAAGGGGCGTCAAAAAGTTTGCAGGAGGCGGAGCCTATTTTACTAAAATGGCTATAACTCGTGAACGAAATGAGATATTTTTACCAAACTCGGTACACATATGTATGAGCTCAATTTGAGGTCACGATAAAAAAATAGCGACAATCGAACTCAAGGTGGCGCTATAACATTAAAAAAACATAAAAGGGGGTGTGGCCACCTGACCGTTAGTCCAATTGACTTGAAATTTGGTATGCAGTGTCTTGGAACAAGGCCCCATGTATGTGTAAAAGGATATTGGCGTATCTCAAAAAACATGGCCGCCATTGGCCAATGAAGTTTGAGCACCTATGAGATGAGGTTAACGAAGGCTGATCGGAACGAAACTCGATGGGCATGTTCGACTCATGGCCCAAGAGGTCTGTAAAAGTTTTGAAAGAAATCGGCCACTAGTTGGCGCTAACGAGTTCTACGGCTCTGTAATCACGTGGTGTTGCACACATCCCCAAAATATGCATATCAATTGATAGATCTCCTCATGCTAAACAACTTTGCCTCTAGAACCATTGCTGTCAATCAAACCGTTCATTAAATATTCACGAAAATGTTAAAAACCTACTTTTGCGAACTAGTCCTAGGTTTTTCGCCCGATCGGAACCAGACTAATCTAGGACAATTCTCTGGACTCTCTAGATTAATAATTATCAAAAAAAAGTTGAACTTTGCCCTTTGGTTCACTATAACAGGGTCATTTAGAAAATGGGCGTGGCAAAATACACTTAAAAGCCTATAAATCATAAATAAAAACTCAGAACTTTACAAAAATTGGTGAGCATGTGTGACATAACATCATTAACAAGCATGCAAAGTTTCATGGAGATCGGACAATAGCTGGCGCTATAACTGTTAAAAATCTTAAAAACCATGTATTCCCTATGGTAAATTGCCAGTATTGACTGTAAATGGTTTGTTCCATCTAAGATCATATAAATTTCATATAATAACGTTCAAAACTAGTGCAGTACAATTCTCTGGACTCTCTAGAGCAATAATTATCAGAAAAGGTTGAACTTCTGCATTTTGATGGCTATAGTTGGGTCACTTCAATGTGTAGCCTTGATTGAGCGTCCCCGAAAGCCTATATCTCTTCAATGAATGCTCAGATGTTATTAAAAACAAGTCTGAACATGTGGGCCATGAATCTAAATAATCTTGAAAATTTTCGGACAGATTGGACAAAATATGCCTGTAAAACAGTTAAAAAGGTGAACATTATATGAACATAATGGCCTATTAAGCCAATAAGTGGTATTTTACTGCCCCCTGCTGTTTAAAAAAAGTCATTTTGTCACACTACTCAACTATAATTAATATTTAGACTTTATAAATTCACTATTTTAATAATTACAAAAACATTTAGTCAAAAATCATCTATTGAAGTGACAATTGAGTCACATTGGATCCTGAAGTTCCAAATGTCTCTATCTACAACAGAATGAGTGTGTGTAGATTAAATGATATGAAAAACATGGCATATTGTATAAGTAGGCTGTAATAGCACTGTTGTCCACTAGATGGAGCAGCAGCATTACACATTTCTAATCTTTTTATCAGCTTTCAGCATTGGCTAGAAACATGGTAAATCATAGTAAAAAAGGTAAATCATGCTAGAATCCTGGTAAATTATTCTAGAATGTGCTATATCATGGTAAATCATCCTATAACATGGTATATCGAGGTAAACTATGGAAAATCATACTGGAACATGGTAAATCATACTGGAACATGGTAAATCATGAAAAATCACACTGAAATGTAGTATATCATGGTAAATCATGCTTGCTACATAAAACTTAATGTCTTTTGATGCTTTTGTGCTTAACGGCCTTAAAAGGCCTTAACTGCTTGAACCCCGATAAATGCTGCTTGCAGCTTTAATTATTATTATTATTATTATTCTTCTGCCGTAAAACGCATCGTGCAGACCAAACCGTAAGTGCTAGAGACTTGAAACTTTGTCAGATGGTAGTACAAAAATCGAGGAGAGGTTATCAAATTATGAGCCCGATTGGCCCATAGGTGGCGCTATAGCAACCAATTGCGCGAAACTGCTCATAACTCCTAAACCGTATGTCGTAGACTCAAGTGTCTTATATCATTAGAAAGCTGAAGACCTGGAGAACAAAACGTATATCTCCGATTTCATTTCCGCCATGATAGATTTTCCGCCATTTTGAATTTTGTCAAAAAACGACTTTTGCGAACTAGTCCCTGGTTTTTTGCCCGATCGGAACCAAACCAGTGCAGAAATGTTCTCTGTAGTCTGAATATCAATAATTATCGAAAAAAAGTAGAATTTTCGATTCGGGGTCGCTAGGGGGTGCAAAATGAACGTTGTGGGAGGAGCCTATTTTATTAAAACGGCTATAACTCCAGAAGTAAATGAGATAAGTTGACCAAACTTGGCACACATGTGTATAAGGACAGTCTGAGGTCACAGTAAAAAAATCGCATCGATTGAGCTCTAGGTGGCGCTATAACATGAAAAAAACATATGGCCACCTAGTGGTTTGTCCGATTGACTTGAAAATTGGTATGCAGTGTCTTGGTCCAAGGCCCCATGTATGTATATGAGGACATTGGCGTATCTCAAAAAACATGGCCGCCATCGGCCAATGAAGTTTGAGCACCTATTAGACAAGGTTAACGGAGGCCAATCGGAACGAAACTCGATGGGCATGTTCGACTCATGGCCCAAGAGGTCTGTAAGAGTTTTGAAAGAAATCGGCCACTAGTTGGCGCTAACGAGTTTTACGGCTCTGTAATCACGTGGTGTTGCACAAATCCCCACAATATGCATATCATTTGATAGATCTCCTCATGCTGAACAACTTTGCCTCTAGAACCATTGCTGTCAATCAAACCGTTCATTAAATATTCACGAATATGTTAAAAACCTACTTTTGCAAACTAGTCCCTGGTTTTTCGCCCGATCGGAACCAGACCAGTCTAGGACAATTCTCTGGACTCTCTAGATCAATAATTATCAAAAAAAAGTTGAACTTTGCCCTTTGGTTCACTGTAACAGGGTCATTTAGAAAAGGGAGCGTGTCAAAATGCACTCAAAAGCCTATAAATCATAAATAAAAACTCAGAACTTCACAAAAATTGATGGGCACATGTGTCATAACATGGTGAAGAAGCATGCAAAGTTTCATGGAGATCGGACAATAGGTGGCGCTATAACTGTTGAAAAGCTTTAAAACCATGTATTTCCTATGGTAAATTGCCTGTATTGGCTGTAAATGGTATGTTCCATCTATGATCTTATAATCTTTATATTATAATGTTCAAAATCAGTGCAGTACAATTCTCTGGACTCTCTAGATCAATAATCATCAGAAAAGGTATAATTTCTTCATTTGAATGGCTATAATAGGGTGTAAGTTGGATGGCTATAACAGCTATATTAGCTTGGATGGCTATAACAGGCAAAAAGTGTTATTTCATCATACTACTACCTAATATTGTTATATATAATTCATATTTAGACTTTATAAAATCATTAGTTTAACATTTACAATCACATTTTGTCCAAATTCATCTATTGCTCTGTACTCTCTAGATCAATAATTATCAGAAAAGGTTTAACTTCTTCATTTGGATGGTCCCCGAAAGCCTATATCTCTTCAATGAATGCTCAGATCTTCTTAAAAACATGTCAGAACATGTGACTCTAAAGAAGATAAGAAATAATGCATCTATGAGAGTTAAAAAGGAGAAAATTATAAAAAAACAAATGGCATATTAACCCAATAAGTGGTATACTACTGCCCCCTGCTGTTTAAAATAGTCATTTTGTCATGATTCTAACTAATATTATTCTATAATTCTAATTTAGACTTGATAAAATCACTATTTTAATATTTACACTCACATTTTGTCAATTCATCTATTGCAGAATTACTATTGACAGTTGTATCACAGCAAAAGATGTACAATTCATCTATTGCTCTGTACTCTCTAGATCAATAATTATCAGAAAAGGTATAACTTCTTCATTTGGATGGTCCCCGAAAGCCTATATCTCTTCAATGAATGCTCAGATCTTCTTAAAAACACGTCAGAACATGTGACTCTAAAGAAGATAAGAAATAATGCATCTATGACAGTTAAAAAGGAGTAAATGATAAAAAACAAATGGCATATTAACCCAATAAGTGGTATACTACTGCCCCCTGCTGTTTAAAATAGTCATTTTGTCATGATTCTAACTAATATTATTCTATAATTCTAATTTAGTGACTTTATAAAATCACTATTTTAACATTTACACTCACATTTTGTCAATTCATCTATTGCAGAATTACTATTGACAGTTGTATCACAGTTACAAATGGGAATCCTAAAGTGAAAGTAAAAACGCTGTCCGCCATTTAGGCCACGCCCCCCCCGTACAAATTCACTCATAACTCGAAAACAGAAAGTCGCTGCGCGCTCAAATTTTGATGGTAAGGTCCTCTCGGGAATCTTGATCGAAATCTATCGTCGCGGGGCTCGGGAGCGCCCCCCCCCCCGCGGATCGCTAATCCGTGAGACCTCCGACTTGGAACGGCTGTAACTCCCGATCTAGACCACCTAGATTCTTGAGGGAGAGCTTGTTGGAAAGGGCCCGTCCTCGTCTAGCTTCAATTCGAGTATGGTGCGATTTGGCCTGGGCATTCCCGAGATATAAGCCCACAAAGACATGCATTTCAACGGACATTACTCTCGGACCCAATCACTCAGCAACACTGGGATGGTCTTGTTCAAGAGGGCTCCTCTAACACTATCTAATTTCTGAGTTTCAGATTTTTTCACTTTCTTGTTCCCGAGATATAAGTAAAAAAAAACGAATTTCTTGTCATTCATTTCAACCGTTTATGTAGGCTGTAAAACCGATGTTGTCCACTAGAGGGAGCAACAGCATTAGAATTCTTTAATCTTTTTAACCAGATTTCAGCAATGGCTAACAAACAAATGCTTAAAGATATTTATTATGTTGGAAACAATATTTATAATAAATAATATAATATTAAATAATGATTTATTAGAAAATTTAATATTTTTACATCACAAATAAACATCTGAAATGCTTAACACTAGAAGTGCCAGAATTCCATAACTACTAGAACTGCCACAAGCGGTCATTTTGACCATTAGATTGCAATCTCTATATCTTTAATGATAAATACCCAATTGAGAGATTAATGCATTTATTGTATTAGGATATCTTTTAAAAACAAAACACTAAACTGTACATTTAAAAAAGTTGAATTATACATTTATAAATATAGTAGCCCGTAATTATCGCATATTCAGAACAGATTGGCCTAGCTACATTTCCATATTCAACATAACTCAGAACAAGATAATAACAACTAAAAGTATCTTATTTAGATATTCTTTTGACAGTGAGAGAGACAATGTCACGGTTTATGAATTCGCTGTCTCCTTTCTCGTCTTGTTGTGTGTGTGTGTGTGTGTGTGTGCGTGTGTCATTGCAGCTGATCAGCATGCCCGCTCTGATCAACGCGCCAGCTGCAACTGATCAGCATTCGACCCTTTTTAGTGTTACTGTTGTCGCCTAGTCTTTGTCAGATCGTTGTAGATTTTTCCTGCGTGTTTGTTCCCTGCCTGTATCCCTTTTCCGTGTGTTATCCCGTGTTCAGCACTCCATGGTTCTACACGCAGCGTCCCTGTGCTGCCAAGGGCTTCATACCGGACATTTACACACCTTAACTCTCCCAGCATCTGACCAGCTCTCAGTAAACATATCTGTCATTTTGCAATTGAATCTTCTGATTATTTCCTAATACACAAAGGTCAACCGCGAGAAATGTAACAAAAGAATACCGCGAAATTCAGTGCGGTCAATATGACCGTCTATGGCCGAAATAGGTAAATATGTTCATTTGTTTTTTTGCCTTATGTGTAATTTATATTAAAAACATTTTAAATGAAAATACAGACACTTTTAGGAAAAGTCAGGTACGAGCAGGATTTTATTTATTTTTTCAACAAAGTTATTGCAGATATAAAATTCAAAACGGTCAAAATGACCGCCGTGGCCGTTCTAGTGTTAAGGACCACAAAAAGAGATTTTCACAATATCATAACCCAAAATTGTGTGTGTGTGTGTGTGTGTAAGCATGCATAATGGAATTCACATTGAAAGACTGGTTGGCTTTAGTGTACAATACTGATTAAACCAAGTAGTTCAAAATAAAAGTGGTACTATAGCAATAAGTGGTCTTCTACTACCCTCTGCTGGACATTATACTTATTAATAGTCTTTTCACATGTGCTTTTGCATTCATATATTTAGACACTAAAAAATAACCTTATGTGACAATTACTATAATAACACAATCATATTTTGTCTTTCAATTCACTTTACTGTTCTGAAGCTTCACATAATTGCTAACAACGTGGTAAATCATAGTAAATCATGCTACAATCCTGCTTAATCATTCTAGAATGTGGTATATTATGATAAATTATTGTGTAACATTCGGTCACAACAAGGTAACATCAAGGTAAACTAAGACAAATCATTTACATTTACATTTAGTCATTTAGCAGACGCTTTTATCCAAAGCGACTTACAACTGAGGACTAAACCAACAGACTGATCTCATAAAATTGCGTGTGTATGACACGCCAATTCGTATTTCCATTTTTGGCGTGCTATCAACACGCACAATCGCTTTTCAGCGTGTTTATGAACGCAGTTGACTTAACGTTATTACTGTATATATAAATATATGACCTACCTCCACCCCGTCCCTAAACCTACCCGTCACTGGGGTTAATAGCATTTATGAGTCTTCCCCTACCATCCTAGGGAAAAAAAAATATCGCTCCCCAGATGTAAATCTACATTTTGCTTCGTTTCGCTCGGAAATTTAATGGCGTGTACATATACGCGGAATCACTTGGACATTAATGGCGTAGACATACACGCATACACGCAGATATCTCAAAATGCGTATAGATAACACGCCACTTGACTTAAAAGTGGCGTGTCTGTTTACGCAAAAGTCATGATGTCATGTTGAAACCAAGCGAGTCATCGTGAATAGACAAAAACAACGCAAGAAGTGCTCAAAATACAAAGTTCAGACATTGCTCGGAGTAGCATAAGCCAGATAAGCAAGGATTCAAGGAAAAGGAAAGAATTTTTTTTTTTTTTTTTTATGTTTAAGTGCTCACGGAAGAGATGAGTTTTCAGTTGTCTTTTGAATGCTGTCAGGGATTCTGCATTCCAGATGAGGGTGGCCAGATCATTCCTGAAATATGAATCCTGAAGGACAATTGCAGTAAACATTTCTTTTTTCCATCACATAGTTCAAATATCTGTATCTACAACAGAATGTGTGTGTGTAGTCCTAGGTTTCTAAATAAATGCTGAATAATCTGATTAATACTTTAAAAACACATTATGTGAAATGCTTATAGACCATTAAAGTATATTTTCATAATGACACATCGCAATAGCATTGAAAACCACAACAACAACATTTGCCTTTATTTGTGTGTGTGTGTGTGTGTGTGTGTGACAGAGAGAGAGCATAATGTCTAAATATGAGTGCAAAAGCACCTGTGAAAAGACTTTATTAAATAAGTATAATGTCCAGCAGAGGGCAGTAGAAGACCACTTATTGGCTCACTTTCATTTTGACAGACTTGATTTTCACCAGTATTCTGTTTTTTCCTTATTAACTATTATAAAACAATCATATTTTGTCAGAGTTTATCACTTCATTTGTTCTGATGCTTCACACAATTGCTAGCAACGTGGTAAATCATGGTAAATCACGATAGAAACATGGTAAATCATTGTAAACAATACTATTACATGGTGTGTCATGGCAAATCATGCTACAATCCTGCGGTAAATCATTCTAGAATGTGGTATATCATGGTAAATCATCCTATAACATGGTAAATCATGCAAGAATCATATTAAATCATACTAGAATATGTTCAATTGTGGTAAATCATGCTAGAACAGGGTAAATCATGGTGAATCAGACTAGAACTTGGTATATCATGGTAAACTGGTAAATCATGCTAGATTCATGGTAAACTATACTGGAAAATTGTAAATAATGAAAAATCACACTGAAATGTGGTATATCATGGTAAATCATGCTAAAACATGGTCTATTCTATCTATGATCTCAGTGGTTAAATGCTTGCTACATACAACTTAATGTCTTTTGATGCTTTTGTGCTTAACGGCCTTAAAGGCCTTAACTGCTTGAACACCGCTAAATGCTGCTTGCAGCTTTAATTAGGTGTTCAAGCACGAAGTGCTGAAAACCTATTGTAATTGTACTGATTTTTATTATTATTATTAGGTGTTCAAGCACGAAGTGCTGAAAACCTATTGTAATTGTACTGATTTTTATTATTATTATTATTATTATTATTATTATTATTATTATTCTTCTGCCGTAAAACGCATCGTGCAGACCAAACCGTAAGTGCTAGAGACTTGAAACTTTGTCAGATGGTAGTACAAAAATCGAGGAGAGGTTATCAAATTATGAGCCCGATTGGCCCATAGGTGGCGCTATAGCAACCAATTGCGCGAAACTGCTCATAACTCCTAAACCGTATGTCGTAGACTCAAGTGTCTTATATCATTAGAAAGCTGAAGACCTGGAGAACAAAACGTATATCTCCGATTTCATTTCCGCCATGATAGATTTTCCGCCATTTTGAATTTTGTCAAAAAACGACTTTTGCGAACTAGTCCCTGGTTTTTTGCCCGATCGGAACCAAACCAGTGCAGAAATGTTCTCTGTAGTCTGAATATCAATAATTATCGAAAAAAAGTTGAATTTTCGATTCGGGGTCGCTAGGGGGTGCAAAATGAACGTTGTGGGAGGAGCCTATTTTACTAAAACGGCTATAACTCCAGAAGTAAATGAGATAAGTTGACCAAACTTGGCACACATGTGTATAAGGACAGTCTGAGGTCACAGTAAAAAAATCGCATCGATTGAGCTCTAGGTGGCGCTATAACATGAAAAAAACATATGGCCACCTAGTGGTTTGTCCGATTGACTTGAAAATTGGTATGCAGTGTCTTGGTCCAAGGCCCCATGTATGTATATGAGGACATTGGCGTATCTCAAAAAACATGGCCGCCATCGGCCAATGAAGTTTGAGCACCTATTAGACAAGGTTAACGGAGGCCAATCGGAACGAAACTCGATGGGCATGTTCGACTCATGGCCCAAGAGGTCTGTAAGAGTTTTGAAAGAAATCGGCCACTAGTTGGCGCTAACGAGTTTTACGGCTCTGTAATCACGTGGTGTTGCACAAATCCCCACAATATGCATATCATTTGATAGATCTCCTCATGCTGAACAACTTTGCCTCTAGAACCATTGCTGTCAATCAAACCGTTCATTAAATATTCACGAATATGTTAAAAACCTACTTTTGCGAACTAGTCCCTGGTTTTTCGCCCGATCGGAACCAGACCAGTCTAGGACAATTCTCTGGACTCTCTAGATCAATAATTATCAAAAAAAAGTTGAACTTTGCCCTTTGGTTCACTGTAACAGGGTCATTTAGAAAAGGGGGCGTGTCAAAATGCACTCAAAAGCCTATAAATCATAAATAAAAACTCAGAACTTCACAAAAATTGATGGGCACATGTGTCATAACATGGTGAAGAAGCATGCAAAGTTTCATGGAGATCGGACAATAGGTGGCGCTATAACTGTTGAAAAGCTTTAAAACCATGTATTTCCTATGGTAAATTGCCTGTATTGGCTGTAAATGGTATGTTCCATCTATGATCTTATAATCTTTATATTATAATGTTCAAAATCAGTGCAGTACAATTCTCTGGACTCTCTAGATCAATAATCATCAGAAAAGGTATAATTTCTTCATTTGAATGGCTATAATAGGGTGTAAGTTGGATGGCTATAACAGCTATATTAGCTTGGATGGCTATAACAGGCAAAAAGTGTTATTTCATCATACTACTACCTAATATTGTTATATATAATTCATATTTAGACTTTATAAAATCATTAGTTTAACATTTACAATCACATTTTGTCCAAATTCATCTATTGCTCTGTACTCTCTAGATCAATAATTATCAGAAAAGGTTTAACTTCTTCATTTGGATGGTCCCCGAAAGCCTATATCTCTTCAATGAATGCTCAGATCTTCTTAAAAACATGTCAGAACATGTGACTCTAAAGAAGATAAGAAATAATGCATCTATGAGAGTTAAAAAGGAGAAAATTATAAAAAAACAAATGGCATATTAACCCAATAAGTGGTATACTACTGCCCCCTGCTGTTTAAAATAGTCATTTTGTCATGATTCTAACTAATATTATTCTATAATTCTAATTTAGACTTGATAAAATCACTATTTTAATATTTACACTCACATTTTGTCAATTCATCTATTGCAGAATTACTATTGACAGTTGTATCACAGCAAAAGATGTACAATTCATCTATTGCTCTGTACTCTCTAGATCAATAATTATCAGAAAAGGTATAACTTCTTCATTTGGATGGTCCCCGAAAGCCTATATCTCTTCAATGAATGCTCAGATCTTCTTAAAAACACGTCAGAACATGTGACTCTAAAGAAGATAAGAAATAATGCATCTATGACAGTTAAAAAGGAGTAAATGATAAAAAACAAATGGCATATTAACCCAATAAGTGGTATACTACTGCCCCCTGCTGTTTAAAATAGTCATTTTGTCATGATTCTAACTAATATTATTCTATAATTCTAATTTAGTGACTTTATAAAATCACTATTTTAACATTTACACTCACATTTTGTCAATTCATCTATTGCAGAATTACTATTGACAGTTGTATCACAGTTACAAATGGGAATCCTAAAGTGAAAGTAAAAACGCTGTCCGCCATTTAGGCCACGCCCCCCCAGTACAAATTCACTCATAACTCGAAAACAGAAAGTCGCTGCGCGCTCAAATTTTGATGGTAAGGTCCTCTCGGGAATCTTGATCGAAATCTATCGTCGCGGGGCTCGGGAGCGCCCCCCCCCCCCCCGCGGATCGCTAATCCGTGAGACCTCCGACTTGGAACGGCTGTAACTCCCGATCTAGACCACCTAGATTCTTGAGGGAGAGCTTGTTGGAAAGGGCCCGTCCTCGTCTAGCTTCGATTCGAGTATGGTGCGATTTGGCCTGGGCATTCCCGAGATATAAGCCCACAAAGATATGCATTTCAACGGACATTACTCTCGGACCAAATCACTCAGCAACACTGGGATGGTCTTGTTCAAGAGGGCTCCTCTAACACTATCTAATTTCTGAGTTTCAGATTTTTTCACTTTCTTGTTCCCGAGATATAAGTAAAAAAAAACGAATTTCTTGTCATTCATTTCAACCGTTTATGTAGGCTGTAAAACCGATGTTGTCCACTAGAGGGAGCAACAGCATTAGAATTCTTTAATCTTTTTAACCAGATTTCAGCAATGGCTAACAAACAAATGCTTAAAGATATGTATTATGTTGGAAACAATATTTATAATAAATAATATAATATTAAATAATGATTTATTAGAAAATTTAATATTTTTACATCACAAATAAACATCTGAAATGCTTAACACTAGAAGTGCCAGAATTCCATAACTACTAGAACTGCCACAAGCGGTCATTTTGACCATTAGATTGCAATCTCTATATCTTTAATGATAAATACCCAATTGAGAGATTAATGCATTTATTGTATTAGGATATCTTTTAAAAACAAAACACTAAACTGTACATTTAAAAAAGTTTAATTATACATTTATAAATATAGTAGCCCGTAATTATCGCATATTCAGAACAGATTGGCCTAGCTACATTTCCATATTCAACATAACTCAGAACAAGATAATAACAACTAAAAGTATCTTATTTAGATATTCTTTTGACAGTGAGAGAGACAATGTCACGGTTTATGAATTCGCTGTCTCCTTTCTCGTCTTGTTGTGTGTGTGTGTGTGTGTGTGTGCGTGTGTCATTGCAGCTGATCAGCATGCCCGCTCTGATCAACGCGCCAGCTGCAACTGATCAGCATTCGACCCTTTTTAGTGTTACTGTTGTCGCCTAGTCTTTGTCAGATCGTTGTAGATTTTTCCTGCGTGTTTGTTCCCTGCCTGTATCCCTTTTCGGTGTGTTATCCCGTGTTCAGCACTCCATGGTTCTACACGCAGCGTCCCTGTGCTGCCAAGGGCTTCATACCGGACATTTACACACCTTAACTCTCCCAGCATCTGACCAGCTCTCAATAAACATATCTGTCATTTTGCAATTGAATCTTCTGATTATTTCCTAATACACAAAGGTCAACCGCGAGAAATGTAACAAAAGAATACCGCGAAATTCAGTGCGGTCAATATGACCGTCTATGGCCGAAATAGGTAAATATGTTCATTTGTTTTTTTGCCTTATGTGTAATTTATATTAAAAACATTTTAAATGAAAATACAGACACTTTTAGGAAAAGTCAGGTACGAGCAGGATTTTATTTATTTTTTCAACAAAGTTATTGCAGATATAAAATTCAAAACGGTCAAAATGACCGCCGTGGCCGTTCTAGTGTTAAGGACCACAAAAAGAGATTTTCACAATATCATAACCCAAAATTGTGTGTGTGTGTGTGTGCGTGTAAGCATGCATAATGGAATTCACATTGAAAGACTGGTTGGCTTTAGTGTACAATACTGATTAAACCAAGTAGTTCAAAATAAAAGTGGTACTATAGCAATAAGTGCTCTTCTACTACCCTCTGCTGGACATTATACTTATTAATAGTCTTTTCACATGTGCTTTTGCATTCATATATTTAGACACTAAAAAATAACCTTATGTGACAATTACTATAATAACACAATCATATTTTGTCTTTCAATTCACTTTACTGTTCTGAAGCTTCACATAATTGCTAACAACGTGGTAAATCATAGTAAATCATGCTACAATCCTGCTTAATCATTCTAGAATGTGGTATATTATGATAAATTATTGTGTAACATTCGGTCACAACAAGGTAACATCAAGGTAAACTAAGACAAATCATTTACATTTACATTTAGTCATTTAGCAGACGCTTTTATCCAAAGCGACTTACAACTGAGGACTAAACCAACAGACTGATCTCATAAAATTGCGTGTGTATGACACGCCAATTCGTATTTCCATTTTTGGCGTGCTATCAACACGCACAATCGCTTTTCAGCGTGTTTATGAACGCAGTTGACTTAACGTCATTACTGTATATATAAATATATGACCTACCTCCACCCCGTCCCTAAACCTACCCGTCACTGGGGTTAATAGCATTTATGAGTCTTCCCCTACCATCCTAGGGAAAAAAAAATATCGCTCCCCAGATGTAAATCTACATTTTGCTTCGTTTCGCTCGGAAATTTAATGGCGTGTACATATACACGGAATCACTTGGACATTAATGGCGTAGACATACACGCATACACGCGGATATCTCAAAATGCGTATAGATAACACGCCACTTGACTTAAAAGTGGCGTGTCTGTTTACGCAAAAGTCATGATGTCATGTTGAAACCAAGCGAGTCATCGTGAATAGACAAAAACAACGCAAGAAGTGCTCAAAATACAAAGTTCAGACATTGCTCGGAGTAGCATAAGCCAGATAAGCAAGGATTCAAGGAAAAGGAAAGAATTTTTTTTATTTTTTTTTATGTTTAAGTGCTCACGGAAGAGATGAGTTTTCAGTTGTCTTTTGAATGCTGTCAGGGATTCTGCATTCCGGATGAGGGTGGGCAGATCATTCCTGAAATATGAATCCTGAAGGACAATTGCAGTAAACATTTCTTTTTTCCATCACATAGTTCAAATATCTGTATCTACAACAGAATGTGTGTGTGTAGTCCTAGGTTTCTAAATAAATGCTGAATAATCTGATTAATACTTTAAAAACACATTATGTGAAATGCTTATAGACCATTAAAGTATATTTTCATAATGACACATCGCAATAGCATTGAAAACCACAACAACAACATTTGCCTTTATTTGTGTGTGTGTGTGTGTGTGTGTGACAGAGAGAGAGCATAATGTCTAAATATGAGTGCAAAAGCACCTGTGAAAAGACTTTATTAAATAAGTATAATGTCCAGCAGAGGGCAGTAGAAGACCACTTATTGGCTCACTTTCATTTTGACAGACTTGATTTTCACCAGTATTCTGTTTTTTCCTTATTAACTATTATAAAACAATCATATTTTGTCAGAGTTTATCACTTCATTTGTTCTGATGCTTCACACAATTGCTAGCAACGTGGTAAATCATGGTAAATCACGATAGAAACATGGTAAATCATTGTAAACAATACTATTACATGGTGTGTCATGGCAAATCATGCTACAATCCTGCGGTAAATCATTCTAGAATGTGGTATATCATGGTAAATCATCCTATAACATGGTAAATCATGCAAGAATCATATTAAATCATACTAGAATATGTTCAATTGTGGTAAATCATGCTAGAACAGGGTAAATCATGGTGAATCAGACTAGAACTTGGTATATCATGCTAAACTGGTAAATCATGCTAGATTCATGGTAAACTATACTGGAAAATTGTAAATAATGAAAAATCACACTGAAATGTGGTATATCATGGTAAATCATGCTAAAACATGGTCTATTCTATCTATGATCTCAGTGGTTAAATGCTTGCTACATACAACTTAATGTCTTTTGATGCTTTTGTGCTTAACGGCCTTAAAGGCCTTAACTGCTTGAACACCGCTAAATGCTGCTTGCAGCTTTAATTATTATTATTATTATTATTATTATTATTCTTCTGCCGTAAAACGCATCGTGCAGACCAAACCGTAAGTGCTAGAGACTTGAAACTTTGTCAGATGGTAGTACAAAAATCGAGGAGAGGTTATCAAATTATGAGCCCGATTGGCCCATAGGTGGCGCTATAGCAACCAATTGCGCGAAACTGCTCATAACTCCTAAACCGTATGTCGTAGACTCAAGTGTCTTATATCAGTGGAAAGCTGAGGACCTGGAGAACAAAACGTATATCTCCGATTTCATTTCCGCCATGATAGATTTTCCGCCATTTTGAATTTTGTCAAAAAACGACTTTTGCGAACTAGTCCCTGGTTTTTTGCCCGATCGGAACCAAACCAGTGCAGAAATGTTCTCTGGAGTCTGAATATCAATAATTATCGAAAAAAAGTTGAATTTTCGATTCGGGGTCGCTAGGGGGTGCAAAATGAACGTTGTGGTAGGAGCCTATTTTACTAAAACGGCTATAACTCCAGAAGTAAATGAGATAAGTTGACCAAACTTGGCACACATGTGTATAAGGACAGTCTGAGGTCACAGTAAAAAAATCGCATCGATTGAGCTCTAGGTGGCGCTATAACATGAAAAAAACATATGGCCACCTAGTGGTTTGTCCGATTGACTTGAAAATTGGTATGCAGTGTCTTGGTCCAAGGCCCCATGTATGTGTAAAAGGATATTGGCGTATCTCAAAAAACATGGCCGCCATCGGCCAATGAAGTTTGAGCACCTATGAGACGAGGTTAACGAAGGCTGATCGGAACGAAACTCGATGGGCATGTTCGACTCATGGCCCAAGAGGTCTGTAAGAGTTTTGAAAAAAATCGGCCACTAGTTGGCGCTAACGAGTTCTACGGCTCTGTAATCACATGGTGGTGCACATATTCCCACAAAATGCATATCATTTGATAGATCTCCTCATGCTGAACAACTTTGCCTCAAGAATCATTGCTGTCAATCAAACCGTTCATTAAATATTCACGAATATGTTAAAAACCTACTTTTGCGAACTAGTCCCTGGTTTTTCGCCCGATCGGAACCAGACCAGTCTAGGACAATTCTCTGGACTCTCTAGATCAATAATTATCGAAAAAAAGTTGAACTTTACGCTTTGGTTCACTGTAACAGGGTCATTTAGAAAATGGACGTGTCAAAACACACTCAAAAGCCTATAAATCATAAATAAAAACTCAGAACTTCACAAAAATTGGTACGCATATGTGACATAACATCATGAACAAGCATGCAAAGTTTTATGGAGATCGGACAATAGCTGGCGCTATAACTGTTGAAAAGCTTTAAAACCATGTATTTCCTATGGTAAATTGCCTGTATTGGCTGTAAATGGTCTTTTCCATCTATTACGTCAGTGTTTAAATGTATGCTAAATAAAACTTAATGTCTTTTGATGCTGTTGTGCTTAACGGCCTTAAAGGCCTTAACTGCTTGAACACCGCTAAATGCTGCTTGCAGCTTTAATTAGGTGTTCAAGCACGAAGTGCTGAAAACCTATTGTATTTGTAAGGATTTTTAGGTGTTCAAGCACGAAGTGCTGAAAACCTATTGTAATTGTAAGGATTTTTATTATTATTATTATTATTATTTTCCCCTAAAACGCATCGTGCAGCCCAAACCGTAAGGGCTGGAGCTCTGAAACTTTGTCAAATGGTAGTACAAAAATCGAGGAGAGGTTATCAAAGTATGACCCCAATTGGCCCATAGGTGGCGCTATAGCAATCAATTGCGCGTAACTGCTCATAACTCCTAAACCGTAAGGCGTAGCCTCAAGTGTCTTATATCATTGGAAAGCTGGACTCTTGACTTAAAAAACGTATATCTCCGATTTCATTTCCGGTATGCAAATTTTTCCGCCATTTTGAAATTTGTCAAAAACCTACTTTTGCGAACTAGTCACTGGTTTTTTGCACAATCGGAACCAAACCAGTGCAGAAATGTTCTCTGGAGTCTGAATATCAATAATTATCGAAAAAAAGTTGAAATTTCGATAACCTGTCGCTAGGGGGCGCAAAATAAACGTTGTGGGAGGAGCCTATTTTACTAAAACGGCTATAACTCCAGAAGTAAATGAGATATCTTCACCAAACTTGGCACACATGTGTATAAGGACAGTCTGGGGTAACAGTAAAAAAACCGCGTCGATTTAACACTAGGTGGCGCTATAACATTAAAAAAACATGAAAAGGGGTGTGGCCACGTGACCGTTAGTCCGATTGACTTGAAAATTGGTATGCAGTGTCTTGGTCCAAGGCCCCATGTATGTGTAAAAGGATATTGGTGTATCTCAAAAAACATGGCCGCCATTGGCCAATGAAGTTTGAGCACCTATGAGACGAGGTTAACGGAGGCCGATCGGAACGAAACTCGATGGGCATGTTCGACTCATGGCCGAAGAGGCCTGTAAGAGTTTTGAAAGAAATCGGCCACTAGTTGGCGCTACCGAGTTTTACGGCTCTGTAATCACGTGGTGTTGCACATATCCCCACAAAATGCATATCATTTGATAGATCTCCTCATGCTGAACAACTTTGCCTCTATAACCATTGCTGTCAATCAAACCGTTCATTAAATATTCACGAATATGTTAAAAACCTACTTTTGCGAACTAGTCCCTGGTTTTTCGCCCGATTGGAACCAGACCAGTCTAGGACAATTCTCTGGACTCTCTAGATCAATAATTATCGAAAAAAAGTTGAACTTTGCCCTTTGGTTTGCTATAACAGGGTAATTTATAAAAAGGGGCGCATCAAAACACACTCAAAAGCCTATAAATCATAAATAAAAACTCAGAACTTCACAAAAATTGGTGAGCATATGTAACATAACCTCATGAACAAGCATGCAAAGTTTTATGGAGATCGGACAATAGGTGGCGCTATAACTGTTGAAAAGCTTTAAAACCATGTATTTCCTATGGTAAATTGCTTGTATTGGCTGTAAATGGTCTTTTCCATCTATTATGTCTGTGGTTAAATGTATGCTAAATAAAACTTAATGTCTTTTGATGCTTTTGTGATTAAAGGCCTGAAAAATCACACTAAAATACTGTATATCATGGTAAATCATGCTAAAGATAGTCTATTCCATCTATAATGGAAATGTTTAAATGCTTGCTACATAAAACGTAATGTCTTTTGATGCTTATAGGCTTAACTGCCTTAACTGCCTTAACTGCTTGAACACCGCTAAATGCTGCTAGCAGCTTTAATTAGGTGTTCAAGCACGAAGTGCTGAAAACCTATTGTAATTGTACTGATTTTTATTATTATTATTATTATTATTATTCTTCTGCCGTAAAACGCATCGTGCAGACCAAACCGTAAGTGCTAGAGACTTGAAACTTTGTCAGATGGTAGTACAAAAATCGAGGGTAGGTTATCAAATTATGAGCCCGATTGGCCCATAGGTGGCGCTATAGCAACCAATTGCGCAAAACTGCTCATAACTCCTAAACCGTATGTCGTAGACTCATGTGTCTTATATCAGTGGAAAGCTGGACTCTTGACTTAAAAAACGTATATCTCCGATTTCATTTCCGGTATGCAAATTTTTCCGCTATTTCCGGTTTTGTCCAAAACCTACTTTTGCAAACTAGTCCCTGGTTTTTTGCCTGATCGGAACCAAACCAGTGCAGAAATGTTCTCTGGAGTCTGACTATCAATAATTATTGAAAAAAAGTCGAAATTTTGATTTCCGGTCGCTAGGGGGTGCAAAATAAACGTTGTGGGAGGAGCCTATTTTACTAAAATGGCTTTAACTCGTGAACAAAATGAGATATTTTTACCAAACTCACTACACATATGTATGAGCTCAATCCGAGGTCATAGTAAAAAAATCGCGTCGAATGACCTCTAGGTGGCGCTATAACATGAAAAAAACATATGGCCACCTAGTGGTTAGTCCGATTGACTTGAAAATTGGTATGCAGTGTCTTGGTCCAAGGCCCCATGTATGTGTATGAGGACATTGGCGTATCTCAAAAAACATGGCCGCCATCGGCCAATTAAGTTTGATCACCTGTGAGACGAGGTTAACGGAGGCCAATCAGAACAAAACTCGATGGGCATGTTTGACTCATGGCCCAAGAGGTCTGTAAGAGTTTTGAAAGAAATCGGCCACTAGTTGGCGCTAACGAGTTTTGCGGCTCTGTAATCACGTGGTGTTGCATATATCCCCACAAAATGCATATCATTTGATAGATCTCCTCATGCTGAACAACTTTGCCTCTAGAACCATTGCTGTCAATCAAACCGTTCATTAAATATTCACGAATACGTTAAAAACCTACTTTTGCGAACTAGTCCCTGGTTTTTTGCCCGATCGGAACCAGACCAGTCTAGGACAATTCTCTGGACTCTGTAGATCAATAATTATCAAAAAAAAGTTGAACTTTGCGCTTTGGTTCACTGTAACAGGGTCATTTAGAAAATGGACGTGTCAAAACACACTCAAAAGCCTATAAATCATAAATAAAAACTCAGAACTTCACAAAAATTGGTACGCATATGTGACATAACATCATGAACAAGCATGCAAAGTTTTATGGAGATCGGACAATAGGTGGCGCTATAACTGTTGAAAAGCTTTAAAACCATGTATTTCCTATGGTAAATTGCCTGTATTGGCTGTAAATGGTCTTTTCCATCTATTACGTCAATGTTTAAATGTATGCTAAATAAAACTTAATGTCTTTTGATGCTTTTGTGCTTAACGGCCTTAAAGGCCTTAACTGCTTGAACACCGCTAAATGCTGCTTGCAGCTTTAATTATTATTATTATTATTCTGCCGTAAAACGCATCGTGCAGACCAAACCGTAAGAGCTAGAGACTTGATATTTGGGATTAAGGTAGCACAGAAATCGAGGAGAGGTTATCAAAATATGACCCCAATTGGCCCATAGGTGGCGCTATAGCAATCAATTGCGCGTAACTGCTCATAACTCCTAAACCGTAAGGCGTAGCCTCAAGTGTCTTATATCATTGGAAAGCTGGACTCTTGACTTAAAAAACGTATATCTCCGATTTCATTTCCGGTATGCAAATTTTTCCGCCATTTTGAAATTTGTCAAAAACCTACTTTTGCGAACTAGTCCCTGGTTTTTTGCACAATCGGAACCAAACCAGTGCAGAAATGTTCTCTGGCGTCTGAATATCAATAATTATCGAAAAAAAGTTGAAATTTCGATAACCTGTCGCTAGGGGGCGGAAAACGAACGTTGTGGGAGGAGCCTATTTTACTAAAACGGCTATAACTCCAGAAGTAAATGAGATATCTTCACCAAATTTGGCACACATGTGTATAAGGACAGTCTGGGGTCACAGTAAAAAAACCGCGTCGATTTAACACTAGGTGGCGCTATAACATTAAAAAAACATAAAAAGGGGTGTGGCCACGTGACCGTTAGTCCGATTGACTTGAAAATTGGTATGCAGTGTCTTGGTCCAAGGCCCCATGTATGTGTAAAAGGATATTGGTGTATCTCAAAAAACATGGCCGCCATTGGCCAATGAAGTTTGAGCACCTATGAGACGAGGTTAACGGAGGCCGATCGGAACGAAACTCGATGGGCATGTTCGACTCATGGCCGAAGAGGCCTGTAAGAGTTTTGAAAGAAATCGGCCACTAGTTGGCGCTACCGAGTTTTACGGCTCTGTAATCACGTGGTGTTGCACATATCCCCACAAAATGCATATCATTTGATAGATCTCCTCATGCTGAACAACTTTGCCTCTATAACCATTGCTGTCAATCAAACCGTTCATTAAATATTCACGAATATGTTAAAAACCTACTTTTGCGAACTAGTCCCTGGTTTTTCGCCCGATTGGAACCAGACCAGTCTAGGACAATTCTCTGGACTCTCTAGATCAATAATTATTGAAAAAAAGTTGAACTTTGCCCTTTGGTTTGCTATAACAGGGTCATTACAAAAAGGGGCGTGTCAAAACATACTCAAAAGCCTATAAATCATAAATGAAAACTCAGAACTTCACAAAAATTGGTGAGCATATGTGACATAACATCATGAACAAGCATGCAAAGTTTTATGGAGATCGGACAATAGGTGGCGCTATAACTGTTGAAAAGCTTTAAAACCATGTATTTCCTATGGTAAATTGCCTGTATTGGCTGTAAATGGCATGTTCCATCTATGATCTTATAATCTTTATATTATAATGTTCAAAATCAGTGCAGTACAATTCTCTGGACTCTCTAGATCAATAATCATCAGAAAAGGTATAATTTCTTCATTTGAATGGCTATAATAGGGTGTAAGTTGGATGGCTATAACAGGCAAAAAGTATTATTTCATCATACTACTACCTAATATTGTTATATATAATTCATATTGAGACTTTATAAAATCATTAGTTTAACATTTACAATCACATTTTGTCCAAATTCATCTATTGCTCTGTACTCTCTAGATCAATAATTATCAGAAAAGGTATAACTTCTTCATTTGGATGGTCCCCGAAAGCCTATATCTCTTCAATGAATGCTCAGATCTTCTTAAAAACATGTCAGAACATGTGACTCTAAAGAAGATAAGAAATAATGCATCTATGACAGTTAAAAAGGAGAAAATTATAAAAAAACAAATGGCATATTAACCCAATAAGTGGTATACTACTGCCCCCTGCTGTTTAAAATAGTCATTTTGTCATGATTCTAACTAATATTATTCTATAATTCTAATTTAGACTTGATAAAATCACTATTTTAATATTTACACTCACATTTTGTCAATTCATCTATTGCAGAATTACTATTGACAGTTGTATCACAGCAAAAGATGTACAATTCATCTATTGCTCTGTACTCTCTAGATCAATAATTATCAGAAAAGGTATAACTTCTTCATTTGGATGGTCCCCAAAAGCCTATATCTCTTCAATGAATGCTCAGATCTTCTTAAAAACATGTCAGAACATGTGACTCTAAAGAAGATAAGAAATAATGCATCTATGACAGTTAAAAAGGAGAAAATGATAAAAAACAAATGGCATATTAACCCAATAAGTGGTATACTACTGCCCCCTGCTGTTTAAAATAGTCATTTTGTCATGATTCTAACTAATATTATTCTATAATTCTAATTTAGTGACTTTATAAAATCACTATTTTAACATTTACACTCACATTTTGTCAATTCATCTATTGCAGAATTACTATTGACAGTTGTATCACAGTTACAAATGGGAATCCTAAAGTGAAAGTAAAAACGCTGTCCGCCATTTAGGCCACGCCCCCCCAGTACAAATTCACTCATAACTCGAAAACAGAAAGTCGCTGCGCGCTCAAATTTTGATGGTAAGGTCCTCTCGGGAATCTTGATCGAAATCTATCGTCGCGGGGCTCGGGAGCGCCCCCCCCCCCCCCGGATCGCTAATCCGTGAGACCTCCGACTTGGAACGGCTGTAACTCCCGATCTAGACCACCTAGATTCTTGAGGGAGAGCTTGTTGGAAAGGGCCCGTCCTCGTCTAGCTTTGATTCGAGTATGGTGCGATTTGGCCTGGGCATTCCCGAGATATAAGCCCACAAAGACATGCATTTCAACGGACATTACTCTCGGACCCAATCACTCAGCAACACTGGGATGGTCTTGTTCAAGAGGGCTCCTCTAACACTATCTAATTTCTGAGTTTCAGATTTTTTCACTTTCTTGTTCCCGAGATATAAGTAAAAAAAAAACGAATTTAACCGATGTTGTCCACTAGAGGGAGCAACAGCATTAGAATTCTTTAATCTTTTTAACCAGATTTCAGCAATGGCTAACAAACAAATGCTTAAAGATATTTATTATGTTGGAAACAATATTTATAATAAATAATATAATATTAAATAATGATTTATTATTAGAAAGTTTAATATTTTTACATCACAAATAAACATCTGAAATGCTTAACACTAGAAGTGCCAGAATTCCATAACTACTAGAACTGCCACAAGCGGTCATTTTGACCGTTAGATTGCAATCTCTATATCTTTAATGATAAATACCCAATTGAGAGATTAATGCATTTATTGTATTAGGATATCTTTTAAAAACAAAACACCAAACTGTACATTTAAAAAAGTTTAATTATACATTTATAAATAATAATATCAGTAGCCCGTAATTATCGCATATTCACAACAGATAGGCCTAGCTACATTTCCATATTCAACATAACTCAGAACAAGATAATAACAACTAAAAGTATCTTATTTAGATATTCTTTTGACAGTGAGAGAGACAATGTCACGGTTTATGAATTCGCTGTCTCCTTTCTCGTCTTGTTGTGTGTGTGTGTGTGTGTGTGTGTGTGTGCGTGTGTCATTGCAGCTGATCAGCATGCCCGCTCTGATCAACGCGCCAGCTGCAACTGATCAGCATTCGACCCTTTTTAGTGTTACTGTTGTCGCCTAGTCTTTGTCAGATCGTTGTAGATTTTTCCTGCGTGTTTGTTCCCTGCCTGTATCCCTTTTCCGTGTGTTATCCCGTGTTCAGCACTCCATGGTTCTACACGCAGCGTCCCTGTGCTGCCAAGGGCTTCATACCGGACATTTACACACCTTAACTCTCCCAGCATCTGACCAGCTCTCAATAAACATATCTGTCATTTTGCAATTGAATCTTCTGATTATTTCCTAATACACAAAGGTCAACCGCGAGAAATGTAACAAAAGAATACCGCGAAATTCAGTGCGGTCAATATGACCGTCTGTGGCCGAAATAGGTAAATATGTTCATTTGTTTTTTTGCCTTATGTGTAATTTATATTAAAAACATTTTAAATGAAAATACAGACACTTTTAGGAAAAGTCAGGTACGAGCAGGATTTTATTTATTTTTTCAACAAAGTTATTGCAGATATAAAATTCAAAACGGTCAAAATGACCGCCGTGGCCGTTCTAGTGTTAAGGACCACAAAAAGAGACTTTCACAATATCATAACCCAAAATTGTGTGTGTGTGTGTGTGCGTGTAAGCATGCATAATGGAATTCACATTGAAAGACTGGTTGGCTTTAGTGTACAATACTGATTAAACCAAGTAGTTCAAAATAAAAGTGGTACTATAGCAATAAGTGGTCTTCTACTACCCTCTGCTGGACATTATACTTATTAATAGTCTTTTCACATGTGCTTTTGCATTCATATATTTAGACACTAAAAAATAACCTTATGTGACAATTACTATAATAACACAATCATATTTTGTCTTTCAATTCACTTTACTGTTCTGAAGCTTCACATAATTGCTAACAACGTGGTAAATCATGCTACAATCCTGCTTAATCATTCTAGAATGTGGTATATTATGATAAATTATTGTGTAACATTCGGTCACAACAAGGTAACATCAAGGTAAACTAAGACAAATCATTTACATTTACATTTACATTTAGTCATTTAGCAGACGCTTTTATCCAAAGCGACTTACAACTGAGGACTAAACCAAGCGAGTCATCGTGAATAGACAAAAACAACGCAAGAAGTGCTCAAAATACAAAGTTCAGACATTGCTCGGAGTAGCATTAGCCAGATAAGCAAGGATTTAAGGAAAAGGAAAGAATTTAAATTTTTTTGTATGTTTAAGTGCTCACGGAAGAGATGAGTTTTCAGTTGTCTTTTGAATGCTGTCAGGGATTCTGCATTCCGGATGAGGGTGGGCAGATCATTCCTGAAATATGAATCCTGAAGGACAATTGCAGTAAACATTTCTTTTTTCCATCACATAGTTCAAATATCTGTATCTACAACAGAATGTGTGTGTGTAGTCCTAGGTTTCTAAATAAATGCTGAATAATCTGATTAATACTTTAAAAACACATTATGTGAAATGCTTATAGACCATTAAAGTATATTTTCATGACACATCCCAATAGCATTGAAAACCACAACAACAACAACATTTGTCTTTATTTGTGTGTGTGTGTGTGTGTGTGTGTGTGTGTGTGTGAGAGAGAAAGAGAGAGCATAATGTCTAAATATGAGTGCAAAAGCACACGTGAAAAGACTTTATTAAATAAGTATAATGTCCAGCAGAGGGCAGTAGAAGACCACTTATTGGCTCACTTTCATTTTGACAGACTTGATTTTCACCAGTATTCTGTTTTTTCCTTATTAAGTATTATAAAACAATCATATTTTGTCAGAGTTTATCACTTCATTTGTTCTGATGCTTCACACAATAGCTAGCAACGTGGTAAATCATGGTAAATCACGATAGAAACATGGTAAATCATTGTAAACAATACAATTACATGGTGTATCATGGCAAATCATGCTACAATCCTGCGGTAAATCATTCTAGAATGTGGTATATCATGGTAAATCATCCTATAACATGGTAAATCATGCAAGAATCATATTAAATCATACTAGAATATGTTCAATTGTGGTAAATCATGCTAGAACAGGGTAAATCATGGTGAATCATACTAGAACTTGGTATATCATGGTAAACTATGGTAAATCATGCTAGATTCATGGTAAACTATACTGGAAAATTGTAAATAATGAAAAATCACACTGAAATGTGGTATATCATGGTAAATCATGCTAAAACATGGTCTATTCTCTCTATGATCTCAGTGGTTAAATGCTTGCTACATACAACTTAATGTCTTTTGATGCTTTTGTGCTTAACGGCCTTAAAGGCCTTAACTGCTTGAACACCGCTAAATGCTGCTTGCAGCTTTAATTATTAGGTGTTCAAGCACGAAGTGCTGAAAACCTATTGTAATTGTACTGATTTTTATTATTATTATTATTATTATTATTATTATTATTATTCTTCTGCCGTAAAACGCATCGTGCAGACCAAACCGTAAGTGCTAGAGACTTGAAACTTTGTCAGATGGTAGTACAAAAATCGAGGAGAGGCTATCAAATTATGAGCCCGATTGGCCCATAGGTGGCGCTATAGCAACCAATTGCGCGAAACTGCTCATAACTCCTAAACCGTATGTCGTAGACTCAAGTGTCTTATATCATTGGAAAGCTGAAGACCTGGAGAACAAAACGTATATCTCCGATTTCATTTCCGCCATGATAGATTTTCCGCCATTTTGAATTTTGTCAAAAAACGACTTTTGCGAACTAGTCCCTGGTTTTTTGCCCGATCGGAACCAAACCAATGCAGAAATGTTCTCTGGAGTCTGAATATCAATAATTATTGAAAAAAAGTTGAATTTTCGATTCAGGGTTGCTAGGGGGCGCAAAATGAACGTTGTGGGAGGAGCCTATTTTACTAAAACGGCTATAACTCCAGAAGTAAATGAGATAAGTTGACCAAACTTGGCACACATGTGTATAAGGACAGTCTGAGGTCACAGTAAAAAAATCGCATCGATTGAGCTCTAGGTGGCGCTATAACATGAAAAAAACATATGGCCACCTAGTGGTTTGTCCGATTGACTTGAAAATTGGTATGCAGTGTCTTGGTCCAAGGCCCCATGTATATATATGAGGACATTGGCGTATCTCAAAAAACATGGCCGCCATCGGCCAATGAAGTTTGAGCACCTATGAGACGAGGTTAACGAAAGCCGATCGGAACGAAACTCGATGGGCATGTTCGACTCATGGCCCAAGTGGTCTGTAAGAGTTTTGAAAAAAATCGGCCACTAGTTGGCGCTAACGAGTTCTACGGCTCTGTAATCACGTGGTGGTGCACATATTCCCACAAAATGCATATCATTTGATAGATCTCCTCATGCTGAACAACTTTGCCTCTAGAACCATTGCTGTCAATCAAACCGTTCATTAAATATTCACGAATATGTTAAAAACCTACTTTTGCGAACTAGTCCCTGGTTTTTCGCCCGATCGGAACCAGACCAGTCTAGGACAATTCTCTGGACTCTCTAGATCAATAATTATCGAAAAAAAGTTGAACTTTGCCCTTTGGTTTGCTATAACAGGGTCATCAATAAAAAGGGGCGTGTCAAAACACACTCAAAAGCCTATAAATCATAAATAAAAACTCAGAACTTCACAAAAATTGGTGAGCATATGTGACATAACATCATGAACAAACATGCAAAGTTTTATGGAGATCGGACCATAGGTGGCGCTATAACTGTTGAAAATATTCAAAACCATTCATTTCCTATGGTAAATTGCCTGTATTGGCTGTAAATGGTTCTTTCCATCTATTAGGTCAGTGTTTAAATGTATGGTAAATAAAACTTAATGTATTTTGATGCTTTTTTGATTAAAGGCCTAAAAAATCACACTAAAATACTGTATATCATGGTAAATCATGCTAAAAATAGTCTATTCAATCAATGATGGAAATATTTAAATGGTTGCTACATAAAACTTAATGTCTTTTGATGCTTATACGCTTAACTGCCTTAACTGCCTTAACTGCTTGAACACCGCTAAATGCTGCTTGCAGCTTTAATTATTATTATTATTCTTCTGCCGTAAAACGCATCGTGCAGACCAAACCGTAAGTGCTAGAGACTTGAAACTTTGTCAGATGGTAGTACAAAAATCGAGGAGAGGTTATCAAATTATGAGCCCGATTGGCCCATAGGTGGCGCTATAGCAACCAATTGCGCGAAACTGCTCATAACTCCTAAACCGTATGTCGTAGACTCAAGTGTCTTATATCATTGGAAAGCTGAAGACCTGGAGAACAAAACGTATATCTCCGATTTCATTTCCGCCATGATAGATTTTCCGCCATTTTGAATTTTGTCAAAAAACGACTTTTGCGAACTAGTCCCTGGTTTTTTGCCCGATCGGAACCAAACCAGTGCAGAAATGTTCTCTGGAGTCTGAATATCAATAATTATCGAAAAAAAGTTGAATTTTCGATTCAGGGTTGCTAGGGGGCGCAAAATGAACGTTGTGGGAGGAGCCTATTTTACTAAAACGGCTATAACTCCAGAAGTAAATGAGATAAGTTGACCAAACTTGGCACACATGTGTATAAGGACAGTCTGAGGTCACAGTAAAAAAATCGAATCGATTGAGCTCTAGGTGGCGCTATAACATGAAAAAAACATATGGCCACCTAGTGGTTTGTCCGATTGACTTGAAAATTGGTATGCAGTGTCTTGGTCCAAGGCCCCATGTATGTATATGAGGACATTGGCGTATCTCAAAAAACATGGCCGCCATCGGCCAATGAAGTTTGAGCACCTATGAGACGAGGTTAACGAAAGCCGATCGGAACGAAACTCGATGGGCATGTTCGACTCATGGCCCAAGTGGTCTGTAAGAGTTTTGAAAAAAATCGGCCACTAGTTGGCGCTAACGAGTTCTACGGCTCTGTAATCACGTGGTGGTGCACATATTCCCACAAAATGCATATCATTTGATAGATCTCCTCATGCTGAACAACTTTGCCTCTAGAACCATTGCTGTCAATCAAACCGTTCATTAAATATTCACGAATATGTTAAAAACCTACTTTTGCGAACTAGTCCCTGGTTTTTCGCCCGATCGGAACCAGACCAGTCTAGGACAATTCTCTGGACTCTCTAGATCAATAATTATCAAAAAAAAGTTGAACTTTGCGCTTTGGTTCACTGTAACAGGGTCATTTAGAAAATGGACGTGTCAAAACACACTCAAAAGCCTATAAATCATAAATAAAAACTCAGAACTTCACAAAAATTGGTACGCATATGTGACATAACATCATGAACAAGCATGCAAAGTTTTATGGAGATCGGACAATAGGTGGCGCTATAACTGTTGAAAAGCTTTAAAACCATGTATTTCCTATGGTAAATTGCCTGTATTGGCTGTAAATGGTCTTTTCCATCTATTACATCAGTGTTTAAATGTATGCTAAATAAAACTTAATGTCTTTTGATGCTTTTGTGCTTAACGGCCTTAAAGGCCTTAACTGCTTGAACACCGCTAAATGCTGCTTGCAGCTTTAATTATTATTATTATTCTTCTTACTCAAATTTACAACTCTAACTCCTCCTAGAGCTTTAACTCCACATACTCCAAACTCGGCACAGACACTCAAACTGTTCTGACTCGGTGTGCTATATCTTTTCTAACTGATCGGACTTACAGATTTCTTAAAAATTAATATTAAACATCATAAAATTCCCATAGACTTTCATTGCAGCATGTTCAAAATGAGCCAAGGCTACGGTGGCCCAGTAGTGCACAACATAAAAACTCAAATCTAAACTCCCTGAAGCCCTAGACTCAATTAAACTACCATGCAATGTACTAATATCTATCTATCTATCTATCTATCTATCTATCTATCTATCTATCTATCTATCTATCTATCTATCTATCTATCTATCTATCTAACTAATCTATCTATCTATCGATCTTTCTTTCTAACTAATCTATTTATCTTTCTAACTAATCTATCTATCTATCTATCTATCTATCTATCTATCTATCTATCTATCTATCTATCTATCTATTCTTTCTTTCTAATTATCTTTCTTTCTTTTTTCTTTCTTTCCAACTAATCTCTTTCTTTCTTTTTGTTTCTTTCTTTCTTACTGATCTATCTTTCTTTCTATCTTATCTTTCTTTCTGTCTTTCTAACTAATCTTTCTTTATTTCTTTTAACTAATCTTTTCTTTCTTTCTAACTAATCTTTCTTTCTTCCTTTCTTTCTAACTAATCCATCATTTTTTCTTTCTAACTAATCCATCTTTCTTTTTTCTTTCTTTCCAACTAATCTCTCTTTCTTTCTTTCTTTCTTTCTTTCTTTCTTTCTTACTGATCTATCTTTCTTTCTATATTTTCTTTCTTGTTTCTAACTAATCTTTCTTTCTTTCTTTCTTTCTAATTATCTTTCTTTCTTTTTACCTAATCTTTCTTTCTTTTATCTTTCTTTCTTTCCAACTAATCTCTTTCTTTCTTTTTGTTCCTTTCTTTCTTACTGATCTATCTTTCTTTCTATCTTATCTTTCTTTCTGTCTTTCTAACTAATCTTTCTTTATTTCTAACTAATCTTTCTTTCTTTCTAACTAATCCATCCTTCTTTCTTTCTTACTGATCTATCTTTCTTTCTATATTATTTTTCTTTTTTCTAACTAATCTTTCTTTCTTTCTTTCTAATTATCTTTCTTTCTTTCTTTCTTTATAATTAATCATTCTTTCCTTTTGCCTAATCTTTCTTTCTTTTTCTTTCTTTCTTTCCAACTAATCTCTTTCTTTCTTTCTTACTGATCTATCTTTCTTTCTATCTTATCTTTCTTTCTGTCTTTCTAACTAATCTTTCTTTATTTCTTTCTAATTATTCTTTTCTTTCTTTCTAACTAATTGTTTCTTTCTTTCTTTCTTTCTTTCTTTCTAACTAATCCATCATTCTTTCTTTCTGACTAATCCATCTTTCTTTCTTTCTGACTAATCCATCTTTCTAACTAATCTTTCTTTCATTTTTTCTAACTAATCTTTCTTTCTAACTAATCTTTCTTTCTTTCTAACTAATCTTTCTTTCTTTCTTTCTAACTAATTTTTCTTTCTTTCTTTCTTTCTAACTAATCTTTCTTTCTTAATGATCTATCTTTCTTTCTAACTAACTAATCTTTCTTTCTAACTGATCATCTTTTCTTTCTTTCTTTCTTTCTAACTAATTTTCTTTCTTTCTTTCTAACTAATTTTCTTTCTTTCTTTCTAACTAATCTTTCTTTCTTTCTAACTAATCTATCTTTCTTTCTTTCTAACTAATCTTTCCTTTTTTCTTTCTAACTAATTATCTTTCGTTCTTTCTTTATAATTAATCTATCTTTCTTTATAAATAATCCATCTTTCTTTTTTCTTTCTTTCTTTCCAACTAATGTCTTTCTTTCTTTCTTACTGATCTATCTTTCTTTCTATCTTATCTTTCTTTTTTCTAACTAATCTTTCTTTCTTTATAACTAATCTTTCTTTCTTTTTACCTAATCTTTCTTTCTTTTTACCTAATCTTTCTTTCTTTTTTCTTTCTTTCTTTCCAACTAATCTCTTTCTTTCTTTCTTTCTTACTGATCTATCTTTCTTTCTATCTTATATTTCTTTCTGTTTTTCTAACTAATCTTTCTTTATTTCTTTCTAACTAATCTTTTCTTTCTTTCTAACTAATCTTTCTTTCATTCTTTCTAACTAATCCATCCTTCTTTCTTTCTGACTAATTCATCTTTCTTTCTTTCTAACTAATCTTTCTTTCTTCTTTCTTTCTTTCTTTCTTTCTTTCATTCTTTCTAACTAATTGCCATACGGAACCGTTGTCCACTGAAACTGCTTTAACGCACCAGTGGGGCTCGACAGCCTTAGTCAACGGGTTGGCGCGTATGGTTGGGTTTGGGGAGAGATTGTGAGATTGTGGTTAGGTCTCAGCAGCAGTAGGGACGTATAGGTCAGTAAGCTGGGCTGAGTTGAGTGGGGGACGGAGGGGGGTGATTTTGGGACGCAAGAGTCACTGTCTTCATGTTTTGTCATTTACGCCTGTGTTATGGAAATCATCATTATGAACAGCAGCTACGCTAATTATTTTCCCTTTGCTTTTCTGCTGTAATCTTGGGACGCGAGTCCCGAGAAAATGGCGTTCGTCAGCTCCAGTTTGTATCCAGCCTCTCACGGAGACTTCAGATGCTCCAATCACAAAGCCTATGAAGTGACGACTCAACACGGGCGATATGGACTCTCTATGGTGGACGGCACTGATCCTCAACAACTCGTCTTAAGACCGGCGTGCATACTTGGACTTCCAAAAAATACTCTAAATGTTCCGATCCAATCTGACTTGTAATGCTGCCCGAATCATGCACTGTTCCTTCGTTGGCCAGAGGAGAACTGGCCCCCCGACTGAGCCTGGTTTCTCCCAAGGTTTTTTTCTCCATTCTGTCCCTGATGGAGTTTTGGTTCCTTGCCACTGTTGCCTTGGCTTTTGGCTTGCTTAGTTGGGGACATTTAATATTCAATAATATTATTGATCTGCCTTACTTAAGGCGGACGTTGACGCAATATCTTTTAGAAACAAACTTTGTTATATTGTTTTCATGTTATCACTGTGAAGCGCTCTGATACAATCTGTATTGTAAAAAGCGCTATATAAATAAAGGTGACTTGACTTGACTTAATCTTTCTTCTTTCTTTCTAACTAAACTTTCTTCTTTCTTTCTAACTAATCCATCTATCAAACTTCAAACTATTTTAAACTTCTTCAAACTCTCTGGTCTGGCTTTTTCAAGCCAACTTAAAGTTTGTCTCATCAAACTTTTTTCTAGTTATTATTATTCTTCTTACTCAAATTTACAACTCTAACTCCTCCTAGAGCTTTAACTCCACATACTCCAAACTCGGCACGGACACTCAAACTGTTCTGACTCGGTGTGCTATATCTTTTCTAACTGATTGGACTTACAGTTTTCTTAAAAATTAATATTAAACATCATAAAATTCCCATAGACTTTCATTGCAGCATGTTCAAAATGAGCCAAGGCTACGGTGGCCCAGTAGTGCACAACATAAAAACTCAAATCTAAACTCCCTGAAGCCCTAGACTCAATTAAACTACCATTCAATGTACTAATAATCTATCTATCTTTCTAAATAATCTATCTATCTATCTATCTATCTATCTATCTATCTATCTATCTATCTATCTTTCTAAATAATCTATCTATCTATCTATCTATCTATCTATCTATCTAACTAATCTATCTATCTTTCTAACTAAACTATCTATCTATCTATCTATCTATCTTTCTAACTAATCTATCTTTCTTTCTTTCTAACTAATCTATCTTTCTAACTAATCCATCTTTCTTTCTTTCTTTCTTACTGATCTATCTTTCTAACTAATCTATCTTTCTTTCTTTCTAACTAATCTATCTTTTTTTCTTACTGATTTATCTTTCTAACTAATCTATCTTTCTTTCTTTCTAACTAATCAATCTTTCTTTCTTTCTTTCTTACTGATCTATCTTTCTAACTAATCTATCTTTCTTTCTTTCTAACTAATCCATCTTTCTTTCTTTCTTACTGATCTATCTTTCTAACTAATCTATCTTTCTTTCTTTCTAACTAATCCCAGACTGATCTCATAAAATTGCGTGTGTATGACACGCCAATTCGTATTTCCATTTTTGGCGTGCTATCAACACGCACAATCGCTTTTCAGCGTGTTTATGAACGCAGTTGACTTAACGTTATTACTGTATATATAAATATATGACCTACCTCCACCCCGTCCCTAAACCTACCCGTCACTGGGGTTAATAGCATTTATGAGTCTTCCCCTGCCATCCTAGGGAAAAAAAATATCGCTCCCCAGATGTAGATCTACATTTTGCTTCGTTTCGCTCGGAAATTTAATGGCGTGTACATATACGCGGAATCACTTGAACATTAATGGCGTAGACATACACGCATACACGCGGATATCTCAAAATGCGTATAGATAACACGCCACTTGACTTGAAAGTGTCTGTTTACGCAAAAGTCATGATGTCATGTTGCTAATCCATCTTCCTTTCTTTCTTTCTTACTGATCTATCTTTCTAACTAATCCATCTTTCTTTCTGTCTTTCTTACTGATCTATCTTTCTAAGTAATCCATCTTTCTTTCTTTCTTTCTTACTGATCTATCTTTCTAACTAATCTATCTTTCTTTCTTTCTAACTAATCTTTCTTTCTTTCTAACTAATCTATCTTTCTGTCTTTCTAACTAATATTTCTTTCTTTCTAACTAATCTTTCTTTCTTTCTTACTGATCTATCTTTCTAACTAATCTTTCTTTCTAACTAATCTAACTTTCCCTTTCAAGGGAACTCGAGCTGCGTCGAACGCTGCGGGAACGCCTCTGCGTTGTGCGTCATGAAGCACGTATGGAATCAGCCCAATGGAGAGATGAAACGTCATAGGCGGGTGACGTCATCGACCAGGAAACTATAAAGCACCCCAAAAACATAAGCGCAGTAGCTTCTGTGCCTTCAGTCGCGCTACATGTGAATCTGTCCCTGTGTGATATTGTTTGTCTTACATACCCTGCACCACACAAACAATTTATCCTATATATATATATATTGAGAGATTATGGCGGACGAACAGCAGTTTAGAAAGTGTGTTCCTCCCTGCTCGCGTTATTTAACGAGCGGGGATACACATGATCTTTGTGTTGTTTGTTTGGGAGTTCAGCATGCCCAGTTTGCTCTCGAGGGAGCAGACTGTGAGCATTGCGAGCGTTTGCCGTTAAGGACGCTCCGCTCCCGCCGATCGCTCTTTGAGGAGAGCGGTTCGGTGCGCGCTCCCCGCGGTTCGGGTCCCGCTTCTGCCGAGGCAGAGCGGCGGCGCTTATCGTGGGGATCGCAGATGGATCTCTCAGCGGGGGTTGAGACGGGCGCTGCCTTATCTCTCCCTTCACCTGTGAGATCCAGTGCCTCATGCCTGGGTTCGGAAGCACGCGCTGCGGTTTCTTCCGCTCGGGATGAGGCACCCGTACTACAGCTATCCAGTTCTGAGGAGCTGGATGTTGTTAGTGTGGAGGGAGAGACTGAGGATTCGCCACCTCACTCTCCCGAAAGTGATGAGCTTATGGAGGTTTTAACACGAGCTGTTGAAAAACTCAGTATTGAATGGCCAGTGATTAGACAGGAGTCTGTGTCAAAATCGAAACTTGATGAAAGATTTTTGCCCTCACGTGTTCAGCCTCCACGCCGGTGTCTGCCGTTCTTTCACGATCTCCACACTGAGGTGTCGAGATCGTGGAAGAAACCGGTTTCATATAGAATATTTAGTCCCCAGACATTAACATATTCAAATATAATGGGGGCTAGATCATATGGTTATGGCGCTTTGCCTCGCGTGGAAGAGACGCTCGCGAGCTATCTCTCCCCCGAGGCGGCGTCATCTTTTAAAACACCGGTATTACCCACCAAGCCCCTTAGAAATACATCTGCTTTGGTGGGTAAAGCGTATTCGGCTGCAGGTCAGGCTGCGTCATGTCTGCATACAATATCAATCTTGCAGGCATACCAGGCTGACCTGCTGAGGGACGTGAGTGAGAGTGAGGCAGTCAGTACTGACGTAGTTCGAGAACTGCGTCAGGCTGCTGATTTATCCCTGCGCGCCACCAGAGAATCGGCCAAGCTAGTGGGTCGATCTATGGCAGCTCTGGTGGCCGCAGAAAGACATCTCTGGTTAAATCAGACAAATATGAAAGACAAAGAAAAAGCTTTTCTTTTAGATGCTCCTCTCTCTCCATCGGGGTTATTTGGCGAAGCTGTTAATTCTGTTATAGACAAATTCCAGGAAGAGAAAAAACAAGCTGCAGCTTTCAAAAAATTTCTCCCGTTAAAAATTCACGTCCCTGGGGCTGCTGGGCGGGAGCAGCCCCGGCTGTCTACAAGCTCATCCCATAGGGCGCAGCAGAAACAGAGTGTCGCGTCTCGTGCTCCCCCTGCTGGACAGTGGGCTCAGGCGCGGCACTCTCAGCCGAAGTCTTCTAGCAATAGACCTGATCTGAGGACAGTGATATTGTCTAAGAAGGCTTCGGCTAAGAAGAAGTCCTGACGCCGAGGCGTTCAGGATGCTGAGGGTGGTCCCCACCGAGGCGGAGAGGAGTTCACCTCTCTTTACGGTGCCCATTCTTCCTCGGTGCCCTCAGGGGGCCGTTCTGCCAACCCCGCCTTCATGCCGGGGCGTAGGCGGTCCCAGCGAGCGTTTTCCCGAGGGACGCTCGCTCCCTCTGAATAAAAAAAAAAAAAAAAAAGCAGAAGCAGAGTGTCGCGTCTCGTGCTCCCCCTGCTGGACAGTGGGCTCAGGCGCTGCACTCTCAGCCGAAGTCTTCTAGCAATAGACCTGATCTGAGGACAGTGATATTGTCTAAGAAGGCTTCGGCTAAGAAGAAGTCCTGACGCCGAGGCGTTCAGGATGCTGAGGGTGGTCCCCACCGAGGCGGAAAGGAGTTCACCTCTCTTTACGGTGCCCATTCTTCCTCGGTGCCCTCAGGGGGCCGTTCTGCCAACCCCGCCTTCATGCCGGGGCGTAGGCGGTCCCAGCGAGCGTTTTCCCGAGGGACGCTCGCTCCCTCTGAGGAGGGTCTCACAGCAGTCAAACCAGTCGTTCCCTGCCGGTGCGCCGTTACAGGGCGCTGTGTTTGCTGCTCAAGTTACACCAGAGGCCAGTCTCGAGAGACTGGTACCCTTAGTAGATTTTCTGGCAGAGTGGAAAAGCCTTCCAAGAATATCTCATTGGGTCCTGCAGACAGTAGAAAGAGGATATGCTATCCAGTTCAGGTGTCGTCCACCAAAATTCAGAGGGGTTCTGCACACAGTGGTGGGCCCCGAGCAGGCTCTGGTAATGGAACAAGAGGTGAAAACGCTCCTCCAAAAGGAGGCTATAGAACGGGTTCCTCCTCCCAGTTTGGAGTCAGGTTATTACAGCCGATATTTCATCGTTCCAAAGAAGGATGGGGGGTTGCGTCCAATTTTAGACCTGCGCCTATTGAATCGCTCGGTAGGGAAGCTAAAATTCAAGATGCTCACTATCAAGCAGATCGTGTCTCAAATCAGATCCGAGGACTGGTTTGTCACGATAGACCTAAAGGACGCATACTTCCACATTTCCATCCTTCCACAACACAGGAAGTTCCTGAGGTTCGCCTTCGGGGGCGAAGCGTACCAGTATCGGGTTCTTCCGTTCGGCCTAGCACTCTCTCCCCGAACTTTTACGAAATGCATGGATGCAGCTCTGGCACTGCTGCGGCTCTAGGGCGTCCGCATTTAAACTATATCGACGATTGGTTGATTCTGGCTCAATCGGAGCATCAGGCGATTCGGCATCGAGATGTCGTTCTCGCCCATATCAAAAAGTGGGGGTTGAGGCTCAACGCCAAAAAGAGTGTGATTTCTCCAGTACAGAGGACCACTTTTTCTGGGCGTGGTTTGGGATTCGACGACGATGCAGGCACATCTGTCTCCTGCTCGTATAGCTTCGATTCTCTCAGCCATCAAACAGGCAAAGCTAGGCCAGTCACTCACTGTGAAAAGATATCTGAGGATTCTGGGTCTCAGGGCAGCAGCATCCAACGTTATAGTTAGAAAGAAAGAAAGATAGATTAGTTAGAAAGAAAGATTAGTTAGTTAGAAAGATAGATCAGTAAGAAAGAAAGAAAGAAAGATTAGTTAGAAAGAAAGAAAGATAGATTAGTTAGAAAGAAAGAAAGATTAGTTAGAAAGAAAAAAAGATAGATTAGTTAGAAAGAAAGATTAGTTAGTTAGAAAGAAAGATTAGTTAGTTAGAAAGATAGATCAGTAAGAAAGAAAGAAAGATTAGTTAGAAAGAAAGAAAGAAAGATTAGTTAGAAAGAAAGAAAGATAGATTAGTTAGAAAGAAAGAAAGATTAGTTAGAAAGAAAGAAAGATAGATTAGTTAGAAAGAGATCAGTAAGAAAGAAAGAAAGAAAGATGGATTAGTAAGAAAGATAGATCAGTAAGAAAGAAAGAAAGAAAGAAAGAAAGATGGATTAGTTAGAAAGAAAGAAAGAAAGAAAGAAAGAAAGATTAGTTAGAAAGAACGTCTCGGTTACGTATGTAACCCTAGTTCCCTGATAGGGAACGAGACGCTGCGTCGAACGCTGCGGGAACGCCTCTGCGTTGTGCGTCATGAAGCACGTATGGAATCAGCCCAATGGAGAGATGAAACGTCATAGGCGGGTGACGTCATCGACCAGGAAACTATAAAGCACCCCAAAAACATAAGCGCAGTAGCTTCTGATAGGCCTGAAGGAAGCGCTAACGGGAGTGCCGGGAGTATGGCGGAACGACGCAGCGTCTCGTTCCCTATCAGGGAACTAGGGTTACATACGTAACCGAGACGTTCCCTTTCAAGGGAACTCGAGCTGCGTCGAACGCTGCGGGAACGCGAATACCCACGTCGCCATAGGACCAAATGACCGCCATGTGAGAACTAGCGCACAGAGGACGAGAGCACTTGTGCCCCAGGGGTAGAACTTAAGTCTAGGTCATAGAACTTAATAAAGGTATGCGGTGAAGACCATCCAGCCGCATCACAAACATCACTCAGGGAAACCCCCGATAATAGAGCTTTGGAAGCAGCCATACTCCTAGTAGAGTGGGCTCGAACAGCCAAAGGTGAAGGCTGACCAGCCGACTCATAAGCAAGTGAGATAGCCTCGACCACCCACTTGCTCATTCTCTGTTTAGACGCAGGGCACCCTTTCCTGGATGGCCCGAAACATACAAATAGTTGTTCTGATTTCCTCCACAGGGCAGCTCTGTGGACATAAGCGTCTAACGCCCTAACAGGGCAGAGTAAATTAAGTTTCTCCTGGTCCGATGACATAAATGGAGGAGGACAGAAAGCCTGCAGAACCGTAGGTCTAACAACATTAGTAGGGACCTTGGGAACGTAACCTGGTCTAGGATGCAGAAAAACCTTAACCATGCCAGGCGAAAATTCCAGGCACGAGGGTGACACGGACAGAACCTGCAAATCTCCGATTCTTTTTAATGAGGAGATAGCAAGTAAAAAGATAGTTTTAAAAGTGAGAAACTTCTCAGGAACTTCTTCGATAGGTTCAAAAGGAGCTAGGGAAAGACCTTCCAATACAATGGCCAGATCCCAGGTCAGCACCCTCGTACGAACTGCTGGCCTCAGCCTCAAAGTGCCACGGAGGAAACGAGTTACAAGCGGGTGTCTCCCAAGAGAAACTCCACTGAAAGGGACGTGGTAAGCAGCTAGTGCCGCCACATACACCTTTAGTGTGGAGGGGGATAACCCTGTGGAGAAGCGCTCCTGCAGGAACTCCAGCACTGCACCCACTGGGCAGTTAACTGGGTCCTGCAGGTGTTCTCCACACCAAGAAGTGAAAAGTTTCCACTTCAAGGCATAAAGCTTCCTCGTGGATGGAGCTCTGGAGTGAAGAATGGTCTCAACAACCTCGGTTGAGAGACCAGACTCTATGAGCTGGGCCCCCTCAGAGGCCAAGCCCATAACCTTCATAGATCTGGGCGGGGGTGAAGTAACAACCCGCTCGCCTGAGAGAGAAGGTCCCTCCTCAACGGAATCTCCAGAGGAGAGAAATTAGGTCCGAAAACCAAACTCGGGCCGGCCAGTACGGGGCTACCAACAGTAGACTGACCCCGTCCCGGCGAACCCTCTCCAGAACTCCTGGGAGCAGAGCAATCGGGGGAAATGCGTACAGGCGTGACCTCGGCCACTCCTGTACCATTGTGTCCAACCCCAGAGGGGCTGGAGGACTTAGGGAAAACCACAGATGGCAGTGTGATGTTTCCCTGGATGCAAATAGGTCTGCCTCGGCACGACCGAAATGTTTCCATAGGAGCTCCACCACCTGAGCCACCACTGCAGTGGTCTCACGTACAGCAGGCCGCAAAGTTAGAAAGAAATAAAGAAAGATTAGTTAGAAAGACAGAAAGAAAGAAAGAAAGAAAGATTAGTTAGAAAGAAAGAAAAGATTAGTTAGAAAGAAATAAAGATAGATAGATAGATAGATAGATAGATAGATAGATAGATAGATAGATAGATAGATAGATAGATAGATAGATAGATAGATAGAGATAGATAGAAAGATCGATAGATAGATAGATTAGTTAGAAAGATAGATAGATCAGTTAGATAGATAGATTATTTAGAAAGATAGATAGATAGATAGATAGATCGAAAGATAGATAGATAGATAGAAAGATAGATAGATAGATAGATAGATAGATAGATAGATAGATAGATAGATAGATTAGTAAGAAAGATAAATAGATTAGTTAGAAAGAAAGATCGATAGATAGATAGATTAGTTAGAAAGATAGATAGATTATTTAGAAAGATTAGTTAGTTAGATAGATAGATAGATAGATAGATAGATAGATAGATAGATAGATAGATAGATAGAAGTTTATTAGTACATTGAATGGTAGTTTAATTGAGTCTAGGGCTTCAGGGAGTTTAGATTTGAGTTTTTATGTTGTGCACTACTGGGCCACCGTAGCCTTGGCTCATTTTGAACATGCTGCAATGAAAGTCTATGGGAATTTTATGATGTTTAATATTAATTTTTAAGAAATCTGTAAGTCCGATCAGTTAGAAAAGATATAGCACACCGAGTCAGAACAGTTTGAGTGTCTGTGCCGAGTTTGGAGTATGTGGAGTTAAAGCTCTAGGAGGAGTTAGAGTTGTAAATTTGAGTAAGAAGAATAATAATAATAACTAGAAAAAAGTTTGATGAGACAAACTTTAAGTTGGCTTGAAAAAGTCAGACCAGAGAGTTTGAAGAAGTTTAAAATAGTTTGAAGTTTGATAGATGGATTAGTTAGAAAGAAAGAAGAAAGTTTAGTTAGAAAGAAAGAAGAAAGATTAGTTAAAAAGAATGAAAGAAAGATTAGTTAGAAAGAAAGAAAGAAGAAAGAAAGATTAGTTAGAAAGAAAGAAAGATGGATTAGTTAGAAAGAAAGAAAGATGGATTAGTCAGAAAGAAAGAAGGATGGATTAGTTAGAAAGAATGAAAGAAAGATTAGTTAGAAAGAAAGAAAAGATTAGTTAGAAAGAAATAAAGAAAGATTAGTTAGAAAGAAAGATAGATCAGTAAGAAAGAAAGAAAGAAAGAGATTAGTTGGAAAGAAAGAAAGAAAAAAGAAAGAAAGATTAGGTAAAAAGAAAGAAAGATTAGGTAAAAAGAAAGAAAGATTAGGTAAAAAGAAAGAAAGATTAGTTATAAAGAAAGAAAGATTAGTTAGAAAAAGGAAAGATAAGATAGAAAGAAAGATAGATCAGTAAGAAAGAAAGACATTAGTTGGAAAGAAAGAAACAAAAAAGAAAGATGGATTATTTATAAAGAGAGATAGATTAATTATAAAGAAAGAACGAAAGATAATTAGTTAGAAAGAAAAAAAGAAAGATTAGTTAGAAAGAAAGAAAGATAGATTAGTTAGAAAGAAAGAAAGATTAGTTAGAAAGAAAGAAAGAAAATTAGTTAGAAAGAAAGAAAGAAAGAAAGAAAGAAAGAAAAGATGATCAGTTAGAAAGAAAGATTAGTTAGTTAGAAAGAAAGATAGATCATTAAGAAAGAAAGATTAGTTAGAAAGAAAGAAAGAAAAATTTGTTAGAAAGAAAGAAAGATTAGTTAGAAAGAAAGAAAGATTAGTTACAAAAAGAAAGATTAGTTAGAAAGAAAGAAAGATTAGTTAGTTAGAAAGATAGATCAGTAAGAAAGAAAGAAAGAA